>WHYT01017450.1:725422-821928 GCA_009806455.1 Tetrax tetrax | reverse complement strand
TATGGTTGTTTTTTTTTTTTTTTTTTTTTTTTTTTTGTACACCAAAGCGTTGCAAATGCTATTCACATGTTTTTTTTTTTCACATGCTTTTCACATATTTAGCCACAGGTTAACAATTCTAAAGATGAGAAAAGCTCTCTAAGCACAAACAGAATGTGAAATCTGACATCTCTAAAACTTTTTACTTTAGGGCTGAGAAATATCAGTGGGTTTTTTCAATTTATTTTTCCATATTTTTAGTTCTGTGTTTACACTAGAATAGAAATGGCTTCTGAAAAGGAAAGCAGAGCATCTGTACCTAGAGCTATGTCATATGTCATATGGCTATTTTGGATATCTCAGTAAATAACATTGTTATGATATCAAAGTCTTGTCATATTTCAGAAGACGGAGAAGACACTAAGAAGTCCCCATGTGTATTTTACCTCTTAGAAGAAATGAAAATAAATATGTGGAGGCATATGAAATATTTAATCAACAAGAAGCATGAAAATAATAATAAAAATGCTAGGGCAAATTTGTTTCTAATACAAGTCAACAATGCCTGTAGCTTTTTGGCATTGCTAATGTGTTTCAGCTTAATTTCTGTAGGCAAACACCAAAGAATCTGCAATTTTAGGGGAGTATCTTTTAGCAGTTCAGATATTGACATGTTTAAATAGAGTTGACCAGCTTTTTTTTCACTGGAAGACTAAGTTAAGGGAAAAGTAAAAGGTATTTTCCAAATACATAAAAATATATTTTACATTCCAAACAATCTAAATCCATTAAGCATCCCCCACTCAACCTTTGAAACAGTAGGGGAAAATGGAACAGAACAGAATGGTAGGAACTAAAATGCAACATAAAAGGTTCCTTCATGTCTTATTTCCTGAAAAGAAATAAATGGAAATGACTGATATAAAATTTTTTAATATTTTTGAGAAAACTTACATGTATTTGTACCCAATGAACGTGCAATGTCACAGCTAACATAACACAAGTGCTAGGTGACATCCTGACAAGAGAGAAGTCAATGGGATAATTGTCCAAATTTCCTTCATCTGTTCAAACATCAGTTCTAATCCTATTTAAGTCAGTCTTGCCTCTTTAAAAGTCCTTCCAAGCTGACATATTCCATGACTAGTGAGTCTGTTTTGAATTTTTATAAAGAATTATAGGGGCTACTTACGTTATGACAGTGTGAGAAAGATATGCTCCTTTTGATATGATTTAAAAATAAATGTTCAAACGAATAAGAAATATGACTGGTGCCAACTTCAAGCTTGGCTTATTTCATTGTCCTTGCAGAAGGAAATAAAGTAGCTCAAGCTGAAATGAAGTTCTTCTGTATTTAATATATTAATATGGGAATGAATTAATATTAAATGTAGATTTAGGTGATTTGCCAAAGGTTGCTCCGAAGTCTGTAGGAGAGATAGGAAATTAACCTAATTCTTGAGCTGTTAAGTACCTCATTGGTCTTTGGACCACTTTGTCTTTGGTTTTTTTTTCAGGTTTCTCATGCAAAGATTATACATCCAGATTGGATTTAACTCAGTTTTGTCATGATGTTAACTTGTCCACATAGAATCTCCTACTAGCCTCAACAAGAAGTTAAGTAACACAAACATTAATAAATTAAAACGAATGGAAAAGCTTCATGTGTTTTATATCAGTGAGTTCTGGGAATGCAAAATAGCTTCAATGGAGTCACAGAAGAGAAGACCATGGACCATTAACTTTTGGAATTTCCTGATCTGAGTGGTTGATTGAGCAACCTCAATGCTACATTTGACGCTAGACTTTGCATTTGACCGTGTATACATTTTATAAACTTTCACGTATTTTAATCTAACCTGCATGGGATATTTTCATTTCTGAAATAGTTGGAGGGCATGATTTTGTTCAGCAAAGGAAAGTTCACAGAGTACGTACAGAGTGTGTATCTAGTTTGCCAAAGTATATTCAACTCTGAAATTTTCAGCAACACTGTATCTTAAAGGGTTTACTTCTGGGATTCAATATGCATGTAAGGCATGTCTGGTTTCCCATGAAAAGAAAAAAAATGTCCTGGTCAACCAGGAGTTTTCATCTTTAGCTCTGATACTGTTGCACATGTCTGGGTGGCCTCTCGGGTCATGTGTAACCTATCAATGAGCATGTGTTAAACATCCCACTCTGACTGTACAGGTTGTGTAAGTTGCTTACGATTTCTACCTCATAATCTTGCCAGTCCTCATGTATAGATGCATGCCTGCTCTTCTGATGGCCTCAAGTTAAATTCAAGATAAAGAGCCATCATATTTGTGAGTGCATGGGCTCATTCAACTGTGTTGACTTGAGATCAAGCCTTTGAAATAATGTGTTGAAGGTAGAATTAGGTAAAAATAACCCTTAGATGGGTCATAGCTCACAAAGAGGACACTGAAATAACCCGAATGCACCCTCTGAGGGCTGTGAGACCAGTGCCCAAGCAGAAAATATAGCTTAGCTTTCAAATCTCTTCTAGCAGTTCTATCCTCCTATACCAGCACTGATTATTTTTGTGACAACCAGGAGTCAATGTTAGCTTTGGAATCCTGACCCTCAATTCTTCTTTTAGCTATGCTTTCCTCATGTTTATTCAGTTGAAGAAACACATTAACATGCGCTATTTTTCACTGACCACTTGGGAAAAAAGTCATTGATTATTTTTTTTTTTTTAAATGCAGCAGGTTTATCATCTTGGTTCTCCTAAGAAGAACTATTTTAAGCTTTATTTACGTCTCCTGTATTAGATTTTTAACTCTGTGTACTGAGGACTGCATGGAAAATCATCTTATTTACTATAACAGATTAAGCCACTGATTTTGCAAGTCTAGCCTCCATAACAGCTATCACAGAGGAAGATGTCCCCTTTCACACTCTGCTTTCCCTGCCTCTGTAAAGTGCTTTATACTCATCGAAATATGATGTGGTGAGCACTTCAGATCACAAGCATGAGATCTGATTGCATTTAGTTTGTATAATCTAAACAAAAGAAACCCAGAGAAAGCAAACCTTCCTGCATGTTGATTCAGGGAATGGAATGAAAGAGCTATAGAGGAAGAATCTAGCTACTGGACATACACAATTTTTCCAACTTCATACAAAAAATAAATCAGCAGTGCCTTGTTGGATCTGCATCGAGTCAGGGTGAAGCAGAAGGGAAAATGAGCTTTTGAGGAATGCTAAGGACATGGCCTATAAATTAAGATATACCTTAGCAGCTTTAAGCAACCTAGCCCTAAGGCCCGCTAGCCCTTTGTCCATAGCAGCTACAAGAGCTCTGTGTGGCCTAATTATTGAATATTTGCTTTATTTCTTAGGCCTTCTATTTCATGAGCTTTTGTTGCTCATGCTGAGCTCTCTCCTACTATGTCTGTGCTACTCAGACTATATGAACTTGCTAGTGTGAAGATAACTACATGACCTGCGGTACAGACATCCCTCAGTAACATGAAGGAGGGTGTTTTCTCCTGTTATTCACATAAGTCTGGAAAAAGCACCTGCTCCTTATTTTGTATAAGGAATGACATATAACTGGGGTACTCCAGATGCAGTGAATTGTTGGGAGACAGAAAGTTTTTTTTTCCCTCTTTTCCTAAACCAGTGTTGCTAAAGAATAACGTAACAGTTTGGAGTGTGCATTGTTAATAAATATCTCTTACTTGAGAAAGATAGTTTAAGAATTTTTATATCTCATCAAAAAGAATGATGATTTGCTCACTCACTTCTAGTCCAAAAAGAAGAATCTTTTGGCGTCCTCAAGTGATTGTCTCTGAGCAACCTGGCTAGCAAACACTCCAGCAGGCTCGGGAGGTGTGGAGAAAAGAAACCTTTAGGGAAGAATTTAGAACTGTTACTTTGCCACTACCGGTCTCTGATTTCTATAGATGCTGAAATAATTAGGTGATTAGGCTAGAGTATTTCAGTGTAATGTACCCCACAAAACTGCTTTTAATAAGATAAAAAAGTTCTGGCTGGTTTTTTTTTTTTTTTTTTGCAAAGCAAAATTCTTCAAGGAGGAACCATATTCTACCCTGGGAAAATTACTTAGGGAAGGATGCAGAAAAATGTGTTTTGCTCACAGCAAAATTTGTAAACCTGGAGTGGATGAGAATAAGATATTTCTGTGTTGTTTGAAATTGGCAAAAAGCTAGATTTTTCTGCCTCACTTTATTTTAGCATTTTTGCAGTTGTATTGAATACTGTGACATTTATCTTGGGAGAGACACACCACTGGCATGAAGTTTCATGAAGGTGTGTAAGAATGAAGCACATCATGGACCTGATTTTTCTTGCACTAATTTATTTCACTGAGCTAAGCTAAGTACCACTTATTTACTTCAGGCTCAGGGAGTGGAGATTAAAGCAGGAGGCTTTAGCATGGCTGGAATGTGATGTCACAAGAGACTTTTTGACTTCATTAATTACTTTAGAAGTGCTAAAAAAAAAATAAATTAGGGCTATAAGGATTCCAAACAAAGGCAAAATATGTAGTTACATATAACCTTGCCTGAAGTTCTTTTTCAGGGAAGAAAGTTCTCAAATAAAATTAATTAGGAAACTGCCATATCTTAAAAATCAAAGTTAGATTCCTTCGTTGAAGAATTAAGGAATTAATGCAATTAATTTCTCCTTGCCAACTTTAAAGAAGCAATGAAAATGAAGATTGGAAGTGTTCCATGGAAAATTAAGATGGAATGTATGAATATTTAAGCTTTTCCTCTTTAGTGTTCTGAAAAAATGTAATGTAAATAATTCTTTAGTATTTATTTTTAAATGGTTATGCTTAAAGGAAGTCAATGTATTCAATGCACATTAAACACATATTGTAGCTCTTCTGAATTTGCTGCATAACTGTGTTTCAACAACTTGGATTTCACTGAAGGGGAAATGGAGTTGAGTGGAATCTTTTCTAAGCTTGGGACTCCAAAGTGATTTTGAAGAATTGTTCAGTTGTGCAGTGCCACCTGTTCGAGCTACTAGATAATCCAGTTACTGTATATTTAATATCAAAGAGATATGAAATGTAAAGCCTAATAAAATTACTCTAAAATTTTGTCACTAAGCTAAATCTGTAAGCTTGGGCATTCTGTAATGTGTCTGTTGCTGTGCTGTATGAGTTTTGGCTTCTAATTAGGTAGCTCCATCCTCCATACACATACCCATGTCTGACCAAGGGGGAATGTGTGATTCAGTGAGGGACTTAGAGAAGCTGTGAGGTTGCCTAAGGTAGCCCTTAGAAAATGCTGAAGAGAGGCACACAGGCACAGCATCTATATTTCAGCTGGCTAAGGGGCCGGTGCAGTGTCGTCGGGGCTGGTGCAGTGAGGTCGGAGCTGGTGCAGTGTGGTCAGTGCTGGTGAGGCTGGAAGGGAGCAGGAACTGTGGCTGTGTCACACGATGGTGGAGCCCAGGAGCTCAGGAAAGGTGATGGGTGCCAGTACAAGCCTCACTGGGTGTTAAGCATGGAGATGTCTAGCCCTCACGCAACGTAACCGAAACACAACAGATCAGCAGTTCACTATGGCATGCAGATGAGTGGTGGATTGGTGTGTGTTTGGTACATAAAGTCCATGAAATGTTTCTGAAGTGAGTGGGGTATATTGCAGGGACTGGCTGCTTGTGTGTTGCGCACTCATTTTTGTTACTGAATTTGTCTTTCAAATAGTTAAGCATGGTGAATAGTAACAGAAATTAAATGTCAGCAAAACTTTTGTCAAAACTTCCAGCAACCCAGTATTTTGACAGTTGGAACTTATAATATACAAACATAGCAATTTCAGAGCAGATCATCATTGGGAATAAGAACACTTCTGGCTGTTATTTTTATACTGTATACTCTGGTAAGTTTATAATGCTGATAAAAGTTTAGGAAACTAACCTAAATAATTTTAATTTTTTAATTAATATTTTTGAGAAAAAGTAGTTTTGGATTTTGAGTGCAAATTTGGTCTTTCTTCATCATGCAAACAAGGTTCAGAAATGATGCCATTTTTGTTGCCTCATCCTTTCTTTTTTTGCACACAGTTGGTTTGGACTGGAAAGGTAATTTGTGCCATGTGGCTATCTCAGAGATCATAAATGTAGAATTAGGTGATCTAGACTTTTTTCTTTCACAGCCAGGTAAAGATTATAAAGCTAAAGATTGGGAACTATATTCTTAACCCTATAGTCCAAATTTATTTATCAACTCTCTAATTTTGCAGTGCCTAATGAGGAATAGTTTGGACAGATCTTCATTCAGTTTGGATTTTGAGTGTTTTCCTGAATTTGTTGAAGACTTTTGTTCTGTGATTTTTGAATAAGGGGCAACCTATTGCCCAACAGCTTCAACCTGGCTTCTGGGCATAAGGAATCACTGGCAAATGAACTGTATGGCTGCTGCCTTGCTTGTCAGTGAAATTTGTACCTTGGAAACCAGGAGTTGTAGAAATAATATCACCTAGCTAACAACAATAATAATTTGTTACAATGTGCTAATTAGCTACCAAGTGTCTTTCAGAACCCATGGAGACTTTTGTGACCCTACCTCCATGTAAGATTGCAATTTTAGCTATCCCCATCCCTCTGGTGAATTTAAGAACTTAAAGCAGACCGGCTCCTTCTCAAGAAAAAAAGAGAAAGTCTCTTCTTTTGCCCATCCATGCCTAAGAACTGTCACCATCCTCCACCTGTGGAGAGGTTTTTGAAGTGTTATCTAATTTAGAACAGGAACCAGATTGATGTTGCACTTTTCCGCTGAATGCCCTAACACTAACGATGTGGAATAAAAATTTGTAATTATCTATGTGTTTACTGTACAAAGTCTGAATCTGATAGGTGTGATCCAAGATTAGGTTAGAGGTGTTTGTTAGCTGAGCAAAACGCTGGCCTTTGTTGCAAACTATGTATGCTTAGAACTTAATGTTGCAAGGACTGATGTAGTTTTCAGTATGTCTATAGATTGAAAGTGCTGAAGTACTGGGTTATCCACCCTGCTGACACATTAGTAAATAAGTGCTCGATTCTTCTTTTGAACTTTTAGACTTTATAAATTCAATAGTTACTTATTTTAGTAGATTTCTCAGGCTAATACACAGTGTTGTATATGTGAGGTGTGGCACACGTGTGTTTTTCTTCTAAATTTAAAGCTGATCTTTTTTCTGCCAAAAAGCTTAATATATTTTTTTTAGTTACCATAATTAGTCATATGATCCTTAAATCAAGAGTTTCAGCTGCTTCATATCTCTGTTGGCTTTCTGAAACATCCAGCTTTGCCTAGACAATTTCTGCATGCAAACACACTTTTCAACAAGAGGATAAATAGTAAGCTGAAAATATTAAATGATAGAGTAAGAATTTTAATGGGACTCAGTGACATGCAGTTTTAAATAATAATTTATTTTCCTATGCTGCTTGCAGGGTCATCCATGTGCGTGAATTCTGTTCGGAAAGCTAAAACATTGAAGTGAAGATTAAGCATCAGCTCACTACTTACAGTGCAGTCTGTGTTATTTGGTTTAGAAATGAAAAAGCCAAGGAGGACTGCAGGTAGTGCCTCTGCTCAGTAGGCTGAATAAAAAAAAAAACCCTTTATTTATTACACTCAGGTCTTGTGTCCCCTGCAACAAATGCCAAAGGGAGTCTTTTTGTTTGGCAGATGCCTTATTATGAGTGTCCAGGGGCTGTACCAGTGAAAAAGAGAGAATTTATAGTACTTTACAGACTGATCAGGCAGCAGAATTAAACAGTCCAGCCATGCTCAAACCAAAGATGCTTTCACCCTCCAGCTGCCTTCGAACAGAAAACAGTTGTGCAGGCATTTCTTGAATCAAATCACTGGAGTAATTTTGCAATGTGAAACGGGCATAAATACTAGCTGCTAGTTTATGAACATCATTTGTAGCTTAGAGAACTGACATCCCTGGGTTTTGATCCCCTAATTAGGCAGAATTTGAAAAAGTTGTGTCTAATTTGCAATTGACTTTAAAATCACAGAGTGTGTATTTCACAATGACATTAAAAAGCTTTTAAATACCCTTCAAAGCTTAGTGCTCCTAAATTGGTCCCCAGTGGTAATTTTGGAAGTGAGATAGAACATAGAAGTTCACAGGACACAGCCTAGTCACTGATTTATTCTGTCTAGGTAAATCTTCTGGTGGGGGCATGTGTGCAGCCTAGGACCCTGCTCACTGCGGGCTAGAGGAGAGCAGGAGACTGATCACATACAAGGGAGTCTTTTACACAGTGTGACTTGGAGGAAATATCTGAAAATCATGTATTAACAGGAGAATGGTGCAAAGAGTAGTAGCAAATTCTCATAGTCATTCACCCCCAACCTCTAAAGGAACTCAGATAAGGAATGCAAACATGGCAGCAGTATCTAAAATGGATTCCAGAGAATTATGAGTCATTAAGTTTGTTTTCCATACTAGGAAAACCCACGTAAACAATAATAAAACCAAGAATGAGTACACACACAGGTTTAGTGGGAAAGAGCCACTACAGCTTTTGAAAAACAAAGTGTTTCCTCACAAATCCATCTGAGTTCTTTGAAGGAGTAAAGGATCATGGGGATAGGGTTGCCCTGGCTGATATTGTGTATGAAGATTTAAAAAAAACCCGTCTCAGGGGTCCTTACTAAAGCTTCTCAAAGAAATATAGCTATCATGGGCAAAAATTGTCAAGAAAGTTAAGAATAAGCACAAATTGCCATTTTTTAGAATGACATGGGGTTACTGGTTGAGTGTCACAGAGGCTTGTTCCAGAACTTGTGCCACTTAGGGTATTACTAAATAGTGTAGAAAAGGGATGGAGTGTGACTTGACAAAGACTGATGACGGTACAAAGTTGTTCAGAGTCATAACAAAAAAAAAAATAAAACGGAGTCTAAAGAACTGCAGAATGATCTGAGAACACTGAATGACTAGGCAGATAAAATTCGTGTTGATAGATGCAAAGTAATGTACTTGGGTAATATATCATCTAATTTTATATACAGAATGGTGGGCTTTAAATTAGACCCAGGAAGTCCTTAAACTGCTGGTTCTCTGAAGTTAGGAGGTTTATAGGGAAATATCCTGTGTGTATGCCCTATATTTTACATGTTCTCCCTAAACATCTGCTACTGGCCACTGTCAGAGAGGCAGGAAACTAAGCTAGACAGACCTTTAGTCTGACTTAGTGCAGCTGTTCTTATATTCTCAGGGATTCGAGGGAAAGAAAGGAACAGTGATTTTAATTTTTTGTTTAACAGTTGAGATTGCAGCGAAAATCGAATGGAATTTCATAAGACAAATGGGAAAGCACTTTTTTTTTTTTAGCTCAAAGGCATTGTCTGCTGAATTTCAAAGGTCTGCAGCAAAGGCTTCCATTGCAGATATCTCAGGAAAAGGTCATAATCTTTCATAATTGAAGAGCTACCTAAACATTAGGGTTGCTTCTATTATTTAATGCTGTTTATCATGCCTTAGACATTACTTCTCATAATAGCTAAGATTGATTTTTTGGTTTTTTTTTTCCTAAGGAAGGCAAACCTGTATTGACTGACCAGATGAAATAATCTGCTGTAAGAGCTGGATTGGTCGACACTGTTATCTTAGCACATAGAGAGAAACAGGGAACCACAGCTGTGCTCTGGGGTGAGAGACAAGTACTGTTGATGCCTTGGAAGCCAAGGGAAACAAAGAGGTAGAAGGTTGTATGATGTGGACCAAAATGTTCTTTACTGATCTACACAGCAGCAGAGACTTGCTGGAAGAAGTTTTGTAATATTTTAACGAGTTCAAGGTAGATCAGTTTCATCCTCCTTGTTTCCAGATTCTTGATGCCTTTCAAAACACAAGATGCCTAAATTAGAGGTCTGTTAGGGTAGAACAGAGATACCTCTAGGAGATTAAGTCAGCTAACAAAAGATCAAAATTACTTTCTGGCATTTCCCCCACCTTAGTAAAAGTTGTGGGCAATTGAGCTTTTGAATTAGATGTATAGTTTAAGAGTGTGAAATTAAGTGGGGTGAAACTATGCCTATGTCCACTTCAATCTTCTCCACAATAAAGTACTTCAAGAGATGAAATCTTGTCCTCAGACCCTGTACTAGAAGATGATCAATCCACTTCTTTTACTTCAAGCAAATATTCTATATGCAGATCGGAGACAATTTTTGTTTTGGTGACAATAGCTGTTATTTCAGTGTAAGTGTCATACACCTCTCATGCTCTTTTGAGTTCAATCTAAATGAATTAAAAATATGGTGCTTTTCATAACCTTTTCCTAACAGATGCATGTATTTTCTGCTGTCCTGAAAATGAACATTATATTGGTGCACATCAACTAGTTGATGAATTAAGTAACATTGCTAGAGGAAAAAAGGTAATCATAATGAAATTAATAAACGTATTCCAGATATATTTCTTCTGCTTCAGCATTTTTCCAAACTCAAGGATGATGAAAAGCCATCTGAAAACCAATTGCTTGGCTACTACAGCATATTATCTGAAGTTTCACAGCAAGTTCTTCTCTTCTGTCATGTCTTCCTGCTGGGGATGGAGTTGGGAGGATGATAGTATATAGAAGTGTGCTCACCTGCTATTTCGGACATTGCCATGAAGACTGTGCAGTGATGCCCATAAACCTTTCTGGGTTCTTTCTCTATATGCTATGGTGATTGCATCTCTATTTAATGAAGGGGAGTAGCCATATTTCAGATCAATCTAAACTGTAAAAAACGTTTATACAAGTGCCCTTAGCTCAGAAAAGGCATTTTTATTTTCTAAATCCTGTAAAATATGCAACTGGAGTGGTTTTGTTCTTTATACGTGTGACGAGATCCAAAAGGCTGAGACATTAATTCTGTCAGTTGCATAGAGATTTTTTTTTTCCCTAGAAGCTTATTGTTTTGCAAGGAAAGCCAATTAGCAGAGTACATGTAATTGTGGGCATGGCATCTATTTCTTCCTTGGTGGGTCTCACTGATGGCAGCATCAGATGAAAGGATTAGCAGGAACTGTGCCATAGCGATGCAGATCTCTCATTTACCTGGAGCAAGCCTTCTGCTCTCTTGACAACAGGGTAAGACTGTCAGCCAGGGGTGAAGAATCCAAACTTGCACTCTAATTTGGTTGAAACTTGAACACATGGGAGAGTACAGCTATTACCTCTAGCCAAACAGAAATGAGTCAACATGTTGATAGCTTGAATGAATAAGCAACTTTTAAAGAAAAGAGTGTTAACGTAAGTCTCAAATTGCTATTCCCACTGCTGTCTTTTACAAACCTGAAATTCCTCTTCTCATGGGAGTATTGTCTTCTCTAGGTCTATGTGGAGCCGTGTATTCTTGTAAGAGAACAGTATTGTCTATATATCTTCCTCTTTGTCGTAGTTTAGCCCCGATCCGGACCAGACTACGCAGTCTCTCTCTCACTCCCCCCACCCTCCAAGAGAATAGGGAGAGATAATTTAAGAGAAGAGAGATAATTAAGAAAAACGACTCGAGGTTTGAGATAAGGACAGGGAGAAATCCTTACCGTCACGGGCAAAATCAGACTCGACTTGGGGAAAAACTATTCATTTATTACTACAACTAGCAGGATAATGAGACAGAAAAACAAGATAACCTCCTCCACCCCTCCCACTTCCCGAGTTTAACATTATCTACCTTCCCCCCGAGCGGCACAGGGGGGAAGAGGGAATGGGGGTCGCGGTCAGTCCATCATGAGTTGTTGTATGCCGCTGCTTCACAGTTGGGGGAAGAACTCCTCACATCCCTCCCCTGCTCCAGTGTGGGGTCCCACCCATACGCCACAGTCCTTCATTAAACTGCTCCGGCGTAGGTTATCTCTTCCACGGAGTGCAGTCTCTCCAGAACGGCTGTCCCAGCGGGCCCTCCACGGGCCACAGCCGCATTCAGGTATCCACCTCCCCCGGTGCGGGGTCTTTCACGGGCTCCAAGCTCCAAGTGGATCTCTGCTCCTCCGCGGACCTCCATGGGCTGCAGGGGGACAACCTTGGTGTTTGCAGCTGTTTCTCTCACAAGAAAAGTTCATTCTTCATAACGGGCTGGCAGAAGCCTCAAAAAGCCTCTCAGGATCTCTTCACGTTATTCATCCCATCTTCTCTCCTCTCCACCTCTTGCAGCCGGACTGGGCTGAGTTGGGCCCAGTCGGCCGCCTGGCGAGAGGCCAGAGGGTGAGGCCTGCAAGGCCCCGGAGGCCTGCGCCTCCCCCTCTGGGCCTCTGCCCTTGCTCAGCTTCGTCACATCTTCTCTTCTCTTTTTTTTCTGTTTTCCCTTTCTTAAATACGTTATTGCAGAGGCGCTGTCACGGGACATTCTGCTCCCAATCGGCTCAGCCTTGGCCAGCAGCGGGTCCGCCCTAGGCCCGGTCGAGTCCACTAAACAAAGGGGAGCGACTTCCAGCAGTTTCCTACAGAAGCTGCCACCTTAGGCCCCCCTCACTAAGCAAAACCACAACACTCTTCTATTTTTATATTTTATGTATTCTGAAATCCTTTAATAATCGATGCAGTGTGAACAGCAATTACAAAGGCAAGATCAGCACAGTGTCTCTCACCCACAGACAAACAGTGGGCTGGGAATAAGACGTTGGCTAGCTGTCTGTGCATATGCTTTGCCCTAAATTTCTCTGCTTGACTGCTCTTTTAAAAGTTCACTGGACTGGTTTCTCTGACATTTGTCTCTTACTTGCTGTGAAAGAACCAACAACTTCATTTGTGCAGCGTTAGTAACTTGGGCTGTACTTGAATCGGCTGTCACAAGGAAGCAGAGTTAAGCTGCATAAATGTATGTGTGCATAGGGGGAAGGGATTCTTTATCTGCTGTAAGAAAATCATAAAAATTTAAAAGAATCTTTGGAGGTATCTTGACTGCGCTGGTAGCACATGCTTAGCATATGAAATGCTGGACACTTATGCCAGTGCATGTTCCTAATGACAATCTCCTTATCATAAACAATTACTGTTAAATGCAGTGCCTGGTGGAAGGGGGAGGAGGAAGAAACCCAGGTAGGATTGTTTGGAGCTGCATGAGTCTGTGTTTGCCTCAGGCTTAGTTAGCTGTCAAGAAAACCCCTGGAGCACCCAGAATTCACAGGCTTTACAGCTGATCATAATCAATAAAGGCAAAAGCCCAAGCCGGGGAAAGTGGGCAAATACGTGTTGTCCTCTTGACCATTGCAGGATAAAACTGTGTGCTGCTGAGTAATTGTGAAGAGATACTGGGGTCAGAAACACACACTGGCTCTAGGCATCTTTAAGTGGTGCACGAAGCTCTGATCAAAGTGGGGTGATCACTGTGTGAGCTTGATGTCTGCTCTTCTGTGGTCAATAAGGATGTTTTGTTATTTGTATCCTTTGGGCTCCTGTGTTTCTTTGCATGGGGGCACAGGATGCTCCCCAGGGGAGGGAAAAGACACAAAAGGTCAGGCTGCTGCTTGGTGAATATCAGCTAACAGCATGGATTGGCAGTGCTCTCAGCAACTCCTGGTGAGAGACAGTATTGCAGAAAGAGCAGTGGCTTACGTTCATGAGTGTAAAAATTATCTGCCATACTGCAGCAAATCCACCTCTCTTCTTAAGATTGCTTTGGAGCAGACTTACACTGATGCTGCATTTGGTCATTCTGTATATCAAAGCGAACTAGTTTCTGCTACACTTTGCTATCTGTATTATCTTGCTCCATGCTTTCCCTTAATGAATTTTTGGGAGTAATCATAGAACAAAGATCTGATTGCTATTGTCAAATGTGTCAATACAAGGCCTTTATGAGTACAGTGTTAAATGCCGTAAGATAGTCTTTCTTCACAACTTGATCCAGACCTGAGGTTTTAAGGCTCATGGTGAAGCTAACATGGTTTAACAAACTCTAGTACATCAGGTGAGGATGCTGCAGCCTAAACTCTGTGCAGTCAAAACCTCCAGCATATATCAGGTGATTTAGTTGAGCACAACATGCCAGAACCTATGGTAAACTTAATTATTTCTTCTATATTAAGAATACACATAAGGCCAGTCACCACACACCAGGTGATACAACTTTGTCGGTATCCAAGACTTGCACATTAGAATCACTATATAAATGTATTCCTAGATACTAATGATGTCCTTTATTGTCTTGCTGTTTGGAAACTCTATGTCTGCACTTCCATGCTATCGATGAAGGAGTATTATAAAGAGCCAGAGTAGTGTTGCAAGTTTGGGATAAAAAGTAGGGGGTGCAACCTCAGGCAACTGATGCTTTATAATGCCAGAGGATGGGTAGATCAGTTCTTGGTGCTGTGGATTTCCAGCAGTTACTGGAAACATTATTGAAAATGGCTCTTTCTGTATGAGCAGTGTGCTCATACAGAGCACCTTTTGGTGCTTGACTCCATAAGAAAGGAAAGAGTCGGATGTCTTGGCAGTGTGATAGTTCTATTTCAATAAATGACTTGTCTGTATGCCTATTAGAAATTCTGCACTTTTGTGTTCTTACACAGACAGATGACTCTCTGTTGCTCTGTATTAATCTGCTCTCAGTGGATTGATGTTTGAGTACTTTTGAACAAGGACAGGATGCTGACCCCAGGGTGAACAATTCCTGTAAACCCAAGTGTTTGCATACTTGACTGGCTGAACTGATCTTTATATCATATATTCCTGTTCATCACACTGCAGGCCGTATGTTTGCTTAGCATTTCTGCCTCTCACCACCTGGACAGGGCGGGCTTGCAGCCAACTTATTATCTACCCTCCTGTCGCAGTGTCTGTCCTCAGGAAGACTGGCAGTATTAAAATCTTGCTGCTGTAGAAAGTTAGCTTTAAAACCAATTCCTTAGAAAAGATAAGCTTGCAAAACCATGAATTTAGGTGGGGCTTTATTATCATGGATTTTTATACAAGAATGAAAAGGGTGGAAGTGGAAATTGCAAGGGAAGGCAAGGAAAGGCCAATAAAATATGGAGATAATCCTAGTCAGCTCTCTCATTTAACACTCAGTGGTTGTGATTTTGACTGATTTAATTGAATAGCAATTTAATGAGTCAGATTTCTTGGTTCCCTGAGAAATGGACTTGCAAAAAATCAGTATTGCATCATTTGATACCATGTAGATAGTGACTATAGACATGTAGGTTGTTTTCCTCAGGATTTATAAGAACAAAATGGCTGATGCAAAAAGCTTTCTGGTAAATACACTGGAAAAGCAGGGGAATAAAAGTAGAAACTGAGTGAGTATGTGGAAAAAGCCCACACCTCTCATGTGCTAGACAGTTCTGCAGTCTTTCACTCTTCAGTGGAGTTTCCCTCTGGACTTGACAATCCTCACTGATAAATAGTTAATTGTAACCAATATGTGCTCTTTAAAAGGGTTTCTTTTAAAAAGTTATCTTATTCAGTTAAAAAAGAAAGCATTTGGGAAAAAAACCCCACAACCTAACAATGCCCAAACCAAGCATTTCTCACCCGCACCACTGCAGCCAGCTCTAACTGTAGATGTGGAAATCAGCGGCTTTATAGGCCCTCCAATAGGCACTCTTTTTATTTATTTATTTTTTTTTTAAGAAGACTTTAAAGTTTTCCTAGTCTAATCTCTAAATATCTAAAAGACTAATGCTGGAATATACTGTGAACTTGTTCTGAACTTACTTCTACTTTATATCAATGTCCTAGTGAATCTTTTGCTCAGAGGAGTTGATTTAAATGGCAACAAAATTTAAACTTTAGCCTAAGTTTTGTTTTGTCTTAGTTTCTCCAGAGCTTTTCCTTCTGCATGATCCATCTTACCTAGCTTTATTTTGCCTCAATATTCTGTCTTATTCATATCCTGAGATGGAGTTAATGGTAACATAAGCTGTACGGAATAATTTTCTAGCCCATCATAAGCTCCTGGTAGTTATTAGAGGCCATTCAGCCTTAACCTGAGCCCACAAGTAATCACTCAGAGTCAGGGAGTCTGAGTGTGCTGTCTTTTCATTAAAAATTGTGTAAAATAAACCACTGCATAGTGTTACAGCCTGTGCCAACTGGCTGATGTTAGAGGCTATTACAAGAACTGTTCCCTGCGAAGGACACTGTTGTTAGATTTGAAATGTGACTTTGTGGCTTTTAAGTTTTTTTTTGGCAGAGGATCTATTTGTTGTCTACTTGTAACCCATTGAGATATAAGAGTGTAATAAAGAGTGAATATTTCACTGGAATTCTGTTTGCTTAAACTTTTCAATATTTCTGCAGAATTGACAAAAATTCTGTCTTCAATGTTATAATTAGAAAATATATCCATAGCTTTCATCTGCACTATAGCTGTCTTGAAGAAATAGAACTAAATTAATTAATTTTGAATATTTTTTTAAAAACATGTATCCTAGTAAAAATGAGCTTTAAAAGCTGTTGACTAACCAAAAATGAACTTTAAACTTGGCAGTTCCTTGATTGTCGTCTCTGTTAGACATAAATATGCTGAAGAATTCTTCATTTGAGATACCAGGAGCATCACCAGAAGATTTAAACTCCTTGAAATGCAAAACCCATTGTCTAGTTGGAATTTTTCCCTAATTGAAGACTTTTCAAAATATACATTTTACAATAGTTCTGGAGCAGTAAAACCAGCTGGGATTGTTTGGAATGAGTAACTACTTCAAAAGTTAGCCAAGTTCAAGGGTATTCTTATCTGCTTTACTGTTCCAGCCACAATTTCACATAATTCTGTTACTTCATAGAGCTGACATCTCAAAACATATTTCTGACCACTGTCAGGCAGCTTTTCAAGTTCACACATGAAACTCCCTCAAGTGCAATGCACACTGAAGTAGTTTTCAGATGATTTAGTTATGGTGTGGAAGGAATGTAGCCTTTCCACCATAGTGGGATTTACCTTACTACTATTTTTTTTTTTTCAGCTGGGACCTACTCAGGCCTCTTTTCTCAAGCAAAACTCCTAGAGGGAGTAGAACTGAACATTTGGAAGGCACAGGCAGGGACTGCGAGGATGAAGAACTGCCCACGGTGCTCGAAGAGCAGGTTCGGGATCATCTAAGGAACTTGAAGGTGCACAAGTCCATGGGGCCTGATGAGATCCGTCTGCACATTCTGAGGGAACTGGCGGATGAAGTTGCCAAGCCACTGGCCATCATATTTGAGAAATCGTGGCAGTCTGGTGAGTCCCCGATGACTGGAAGAGAGGGAACATAACCCCCATTTTTAAAAAGGGGAGTAAGGAAGACCCGGGCAACTACAGGCCGGTCAGCTTCACCTCCATGCCTGGCAAGGTCATGGAGCAGATTCTCCTGGAAACCATGCTAAGGCACATGGAGAGCAAGGAGGTGGTTGGTGACAGCCAACATGGCTTCACCAAGGGCAGATCATGCCTGACCAATTTGGTGGCCTTCTATGATGGGGTAACAGCATTGGTGGACAAGGGACGAGCAACGGATATCATCTACCTGGACTTGTGCAAAGCTTTCGACACTGTCCCGCACGACATCCTTCTCTCTAAACTAGAGAGGCATGGGTTCGATGGATGGACCACTCGGTGGATAAGGAGTTGGCTGGATGGCCGCACTCAGAGAGTGGTGGTCAACGGCTCAATGTCCAAGTGGAGACCGGTCACCAGTGGCGTCCCTCAGGGGTCCGTGTTGGGCCCGGCCCTGTTCAACATCTTTGTCGGTGACATGGACAGTGGGATAGAGTGCACCCTCAGCAAGTTCGCCGATGACACCAAGCTATGTGGTGCCGTCGACACGCTGGAAGGGAGGGATGCCATCCAGAGGGACCTGGACAGGCTGGAGAGGTGGGCCCGTGCCAACCTCATGAAGTTCACCCAGGCCAAGTGCAAGGTCCTGCATCTGGGTCGTGGCAATCCCAGGCACAAATACAGACTGGGCGGAGAATGGATTGAGAGCAGCCCTGAGGAGAAGGACTTGGGAGTGCTGGTGGACGAGAGGCTCAACATGAGTGGGCAATGCGCCCTTGCGGCCCAGAAGGCCAACTGCATCCTGGGCTGCATCAGAGGAGCGTGGCCAGCAGGTTGAGGGAGGTGATTCTCCCCCTCTACTCTGCCCTGGTGAGACCCCACCTGGAGTACTGTGTCCAGTTCTGGAGTCCCCACCATAAGAAGGACATGGACCAGTTGGAGAGGGTCCAGAGGAGGGCCATGAAGATGATAAGAGGGCTGGAGCACGTCTCCTATGAAGACAGGCTGAGAGAGTTGGGGCTGTCCAGCCTGGAGAAGAGAAGGCTCCGGGGAGACCTGATAGCGGTCTTCCAGTACCTCAAGGGGGCCTACAGGAAAGATGGGGAGAGGCTGTTCAGTAGGGTCTGTTGTGATAGGACAAGGGGTAATGGGTTTAAATTAGAAGGAGGTAGGTTTAGATCAGATATTAGAAAAAAATTTTTCTCAATGAGAGTTGTAGAGCACTGGAACAGGTTGCCCAGAGAGGTGGTGGATGCCCCATCCCTGGAAACGTTCAAGGCCAGGCTGGATGAGGCTCTGAGCAACCTGATCTAGTCAGGGGTGTCCCTGCTTCTTGCAGGGGATTTGGACTAGATGACCTTTGAAGGTCCCTTCCAACTCTAACCATTTTATGATTCTATGATTTGCTTAGGTCAGGAGTGCTAAATTAGGCAAATATGGGGTGTAAGAATTACCGCAACATACCCAGAAGAGTCATAAACTAGCAATTGCAAAACATGACAGTTTGCAGTAGAAGGAACCAGTCTTTCTCTTCTAAAGTTCAGAGATGTAACCCTGGCAAGGAGGTTTGTCTTTCTAGAGTCTAGTTTACACCTTGTAGAGTACTGAGGTAGCTGATGGAAGGAAACTTTAAAGACCAGCCCCACTATGTTGCATGACACAGATGGCTCGCTTTCTTGGTGAATGAACCTTGGTTTTTGAAGCTGACAAAATCTGTGTTAGAAAAATTTCCAAGCTCAGTAGCGGCACTTCTGTGTACAGCTGTGGCTTACATCTGTCAAAGCCTGTATCAAAGCAGTGAAGGCAGCTCAAAAGTTCCATCAACAGCACAGGACGTAAAGACTTGGCTACCAATGCACTGTACCTCATAGCTTTTGGCTCACTTCTATACTGAAGGTAGCATACAGGGCACTGAATATTACAGGAATCTGTCAACATGCTCAGTGCTTTATTATTTATCATTTTATTACTATGGATGTCAGTCAGGCAAGTTCCTTCCTGGTTTATCTTCCTACCATAACCTCTTGATTATTTTTTTTGATTGAAATGCATGAAGAAAGCAGTGATCTATGATGTCAGTGCTGGAAATTTCAACCTCATTCTAACAATAAAAAATTCTCTCGTTTCAAGTAGCTAGCTTGTTGTCTTTTCCTTGCTTTGGATACTCAACCCATGATTTGAGAAATCCAAACACTTGTATAGAGCTTTAACAAATTGTAACCTACAAGTTCTATGATTCTAAGATTGTTCTCTGTGTTACAACTTCCTGAAGTTAAGCAATAAATTACTTTGTTAGGCAGTCAAAAATGGTGCAAGAATGCTATTAATGTTATCGCAATAATGCTAGCCAAAATGTCTCCACCTGAAGCTGTATATAGAAATGAAAATCAAAGGCTCAGTAAAATATAGCAGACATCACTGAATGATAGATTTACAATGACTGTCTTGGATAGCATTCTCTGAGATTTAAAGCCAATGAATATATTTTATCTGATTGTAAGTTTTCCAGGAAAATAGAAGCTATGCATACAGTGTGTGCTCCTTCAGATTTTACAGTATCAACTGGCATAGTTACTAACACAAATGAGTTCTTTTTCTTCTACCTGATGAATACTGTAGTAATTTCTGTGAACAGAACACAAGGCATTTTGATTATCTGCTATTGGCTAGCAGTTATTTCCTGCTACTGAAAGATGTTTGCCAAATAAGTTTTTACAAAGTAGATACAGAACTCCTTGTTTTGGAGTTTTCATTGTGCTACTGAAAGCCTCCAGGAACTGAAAAGGAAGAGATTTTCTAAGTCCTTGGTGAGGAATCAGCATAGCTGTATAAAGGGATATGTACATTCTTGTTCTTATCTGAAATTTATAAATTGGTGAATTTAAAATAATTTACTTGAATTTCTGGTCAACAAACCACTATGTCTTAAAACGATTGCCACACATGATGTACAGTAGTACATCCTGGCAGCCTTACTAGGGAAATGAGAAATACGTTCATAGTTTTATAATAGACTGAGCTGTTCAGCTGTGAAAACAGATATATCCCGTGAAGAATGAAACAAGTTTAAATGATGAATAGTGAAAGGATAGGTTTATGTCATACTATATCTGTTTTGTGGCTGGCTGTAGAAATTCAGTCCCACTTTCCCGAATTACATTTAAAAAATGTATGTGGTTTTTAGGTGCCAATGGCTTTGACTGAGAAAAAAGCCTTTGGTCTGGAGATCTAGGAGCAGTGGTGTTTAGGAGTGTATCTCAGTGTATCTTTAGTACAAATCCCAGCCCATAAAAGAGTTAACTACATATTCAGTTTATATTTCCATAAGTCAGAAGACTTATAGACCACTGTATTCAAAGCCAGATGTTCTGTGGCTGGGCTGTCTGCTGTTGGTACAGGGTAAGGCCCCCAGTGCCCTCCAGCAGCAGGGGAGCTGGGAAGCTGTGTGGATTGATGCATCCTCAGAAGCTTGAGCTCTCACTCCTGCTTGAGTTCAGTCCCCGCTGGGCACTCCTAAGCTTGTTTTTTGAAAACTACTCAATTCCTTGTGAAAATAAGCATTGGAGAAGGAGGGAGGAAATAAAGAGGAAGAAGCTGGTAGGCAGCCAGTTTCTCTTGTACCTGTTGGCTGTCAGGTGGTGAGAAAGTATTCATTAAGTGTAACCCAGCTCTATGGGCAAGCAGTGTGAGTTCACCACAAGAAACAGAACATCAGTCTGATGGTACGGTAAACTAATCCATGTGTGCACCATTCTTCTGTGGCCAGGTTTAGGCAGGTGTATTTCTTACACAAGAAAGGTGTAGTAAGTCATGACAAAGAAGAGAGGGGACATTTGAAATGAGTACAGACTTCATTCCTCAATTAGACAGCTGAACATAGCTGAAATTCAGTTCTCATGCTTGCAGACAGTTAAACACAAGACATTCTGGATTGATGTCACCTCCATAGGGTTTTCTATGTACTCTGCAGCCCCAAGTGTTCAGAAGTCAGAGGCCAGGTTCTCAAGAGATTACAGCATGGCTGAAGTATGACTCTTTCAGTATAACAGACTGTTTATGTATAGTGACTAATCACAATATTTCAAAGATTACTTTCAACTAAGTAGGTGATTTTAATATTTACACTTTTCAACCTCTTGGAAACACATTTTCAGTTTTTTTTTTCTGCTAATTTTTCTTTATATGAAGACTAGAAAAAGCAAGAAAAATAAGAAAATAAAGTGGAATGTCTTTTGTAACTGCATGAATCCAGGAATGAGAGCTTTAAGTAAAAAGCTGATCATAACAAAGCTTACCATTAAAATTAATACACTTGACTATATACATTTTTGGCCAGATGAAGGGCAGCAGAAGAGCTTGCTGTGACAACAGAAATCAGTCTGGATTTATAGAAAACTCTGAGAGTGACTAAATATCCACAATATTCATCCTTCCAGCATAAAGTCCGGGATGGAAAATGACATTGAAATGCCTGAGTATGCATGCACATACACATACACGTGTCCATGCACTTACACATACCACCCCCCGCCACCAGTTGATGAATAGAAGTGACTGCAGGGGTTTGTACTGGTCATTCCAGTATCAGCTGGAATGTTTTTACTGAGGAAGGAAGATGCCTGGGAAAAAAAAAGGAGTATTCTTGCAACAGGAGTAAAACTTTGAGTGGTGGATTAATTAATTTTGTGTAGTATATTTCTTAGTATAGCAGTGATGCTATACTAAGAAAAATACACTGTTTTAAAAATATTTTTGAAAAACAACAAGTCTGGGATGCTTGGTTTTAGTATCCAAATCAGAGTGAGCAGTCTTGAACTGCTAACCCCTTAGAATGACACAGACATGAAAGGGATGCGTGTATCCTTTCACTGTGCTGAGATATCGGGATAATTATCCAACATACAGTTCCCTCTCAGTGCTTTTCAGTGCATTTTGAATGAAGAGTCTGTGAGGACAGCTGATTTTAATCTGAGAATCCACTTTAAAGGGGCTCAGGAGATTCAGTGCTAATAGAGGAGCTAACTGATACAGAAGTATTACTTACTCCTCAAATGGGAAGATGAAAATGAGAATCCTTAGATAACACAGAGTGGAAATAGATACCTGCTGCTCTTCCCCCAGGCTCAAAAAAAGACTGAGTGAAGAGTATGGAGGGAAGCTGATGCCGTATAGGACTGTCCTTTATCAGTTTTATCCATTCATTCCAGTAGACCTAACTCTGTATTCTAACTCTGAGAATATTTAAGGACTGGAAAATCTGATATGATGGAAAATTGGGGCTTGCTGTTGAAACAATTAATTTATTGGCCTGGATCATAGAGGCAAGAGCTCTATGAAAAGTACGACAGGCTAGTAATGATGCATGGTTAAACATAACCTGTATGCGTCTGAGTGTCTGTGGCTTTTTACATCTGTATGTTTTATCACACAATTCTAGCCCCTTCTTTTGGTGGTTTTTTTTTGCCTTCATCCGTCTTAATGTTGCACTCAAGAGTTGGGCCAGATTCTTACTAGGACACTTGGAAAATGGCATAATATAAATAGCAACATAATGATAACTTACCAGAAAAAAAATATACATCAGAATAGCTTAGCTTTGCTCCTCCTTGTTTTCCCTTTTTGTTGTATTTGTACAACAGGTTTACAAAATTTTTTCATGAGGTTCCTCTTCTCATCTCATATGTGGTTCATACCAAGAGTACTGGAAAGTACCCAATAAAGTTCAGAAGTTCTTAGCAAGATCTATATAGAATGAGATTTATGGCAGTAGCTGAAAAAAAAAATCTCCTGAAAGACAGAAAAAAACCCCAAACAAACAAAAAACCCAACCTTTCTGATACTTTCTTCAGGAAAGTTTGGCCATAAAAATCCTACATTTGGAAAGTAACAGAATTGAAACTAAATTGAAACTACTCTATTAAAATAAATGAAGTGGAGTATTGTTTTCAGTCCTGTGTGTTATTTACAGTACTGCCTTTCCAAGAGCAGTACTATTCATGCAACAGTACTCTATGGATATACACATATTCCTGTGACACTATAGGCACATACATGTATGACTGCCCTCACCACGCCAGTAGGCCTTTTATAGGCTTGAAGTCTATTGTGCCTCTCCAGTAGCCAGACCTGAAAAATCTGGCTGCTGTCGAAAACTTGAAAAACATAAAGCCAGAGGAATGAAACAGCTATGAGACTGCTTTTGTCTATGTTGTTACTGTAGGTGAAGGAAAAGACAAAGAGAGATATTTTGTTTTCATAGAATAGGAAACTAAAAGTAGCTCTGAAAATCTAAAAATAACTGCTCAGACTGAGTTACTGCTTAGTCCCAAGAAAGGAACATAATTTTTGTTTCCAACATGACTTCTAACATTTTTCCAAATTTTTCCATCAGCTATCTCCATCCTCCTCAATTCATGAATGAACAGCACTTGCATGCTAATATTTTGCTGTCCCACATACTGTGTGTTTCTTGTATTTATTTAACTTGTGTGTTCTACTTTAGAAAATACACAATGCAAACAAGATCTCTACTCTTTTATTCAGACAGGAACACAACTGTTCAAACTAGTATGCAAAGATAATAAAATGTGGGGCAGTTTTAGCTACCTAATAATGAAACCTTTAGCTACTTAATAATGAAAGAATGAGAGAAGTTTTATGAGAGCAGAAGGAAGCAAAGGAATAAATCTTTTTTAGCAAGAAACAAATAAAACTCCTTGTGATCAAATAAAAAATAGTTTTTCAGGAGAACCAATATCAAAAAGAATACAGAAATCAAATGTTCTTTTGCATTTCTCAGCCCATTTCAGTACAGGAACTGAGGAATTACACTTATTTGCTGCTTCAGTTCCTATGTGGTACCAGTGGACCTGATTTTTTAGGCTCAGCAGGTCAGCAATCTGACAGTATCAGGGATTATTAACAGAGTTTAGTTTTCCCTAAACGCCATTGCTGGAACTGGAGTTCCCGATGTAGCAGGAGTTCTGAGATTGTGTCTTTATTTCCTGTCCTCCTGTGTTGTAGGGAATAAAATTTTCTTTGAATGTTTGTTCTTTGTTTGTTGAGTGCAGCATGGAGACATTTGAGAATCAACAGTCCCTTGTGTTTACAGAAGCAGTTGCTTCCCCACTGCATGCTGTCCAGGAACTACCACGCTAGTCAATTTAGGGTAAATTTGCAAAGTGGTGCACAGGGAGCCACACAGTTAAATCCCATTGATGTTAATGGGAGTCATGCAGCTAAATCCCTGCACATTGCATTGTAGTTTCTCTTTGTGTTTCTCAAACCTGCTGGCTTATGACTAATTTGTGTCTCTAATAGAAAAACTCTAATGTGTTTTGATAGTATATGGAATGGGCACATTATTATTCACCTTATATCTGCCGTATAAATACTAAATTCCAAAGTACAGATATTCTCTGTAGTGATTAATGTCTTCATGTATTTGCCTATATGGTTTTCTTATAAGTTACAGAGTTGTTATAGTTAAAGCTAGCGTCAAGCACCAGTCCTCAGAACCTCAACTTCTTTCAGAAAGGAAATGATATCACTTAAATTTTTGAAAGTTGAATTAATCTCACTTACAATAAGAAAGAAAAAGAAAATATTTGTTTTAGTGAAAGCATAAGGTCTTGAAAATTTGGTTGATCATTTCTGAAAATGTTTTTAACTTACTCTTTGGTCTCCAGAATGGCTTGGGTTAGACTTTTTAAATTAATTTCTTTTTTCTGAAGGGAAGAGCTTTTAGATTCACTTATTGGAAGAAGCAACTGCACAGAGTTAGCCAGTGTTTCTTAAAATTAGGTTAAAACAATAACAAAGTGGCAAGATGTAGGCTTGAAAGTGCTTTGCCCCTCTGCATATATATATATCTTACTTGGTGTCGTGGTGATGAGTATCATTGGGCATATTTACACGACAACAGAGAATGGTGCAAAGCTGCTCCAGCTAGCTATGAGATTGGCAAAATATCCATACCATGGATAGCCATGCAGGTATCAAAAGTAAAAAAGTTGTGTTAATATAACACTGCATCCATACTAGTTGCTCTGGCTCCAACGAAGATAATTAGTTCAGTTGCAGCACCCTGCTGATGTGGCAACACAGCGTCCTTTTGAAGAGCTGGCTCAGGTAGCAGTCTCCAAAGAGTCTTAACGCCACCCTTCATTGTATGCTGTAGGCATGCCCACAGAAGTGCTCATAAGATAATGAGTGACTCTATCTTCTGTGCAAGGTTTGGATGATTCCCAGTAAATGGCACTTAAAACTGCACCATGAATGCTTAAAAGAAAAAGAAAATATTGCCTCATTTATACTGCTGATTCATCCACTGAATGGAAGATAAGTTATGAAATCATGTTATTCAAGACTGTGTCAGCAGACATACGTCCAGAGCAGATAACTGAGTTGGAATAGGCAACTTGAAATAGAATTTCCATAACTGCTCTGTTGGTCACTGTAAGGTCTGGTAACACAACTCAAGCTGGTAAACCTACTGTTACCAACAGGTCTACCAGGAGTTTGTTATCATTTGGACCAGACATGAGATTATAGAATCATAGAATGGCTAGAGTTGGAAGGGACCTTCAAAGGTCATCTAGTCCAACCCCCCTGCAAGGAGCAGGTTACATGCCTGACTAGATCAGGTTGCTCAGAGCCTCATCCAGCCTGGCCTTGAATGTTTTTCCTCCTTATATCAAATCTATATCTATCCTCTTTCAATTTAAACTGTTGCCACTTGTTCTGTCACTACAGGCCCTGGTAAAAAAGTCTCTGTGTTTCTTATAAGCCCCCTTCATACAGAGGCTGCAATAAGGTCTTGGAAGTAATGGAAGTAAGATGTGCCTATATCAGAAGTTTTTCATGTGATTACTACCAAAATCAGTATTTTTTATTTAGTCTTGTGTTTAAGATCATGGTGGGCAGCAACACTTATAACTTATAACACTTATAATTTCAGTAAATCTCCATCCAGTCCTAACTCATGTAACTGTTGTCTGCTCCTGTTACTCCACTGCTGCTTAACTAACAACAATCTTTCATTTTCAGCACTGCATCGCCTAGGTTTCAGTGTGGGTATGATGGGTTAAAGGCAGGTGTTTATGTGCAGAGTACTTCCCTACAGAAGCTCACATCAGCATCAACAGATTCAATATCATTTGCAGGACCATCCCTTCTTTTATCTGAAGCCCTAGACTATCTGCAGAAGCACACAGAGAATAGAACAAAACCTTATAGTATTTTTTCCTCCATGTTTTTTAAAAAAATATTGTGTGATGTTTTAGAAAGACTCCACATTGCCATATTCTTATAGGGATGTCAGATTCGTATGCTTGACATTTTGTTCTCTCCTTCTCTTGAAAACTTCCAGACACTGCTTCAAAGTACAAAAGTGCAAACCTTTATCAACGAATCAATTTTACGAGCATTTTGACCTGGGAAAAATAACTTCCTCTTACCCCTATTCAAGAAAACTTATATGTAAATCTGACAGAGACTTTTTCCCTTTTCCCTCCCTCCTTCCTTCTTGGTGTCCCTCTATTCCACACGCATCTGAATGGATACTTCTAGCATGGAAAATACCGGTTGGTGTGATAAAGTTCAGGAAAGTCATAAGCAGCAAAAGAGAATTTTTATAAGAGAAAATGAGGTGATTTTAGCCAATATTAGTACCAGCTCTCCTTCAGACATTCTTTTAGTCAAATAAACCAGTTAGAAAGAAACTTACTAAACGAAATAGTGGTAGCAGTTGGGAAACTGTCCTTGGGACTTTGTACCTCCATGCAACCTAGACAGCACCTAATCTAATATTTTAGAAAGACCTTTTGGTTAGGGATTGATTTAAATTTTTTCATGTTTTTGAGGCCAAAATGATATAGAATGTGGACTTTTGTTAACTGGATGGAGAAATTGTCTCTCTACGCCTTTGTTATTTAAAATGGTGCAATATCAGTCACTTGCAATTGCTGAAACAAGTTGCTTGTACAGTAGTTTACTGTGATGTAGATGGGAAAAGGAGTATCTGTGCCACAGGAAACATTGCTAACAGGGTGATTGCTCCATAATGTCGTCCTCCTCTCTATAGGCATGTCTGTTGGAACTGACTCCTGCTTTGGAGGAGGAATGATCTGAAGGCTAAAAGGCCTTTGGTAAAAGCTGTGGGATGGAAGGGAACTACCCAGATAAGAAACTGAACGTCAAATATCTGGCATTGTTTTGGAATATGGGTTATTCAGAGGGTAGCCAAGAACATGGAAAAGACAGGGAAACAAATAGGATAAAAGTCCTGGAAAGCTGGAAGATCAAGGTAGGGTTCGTCTCAACTGATGCTGAATGTGTCTGTAGATAGATGCGTCTTTCTGAGTGAGTTATCCTGAACTCCCTTTGTGTACTCATTGGTAGCAAATATGATCTTTGACTTCCCTTTTAGAACAAATAGAGTCCCCCTTCTAGAGATGTTTCTCTGTTTCTATTAACTGAAGGAAGTGTGAGCTGCTCACCTTAGGCATGGATTTAGAATAATCTCACTCATATTTTATTCTTAGTATATTTCAAACTTAAAAAATCAATGATTATTCGGAAATAATTAGGTTTGTTTTTTTTAAGTTTTAGTACTATGCAAAGCCTCCTAATTATCCTATGCTACATTCCTTGCTCTCTGAATATGAAAGTTTCAAAAAACTCATACAATTTTTACACAGAAGTAAGGGTGTTAGCAGGACAAGCAACTCTTTAGGCAGGAGTTAGAAGTTGTTTGTAAATCAGTCCTATAAAAATACATGTACATTTTATTTTGCCTTTGAAATATGCAAGGCAGACTCTCATGTAGTCCCACAGAGTAAAAAGAATGGCAGATTCATTTGTATTTGAATTAGAAAGTGGAGTGTAAATGTCTGTATTCTTGACATTATCTGGCTTCAGAAAGGTTACGGGCATATGGCACTACCCTTTCTTATAGTGTCTTAGTGTGATATGCTGAGATATAGAAGAGTCTGAGATATCTGGGTCTCCCCAAACATCTGGATGGAGTAGGCAGAGCTATTATGGTTCACCAAAACCTGGCTTCCATGTGTTATACCCTTCCACTTGGGTCTCAGGATTGCATCATGGGTTCTGGATTTGTTAATCTCTGAAGACATCAAATCTACTCATAACAAGTGGTTTTGATTGACATGTGAGCAGTTGTGATAAACTGAAAAGGAAAAAATGAAATGCAGACTGCTGACTGGCTGTTTCTCAGCATTTTGTCAACTTGTTATAACAGCAAAATCTGCTTTAAGAAAAATAAACAGTAGGATGTTTACAAAGTTCTAGTTCAGTGTTTTGAATAGAAAGCCAATATTCTGATATGTTGCAGCCATGGCCAAAAGGAAAAAAAAAAAGAAAAAGAAAAAAAGAAGGAAGGAAAAAAGAATCCTTGTTGAAAAGCAAAAGGACAACAGGGTTCTAATATACAAGTGCGCAGGGAAGAGATGGTGTAAATTAGCAGGAGGAAACTAAGGGAGACTCAGTAGCAAGACTCCTATATTTTTGTGATACTTATATTTTCTAATTGCAATTAAAGTTCAACTGTAGCTATGCAACAAATATGGATATGCTATAAATCCAAAGAGACAATCCTAGCCACAAGGAGTTATGTCAAAAGGACAATGGAGGCCCCGTCCAGTTGTGATGCTACACAAAATTGCAGAGGAGTGGGGTTACAAGGCCCCTTCTTTGTCTCTTTTGTGTTTTGGCTGTTCTTCAACTGTTACATCTGTATTTACGAGAGGTTCCCCACATTACTGTTTCTATGCCCATGCAAGAAGATATTCAGATCCAACAGCTCAAAATATTCTATTTTTGAGGACAGGTTAAGAAAAGATGTTTAACCTAATATTAATAAATGTTAATAGATTTCGCTGGAAAAACAGAAAACCAATCAGGAAAACTCAAGGTATCAATGAAAACCTGTGACCAGAAGGGTTAAAATCAGTAAAGAATTTTTAAAATGTCAGGAACAAACAATAGTTCAACAGTTGTATCAGTTTGACACTAGATAAGGGTAGTAATCACAACATAGAAAAGGAAGTGTTCAACAAATATTTTTTTGATCTGTTCCTGAAGAAAAGCAGGATGATGTATTCCTATGATAAAATATTAAGGAAATACTTTCTACGAAGCCAGCAAATAGGGAGGACCATAACCATAAACAATGGAAAAATATTTTTCTGAAATCAGCATGGCTGGCACCCTACGGTGCCAAAGGAGTCAGAGGGAGGAGACTGAATTTCACTTATTCGCAAATGTTGCAACAGTACAGAACTTCAAGAATCCTTCAGAAATCTGTCAAACATGCTGATATTCATTGGTAATGAGAGAGAAGTCACTGATCTTCAGCAAAACTGGGAAAGGCTAATCTGGAAAATAATAAGTGATAGTAAACACAATGCAATTAGCAACATTTTATGAAAAATGGGACATGTTAAATCTATTTAATCAGATTACAGTGATACCTGATTGTCATAGTTCAGCCCCGATCAGGACCAGACTACACAGTCTCTCTCTCACTCCCCCCACCGCCCGAGTGGGGGGAGTGAGACAAGTAAATGTCTTGTCTAATGTAGACATCTCGCTTGTGGATATGTTTTCGTGAAGTGCTTGATGAAGACTGTGAGCACCTATTTGTCTTCTGTATGTAATAATGGAAGGAGGTGGAATCATTTGTAAGGCTCTAGTAGGAATTGTCTTCCATCAAAGTTTAAGCACCTACCTCTGTATTCGTCTCAATTTTTATAAACAATTGTTTAATACAAGCTAATAACCTAGGCTTCTACAAAAAGACATAATTGCCTTCAGAAGACACTTAATCCCATTCTAAATTTGTTATCTGAATTAGGGTATCTAAAATGATCTGAAAGTGCACGTCTCCTTGCTTGCCTAGGGAGCCTGGACTCTCTTCCGTCACAAGTACTGTCTCTACAATGACTCTGAAGGCACTGTAGAAGTAGTTGTTACTAGACACAAACTGGAATCTTATGTTAAGTGGATTGGACATTTCAATATCTCACAAATCTTTCAATTCTCTTTTAAATCAGAAAGTTTTGAGAAAATGTGTGAATACATGTTAGACATACGCTCCACCTCCTCACCCACTTAGCAAAATAACACAGTGCATTGTGTCCTAAAGCATTCAACTGCATTCCACTCTATTTTTAGACTCATGGCTTTCAAACAGAAGTTATTTATAGATTTGTCCAGCCACAAAAGAAGGTGAAAGTGATGTAGACAGTACCTAGAATTATGGAAACTGTCAAGAAGAAAAGAATGATTACCATAATATAGTACTCTGTAAATTAAATTAAAAACTGGTTTACTGATATATCTACAAGTTTTACGTATGGGAATTCATCATCCTGTGATGCGTTTCTAGGCCAAATATTATTAATACTTCTGTCAGCCATATGAAAGAAAGTATAAAATAAATGCTGGTAAGAAATATATATCGCAAAGACTACTAGAGAAGTTCTTAGTAGGATAAATAAATAGCACAATCAATGTGAATTATTTGGCTAACAAACCCTGAAAATATTGCTTTTGATACTGCCAAATAAAATGTCACACATCTGGGAAGAAAAAACACAGGTCAATTTTAAAGTATGTCAGACAACACTCTGGAAGGTAAGAAAGGCATTCCAGACTTGTGTAAAGACCTGTCTGAATATGATTTTATCACGATTTACAAAGAAAAAATATCCTTGGATAAGACTAGAGAAAGTTAGACAGAAACAGGGAATGGTATTCTGCAAATAAAATAGGTAGCATTCCTGTCATAATATTGAGTCCCATTAATGCATCTATGCTTTAGAAAGGAGATTATCAAGAAGGATGGAATTGGAAGAGCTACAATGATGATCCTCTGTCTCATAAGGCCCATGAAATCTGCATGTGCAAAAGAAGGGGAAGTGATATTTTAATTGCATCATCTATTATTTTCAGGGGAGAAGTGAAATCCAATAATAAAAAATGGCCTAATCTGATCACAGTGGTGGGAAGAAAGCTAAAGTAAGAAACTTTAACTAAAATAAAAGGTTGATGAAAGAACTACAAGTGAAATGCAAATATTATCAGTGGAAGTAAACATTAGGCTAATATTGTGTAAGTTGTGAGAGATTATCTATTACTAGGAATATTTTAAAATTATGTGTGTGTGTATTTTTAATAAATACTTTAATTCAGATAGACACGATGGAGTTACTGCAGAAATTATCAGGCGAACATCTGTTCCCTTGATATGCAAGTGTCAGATTAGATAATCACAACAGTTCTTCTAGGCTCCAGATCTAATAATATTTATAAATATTTTGTAAAGGATAATATATATTGAGTTACCTCTCTCATTAGCCACTCTGCTCCCTCTGAGGCCTTTGCTTCTCAAACAGTACAGTCCTTTGGCAAAGGTAAGGTCCTCATCTCGATTTTTTGATGAAAATATTTTTATATGTTGTTGTAGTTCTTTCATTGTTTTTGTTAATTTCTTTATTCTTCCTACTGTAATAAAGAACACTGAATTTCTGGAGGGATAATGAGATCTATTAATGCAGTATTAAAATGTTCTCCAATATAAGTCCCATACGGAATTTCACAATGTGCTATTTGGGACTAAGTTTAAGTACTTCTGGCTTCCTCTTGCCTTATTCAACACCAGTTTAGCAAAAAAGTAGACTCACACAGCAAAAGGAAATATTCAGTGGGCTCCACTATGGTTTTTTATATAATAAGTAAGGGATTTTAAAGGAAGAATTTATACACTAGACAAAAGTATGAGTGATGTAGGAAATAAATAGGAACACAGAAGCTGTTAATGAGAAAAGACATTACAAAAATGACAAAAAACCGTTTCTGCTGTGAGATGTTAAATTAGTGAACGTCCACAAACTTAATCTCCTGAGACCAAGGTGAAATAGTTTCTTAAGACTGGTCCCCAAAAGAAAAATATGTTTAAATAAATTCCTCATTAGTAAGTAGACAATAAAATTAGTAGCAAATGCTCTGTAGAAGAAGCTTTAAAAGTGATGACAGACCATTGGATCAAAGATGGTAAATAAATTGACTAAAATTTACAGAAAGTTTGGCAGGACTTCTTTTTCCAACATGTAGTGTCTTTTAGATTAATCTTCAGCTGAGCCCAATCTGTTTGCCTCTTCTTTATGTAACTGCTGGTGAGCTCCGGAGTGAGAGAGAAATGCTAGTCCTTACACTACGCCAAGAAGTTTCTCTGATTGTTGGCACAAGTATCCAGCATGACAGGATGTTCAGATTGTCTACTCTGTCTTCTGCTCTGCTGTGTTTACATCCTCAAATCATAGAATCATAGAATCATAGAATTATTAAAGTTTGGCAATTACTGTCAAAGAGCTTTACTGTGCTACAGTATGGAGTGGCTAAACCAGCAGCTGAAATAGAACTGGCTACATTACTCCCTGCTTGTCCTGAGATTATAAGGTCTTGGAGTGAGGTGTGTTCAAAGTGTTTCTACTTTACCTAGCACAAATGGATGCTAGTTCAGGACTGTGGCTTCTAAATACCATTGTGCTCCAAATCTCATTGCTCCTGATCTGTGGCATATCCTGGGAGAAAAACAAGATAGCTTCCAGTAAAGAACTCTATAACATTTTGAAAAGCAAGTAAAGATTTTAAGATTCACAGAAGTAATCCTTCCTTCTCCCTAAAAATGACATTTTTTCCATTTTCTCACACATCTCTTCTTTTCTGGGTTGCAGCCAAGACTGAAGCAGGAAATACAAGTATATTTACAAGAAAGTCTTACTTGTAATTTTCTATTCAGGTGTGTAACCACAACAACAGGAGTCAATTCAGCTCACCTTAGCATCTTGGAGAGTGCTGGTACTAAGTCTCTACATGTTATGAGGGGTGCAAACTGCCAGGGAGAAGTGGTGACAAGAGGAAAAAATATGCATGGTATAAGGGATAACAGTAATTTAAAGCAGAAGAAAAATAAGGAAGGAGTGAATTTTTTCTCTCTTTCTCTTTCTTTTGCTTTGCTTAGGCAAAACATTCATAGTCTTAACTGGGCTTGTGAAAGTGGAGTTGGTCTCAAAAGAGGGACAGTATTCAATGGCCTGTTTGCTTGCTATACAATAATAACCTTGCATTCTGTTATTTAAGGCAAAGGAACCGTGAAACAAGAGTGGACTTGGGAGTCTACCCCAGATTCAATTAGGGGAGACCTTGGTGTAGGAATTTCCTCCCATCACACTTCTCTCTGTCTCTGCAGCAGCTTTAGGCTCCTCAGAAACTGGGATGGGTGGTTGCTGGGCAGCAGGGAGGTGTGATGGAGAAGCACTGCCATATGGTGATCTGCCAGCTAAAGGGAACTCTGGAGCCGCCACCAGAGCCACTGGGCAAGCTCTTTCCCCCAGTCTCAGAGATGGGTAAGAAGCACTAATATAGAGGCGACCAGGCAAAATGGTCAGTGAGGATTAGTGGTGTAAAACCAGAAGCTAGTGCATGACTGTGAGGGGCAGGGTGAGTTTGTGTGGCAGTGATCAAGAGAAAGAAACTAAGACATGCCTCAAGCACCAGTTGTCTGCAGTGCTGAAAAATTAACAGCACAAGGGCATGGGGAACTCCACGTGGCTAGAGCTGTGTGAGATGTACAGGCACCACAAAGCACGTGATATTTGCCTTTATGTCATTGTTTGTGTAAAGGAGGAAGATACTTACATTTGACTCCTGTTCACCTTTAGTGTGAAACGTATTTCTGCAGGTGACTTTTGAAAAAAAAATGAGGCTCCATTAGGTAGGATTTGGTTTGGGGGAAAATGAGGAAGGGGGATGAGAGAAGCAAACAGAATTCAGAGAAAGGCACAAAAGAAAAGCCAGCTGTGGAGACTCAAAACTCACCCACCTACCCCTAAATGTAGATGTCTGAATCCACAAGTTGTATCTGCGTGTAGGAATGCAGTTTAGTTTGCTAAATACAAGCATCAGGTGCTGTTTCAGATGCTGTAGGGTATCTGGGACATCCACATGAGGCTGCTCGATATTGCAAAGTGTTCCTGGAAGAACCATACTCTTCTGAATTGGCCACGTCAGGCTGAGTGAGACACTCTGCAAGGTAGATGTATACATCATAATGTTGAAAGTCAGGTGACGCGAATCTCACCCTGATGAAAACCTTCTAATAAAACAGTTAAGTGAACGTGCACTGTTTTGAAAATCATTGTTGACAAAAACATTCTAAAGCAGCCAACTGTCTTTCAAGAGATACAGTGTCTTGATAGTGTTTGTGTAAGCAGCTTAACAGAATGGTTTACTTTTCTTGTAGTTTTAGTTCTCCTGAACATTTGTTTGTGTGCTCTGAAAGAGTGGATCCCAGGATTTCTGAGGGCCAGAAGGTTGCATGCAGAATAGTAGAAAAATAGTTCCCCTGATTCACTGGGGTAAAAATTTTTGTATATGAAGTGAAAGGACTAGATAACTTTCATCGAGTAGAAAATATTATCCATACCCCAGGAGCCAATGTGAGAACCTGAGTTCTGTCTAACAGTCCTAGGTACCATATCTGTTTTCATAACATTCATCCTACAACATTCTCCTCCTCCAGTTTGAAATAATTATGAATTCTCTGGTTTTATATATCCCACACAGTGTTTTTAATTGTCTTTCTTTAGCTTTCAGGCATCTCTGTATACACAATTGGATTCTCTTTCCTTCTTGCTCTTTTTGACAAGTTCTCGGTGGTGTAATATGATATAATTCCACTGATGTCAGTGTAACTTTGCTGATTTACACTGGCTGAGGCTTTCCCTCAGTTTGGCAGGTTTGTTTTCATGTCTCATTTCTGTGATTATTACTGGGTTATAGCTTTCACTAAAATTTCAGTGTCGTAATTTGGAAACACTGAAAAACAACACTTTAACTATTAAAGAACAATAATCAGCACTTCTGGCTTCTTCTTTTTTTTTCCAGTTTAAGCACTGGCCCATAAATATCCCATTAACAAGAATCTGTTGCAAGTGCTTTCATTGTTTTCTCTTTGTTTTGTGGTGAGCTAAGTGTTTCTGAATTTCCTGGGCGGATGCATCAGACTGTGACATGCTGAATCTGGTTTTATCAGTTTTATTCTGTTTAGGTTATTTTAAATGCAGCTTGAGGTATGTGGCTGTATCATTATTATTGTAATTATTATTATTACTGTTGTGATTACTGTCACTCTTTTTATTGCTATTATTACCAGCATTTGGGAACTACTGATTGTCAGTTCTGTATTGAGAACAGCTTGGCATAACTCCAACCAATTTAGCCAGAAGGAGCCTTGGTTTTGCTTTGGTTTTGGTTTGCAGGGCTGGTGGCGATCGGAATACTGCAGGATTCCAGTTGTTGCAGTGTTTGGAGTGCAAGTGCTATTTGTCCAGCCGTGGGACAGAGATTTTAGTAAGAGGACACATTTCTTTGTTAGCTGAACAAAACACTGCAAGACTTTCACAACACCTACATGTTATTTCTTGTTTCAGAAACTCCTGTGAGCCAGAAATATTTGTTGCAATGTGAAATGTTCTGTGAGATAATGATAGCTTTGCGGAAATCTGGAAATACGTAGTGGGGCAGGAGGTTCCTTTTAATGAGCTTACGTTTATAGGTGTGCTCAGCGTTACTTAATAAAAGGTATAATAGACACTATGAATCCAAATATATTGGCCCTGGATCCTTAGTAACACCTTGGAAGAAAAATATTCGAGGTGCGTAAAGCACTAATTAAAAGAACAAACGTTGCATATGTCTTGCTGAAGATTTAAAGAATGATCCGGGGAGCACCGTCCCTGTGGTTAGCACCACTTCACATGGTTTTCTGAAGCAGAGGTACCGCACAGCTGTGCAACCCCCTCCTTGAGCAGCTCAGGACACAAGGCAGCACTGAACTAGAAACTCTGTGGCCCGGTTTGCACAGAGCTATACCTGCTCCTAAAGCAGTGCTGGGAGGATGTGCAGGTTAGTTACAGCACATCAGCATGGCTGAACGGTGTTTGGATCCTAGCAGGTTTGCGCTCCTCCAGTGTGAGCTGCTGTTCCTGCAGTTTACGGTCAAAACCAGTGCTTTTAGAGACATTCCCAAATGTTGACTAACAGAAGGCCTAAGCGATTTTAAGTTTTTTAAGTTTTTAAAGGAGTGTGTATTTACATTTAGCTGAGAAAAAAGATCAACTTATATTAAAGTTCCATGCTTGAGTGTCATAAATGAGACTTTTTCAAGCTTTTCTGTATCTTGCAAAGGGTTTTGGGCAAGCCTCTCACTCTCCCAGTTCTTATAGGCCTAGCTACTCCTCACTCTTCTGGATTATTGGAAAGGCTAACTCATTATTACTTTGCAATCCTAAGCTATAAAACACTGTAAACATGTGCTGTTAGCTACACCTATTTGTTATGCAAGGCAGGGCTGGGAATAGTTCCGGAACCAAATCAATTGCACTCTGCAGTTTTGATTTTGTGATATCCAGCTATTGGTTTCAGAGATACCTCTGGGCTTTCTAAATGGCCTTGGTCAAATATTTACATCAACTCCATTAATCTTTCTGTCTGGCTTTATAATTAATTGAAAAATTATTTCCCTATGTAGCAACCTATTCTTGTTCTCAACAGTTTAGGTACTTGGCTGGAGAGAATGCTAATCAAAATCACTTATCAGAAAAAGTTATTTTCATCATCTTCTCTGTATCGCAGGCCAAAGTTAGAGCACTCAGCAATTTTAAAAGTGTTATCTCAGCTGTGGGCTCCTGAGCCAGATTAGTGTGTGAGTAGCGAACCAGAATGTGTTTGAGATCCCTGCATTTGTTCATGTGTTAATTCTTTTTGGGTGTAACTCTGGGTTGAGAGAGCAAAAATAAGGTGGTAATCATCAACCGAACCAGTATTTCCCAGACTGTGGACAGGTGTGTTACTGTGGCCCTCCTCAAAGCAGAGATAACACTGTCAGGTTAAAATGCCAAATTTTAACAGCAGAGACATAAACACAAAGAAAGGCTAAAGATAAGATGTCTGGTGCTTTTCTTAAAAATTCTGAGATTGAATCAGCTGTTTGCTCACTTTTGATAATCTACAACGTGATCAAGGAACTTGTGTGTTCCAACATTATGAGTTAACTCTAACTTGAGGTAGAACTGTGCCTTTCTGTTTGCTTTCCATACAGTCAGGAAAACAAGCCCCCTTTTCCTTCATTATGAGATAACTCATTTGGCTGCATAATATTATACAATACTGTGGTAGCTGTCTTAGCTAGCTCACCTAAGCTCAGTGCTGGGCACAAGATGAGAATCTGAACTGGAACAGAATTCCTTTTGGCATTGATGGCATACTGGGCCCTGTTTATGACTGTGCTACAGAAGGAAGTCTTTCTTATCACTGCCTGGCTAGTATGAGAATAATTTCAAATTCTTACTTGATGCAATTTTCCATATATATTACTGTGGTGGTTTAGCCCAGATCACCACAGTTTCTCACTCACCCTCCCCCTACCCAGCAGGATGGGGGAGAGAAATTGGGAAGAAAGGAAAACTCGTGGGTTGAGATAACAACAATTTACTAAAAATACCAAAAACTACAAAGCTAACAGAATATAAGGATATTAATATATACAAAATATCCAAAATTAACAATGTACAATTTCTCACCACCCAATGTCCGAATGATCGATGCAGCCCGTCCTGAGCAGCGATGACGGAAACTACACTGAGCAGCAAGCAAAGCGGGTAGAGCAAGCTAGCAAGGTAGAAAGGTAGAGGGAACGATGCCAGCAAGTGAGAGAGAAGAAAAGGATGCCAAGGGTGCCCAAACGGATACCCGAATGGAATGGATGCCAGAAAAGAATGCCCCCTCCCACGGACAACCCCCACTTATATATTGAGCATGACCTTTATGGCATGGAGTACTATCTTTGGTTGGTTTGGATCAATTATTCTGTCTGTCTTTCGCCCAGCTTCCCACATCTGCACATTAACGAGAGAGACTTTAACGAGACTTGGAAAGCCAGACAGTGTCCTTGGTCTCTTTAATGACAACTCATATCATCAGAGTGTTTTTATCAACATTCTTCACAAATGAAATCCAAAACACACCGGCCACTGAGAAGAAAATTAACTCCATCCCTGCTGAAACCAGGACAATTACTGTGCTTATGTTCAATACATTAGACAGTCAAATAAATACATATTTAACTCTGCCTAAATTGTTCCTCTAATGCAACTCCTGAGGTTAGATTGACTCTCAGAAACAGAACTGTTTGTACTGAAAACATGACTTAGGCTCTCCTGGTCATCTTTAACTGCTTTAGGAACTGTGCTTTCAATTACAGACCACATAAAGTTCCTAATTACTTGATCAAGAAGGCCAACATTCAAAATAAAATATAAGAGTGCAAGGAATATGACCTCTAAAAGTTATTAATCAACTGTCATTTTTGACATAAGCATTGCTGTGAACTTTGCAAGCTGTGATATGTGCACTGACAATCATAAAGATAACGAGGTCAGTTGTTCATTTCAGTCAAGATGACAAGAATAGACTTGGTTAAAATGAAATAAGAGGTAGCTATAAAACTCTGAGTATGTGAGAATGACTCTGTAGAAATTATAGTTCTGAACTTCATGTTTCCTTTTGTTGGGGGATCAACTTTGGTCACTTGGAGAACAGGTTTTTTTTTGTAGGTGATATTACCAACTCATTTATCTTTCCTAACAGTCTCCTCAGTATTTAGCGATTTTTGTAAATCCCTGTGGCAGACGCACAATTGCAGATCTTGTTAAAAGAGCTAGCTTCTAGCCCTCCTCTTGTGGAGAAATTTTGAAAGACTCATCCAAATCCATGCCAATAATTGAGGATCCAGAACACAAATAAAATGCAATTGCCATTAAGCCACCCCAAAACCATGCATTATTAATCGTATGATTTTGCAATTTATTGATCAGCTATGATCTTGGGCTTTTTTTCTGTAAATGATTTGTTGAGTCTCTCATTGGTTCTCAAGATTGACCTTGACCCCTCTTTCACGTCATTTCCTATAGCTGCCATTCATTGCAAATCATTGTATCTTTCATGTCTTTGTTGATGTACCATTATATCTAAAGCATTGACATCAAAACAAATGCAAAGAAACATGGTTTAAGAAAAGATGAAAAAAGAAGTAGTTTAATTCTCCAGCTGTTCACCTTTATCATAAATCATTTGCCTTTACTTATAAAAGACACAGACCTCATAGAATTATGAGGTGATCACCGACAACATGACTCTTACAGTAGTTACAGCTTTCAGTTAAATAATCAAATACTTCTAGACATTGGATTGTAACTTAAGTTAATAGATATTTCAAGGCACTTAAAGATCCCTACCATTGACCTTCAAAGGTAACTTTAAAAATATGTATCATTGTGCTGATGAAGAACAACAGCTTCAAATTCAGCATACTAAGAACTTTGTAAATTATATTATGCATCTAAATAAGCACTACCACCTATTCAAATACCTGCCGTGATTACGGTTACTTCTTTGTCAGGTATCACACATGAGATACCATACCTGAAGTCTTGTATGTTTGAACTGAAAAATGCTTTAGTACAGAGGAATGGAGAGAAAAAGGTGCTGGAAGATCTCTTTGTATTCATGATGATAACTGCCTGCTTTCCTGACTACTTTCTTTTAAATTCCTTTCTATCATTTTAAGAGAGGAGGATGAATTATCTCATGAACTGCAGAAATTAATGATCAGACTCCAACTTTGTTACTGGGAACACCAGAGCAAAGGGGAACCAAACATGACATCCAGATTGAAGTTTCAGAATTTCCTCCTGCTGTTACTTCTCTTGAGGCAGTGCAGTTCTAACGCACAGGTCAAGGTCTTAATGGCACTTTGTTACCCTAGGTGTTCTTCTTGTGTATTAAAAGACTTAACAAAGCAAAAATAAAAAGAAAATTACTATCACAGAGGGTCTGTCTAATCTGCATGTCAATGGAGTTTGTTTCATCAAAAGTGAAATAATCTGATCACAAGACAACATGTCAAAAGAAGAGTGAAAAATTACTTTGTATAGATTGCTGAATTATAAGTAGATATACACTGAATTATAGGGACATGAAGGGAAAACTATTCTGCCATGACAGTAGGCAGAGCAGAGCCTGTCAAAAAGACAAGACCAAAACAAGCTAAATATTGTTTCTTTAAGATTCAAGAACAAGGCTTATAGCATTTTAATGTTTGTGATTAATGAGGTAGAAAGCAGATGCTCTATCAGTGAAGTAGAGATAATATCATCAGCCTTCAGTGTAAGAAATAGTTTATTATTTCACAAAAGCTTCATGCCCTTCTGGCCTTGCTTAGCAGCTTGGCAGGATGTGAAATGAAGATGAATGACAGTTTAAACAGAGTTCACCCTTCCTGACAAGACCTTATTAGTAAAATAGGAATACAAAACATCGGCTTGCAAGATTAGTATCATGTGCAGCACCTTCTGCAATATACATTGTTTCTTTTTTTAAATAATTGATTAGGAGTATGTAGGACAGATCTCATTATCAAGGTCTATTGATTTTTTCTACTCATAGTCTGTTGCTAAATCATTTTCCAATTATGTAATAATGTTGTAAGTATAAAAGACAGATCTGGATGGAAATCTTAATAATTCAATGAGCACAGCAGTTTTTTTTGAAGCAATGAAAGACAGGGAGGTAATGTGGAACCTACACAGGATGGCTGATCTAAGTAGGACTATGAACACACAGCCTCCAGAATGAAGCATTGTGGAAAGGTTTATGTTTTAGGATGGAGTACTAGGAGACTAATTTTGTTTATTTCTTTACTCTAAGAAGATGGAGCACACAGGTCCTGTCACTGAAAGTTTGTAGGACCAGAAAAACTGTTTTATGTTTCTGACTAGGTAACATTATTTTTTGAATTGTTTGAGCTCAAGAAAAAAAACTTTACAGTTAGGGATCAAGTATAATTATAAAGGGAATAGTTTAATCTACGCTTGCGGCCTAGAAACCCAAAAATTTACACCAACTGTATATTAAAAAGTCCCTATGTATCACTGATAAATACTTGTATTAACTTTTGGTAACAATTTTTATCCCAGGAAATCAAAACATCTGTAGAAAATGAAGGAATTTTACTGCTTAAATCTCATACTTATTTTCATTTTGCTGAAGACAAACATTACGCAGCAAGAGACCCAGTTAATTTAATCTTAAATTTACTTTCCAAAAGTTCACAATGTATTATTTAGGCTCCTCTGTAATGAATGGAGGGTAATTCAGGTTACCTGCTTTGGATCTCTTACTTCCGGTGGGTGAATCTCACTCCAGAGATGCTTATATTGGTATTGAGGGATCCTGTTAAGTAGCTTTAGACTGAATGGTGAACTTTCAGATGTCTGAAAAAAAGGTTAAACTTGGACTAACAGTCTTCTATGCTAGTGAGGAACTCATCTTCTTTTTAGCTCATACATCTGATACTATGCATGGTAGGGAGATTATGGATATTAAAGAATTAGACTGCCTAAAATTGTAGTTTGCAATAATAATGGAAAAACATTGAAAAAACCTCCAAACTCTGAGATGGGAAACTTTGTTCATACTACCTTCTAGGAGTGCATAAACATAAATCAATGAAAGCAGCACTCAGAGTCTTTATCTGTCTGAATTTATGAATGTTTATCTCCAGCTGTAGTTTTAACTATGGGCTATGTAAGAAACTTTTGTAAAAAAACTTTCTTGTACTTCATTCTTTAACTCAAACAGATCATTGCTTACTTGCTTTAGTTAATTCTAGTTCCACATTCATTTATATTCACTACTAACAGATTTTTTGATTGGATAATGAATCTTTACACCTCTTCTCCATAAAATGACATAACATCAAACTAGAGAAAAGTGTTTTGATTTAAAGGAAACACTGACAATTTTTCTTGATGCTTTTTTCTCCTTGATCTTCCATTTCAAAATTAAGCTTGAAAACCACTTGAAAAATACAGCTTAATTATGAAATGGAAAATAATTTCAAATGCTGAAGCTGAAACATTTAATTTTGAAAATGCTGAAATGAAAGAGAGTAAAACAGCAACAGAAAAGAGAGGAATGGGTGTCTAGTCATCTAACTGTCAGACCTTTTTGCTGTCTAACTACTCAGCAACTGAACTCTTTTCATGATGGCTGTTCTAGTACTGGAGCAGGATGTGATAACTACTGTGTCCTGCTCATTGGCATCTAAGTGCTGCAAGACTACTTCCACCAGCACATTTTAGTTCTGACACGGGATTCCTGCCTGTCTTGATATTCCACAGGTTCTCCTTCTCATTTTCCAGCAGCTCTAAAATCCACACGCTGGTGAAAGTACACACACTGAAATGATTTTCGGAAGGTGATTTGAAGTAACAGCCTAAACAGATAGTACGAGAATCTATTAGACAGGCAGTGCTGCATATTTAGATGAAGGAGAGTCAAATTCTTCTCACAGCACCCACTGTCCCCTCACCATTCATTAGCCCTTCAAACTGTGTCATAAGATCATTCATTGAAGAATTTTGGCTTTATACTGCTAAGAACAAACAGGCCTGTAGCCCTCGGCCTCAGACAAAAACTTGTTGTAAAACACATGGATGAATAACTAATAGCAACACCATCAACTGCTTGGGAAAACACTCATCACCGAGGCCATATTTCTGCACTTGAAACAATGTCATTGCAAGTGACTCAACTTTAAAAATAACTCCATAGAAGACACAGGGAAAACAACCCACAAAAAACCCAGAAAGAGAAAATGTGCCAGCATACGCAGGGCATTATTTAGCCTATATTACTTTTTTTAAAAAAGACTACAGCTTTTTTTCCAAATAACCCTTTTCTGTCTATAAGATGACACTATACCTTGATGCAGCTACACTTAAGCTTACCACTGAGTGACCTGAGAGGTGAAATTTATAGCAAATACATTTAAAACCAAGCTTTTAAAACTGCAAGATACGTAAGTCCCTTAGACTTATAATGAGACCAGTGCTACTTGTGTTGATTTATTTTTTTCTTATTGCACTACTCCTAATTTTTTTTTTTTCTTGAGAAGTATTTTGTGGAATCAAGCACATCTCACATTTTTTTTTTTTTTTTTTTTCCAAACTGTGCATCATGCAGGATCTGTCTCAGAGTGATTTACGAGTACTCACTGGAATACTTGCAGCAGGTGTAGTGATCTGGGACTCAGGACAGGCAAAGAGCTTGGAATAGTTACCAGGTTCTCACGTGGCTTTTACTGCTCTGCTGAGCTCTGTATTACCACAACTAGTTTTGTGCCAAGAACAAAGATAATTTAAACACCTGTCCAAGTATATTGTTCTGAATGCATTATAGCATACCCTAAGTGGTGTAACACACTTGGACTGCAGGAAGATGAAGTGACTTAATGCCACTGCGTGTTTACAAACCAGGTTTTGCAAAGCGTGTAACACCACAAACAGAATGTGACACAGACTGTGTAGGAGATAGCTTTTGCACTGCTTGATCATTAAAACAAGGATGTGGTAGCCACCGGGACTGTAGACCTTTCACTGAAGGTCAGCTTAACTTCTAATTTATATCACAGTACAATACTGAGATAAGATTAAAGCTGTCTCAAATCTGCCTCAATGCACTACCATCCCACCTACAGCACTGGAGAACTGTCTAAATAATGATGAACTGTACCTGACTTGGGGACAGAAACCCTGCTGAGTCTCCTCTGTTCTGCATGTTCAGTCTTGTCCAAAATTTATCTTTCCTAGATAAGTCATGAAAACTGGGATTCTGTGGATGCAAGTGAATCCATAGACGAAAAAAAATAGGATTGTGATGGGGAGCTAAAGGACAAAAGGTTGGGCACTGAAGTGTGGAAAGACTTTTGGATATAGGTTTTATGTGGGGAAAATAGGAGATGCATGAATATTGCACTAGACAAGGGAAGTAGCTACCTGAAATTGCAGGTATGGGAATATGAGTGTTTGAAGGTAGGAGCCTTGAGGCTAGGCATATAAGAAGAATAAAAGTATGACACCTGGCTGCAAGCTTGGAAGCCTCTTTCAAAGTCCCGTGATGTCCGTAGTAGCCTACATGCTTATCATTGTAAAAATAGCAAGGATATACTACATCTCAAAACAATGTCACTCTTTCAAATTGTGTATTTTGTTTTCTTGGTGTTTAGTCTGTTGAAGTCTTCAGGGAGAAGGGTCAAAAATAAAGGACTGGATGGGCCACAAGGTGGTCACAGTACTTGTACCGACACTTGTGAAGGTATGCAAAAACATAAGAATGCTTATGTACTCATATTTATACTCAGATTATGGTGGCATCTGATCTCTTGGATAGATTTGGATAAAAGTGAAAGAATAGTATACCTGAATAAGACAAGCCAGATGGTGTGTGTGATCTTGGGGTTTTTTTTGAAGCTGAAATTTATTTCGTTAAATGAATTACTATTTTTCTTTTTCCTTAAACAAATAATTAGCATTTCAGCAACACAGAATAGTTATAATAGCTGTAGAAATGTTTACTGACATTTACATATTGTTTCTCCCTCTTTCTCTTACTTTTCAGGTAGCAGTATTTTCCCCATAATTATACATAGAGAAGAATCTTGGAGCACAAAATTAAGTATGTGTATATACACACACATGATTTAGAGGATTTCAAGATGTTTTGGTTTTTATTTTTTTTTTTATAAAAGTCTTTTTTTCTTTAATGAAAATCTTCACAAGAAAATATTTCCCATTGTCACATTTTAAATCAAACACTGCCATGAGGTTCATGCCTTGTCCTACCTAGCAATAAACTTGTAAACAATGATAGTTTGCTTTTTGGTCTAAGGCAAGAGCTGTCATTTTTGTTTTATTCTGTCTGTGCTGATAATACCTATTCTACAGATCTAAATTGTTTTGATTGGCTTCAAGCAAGGCAGCATTATTTTTTTCATATGGGAATATGTTCTAAAAAGTTAAGCAATATGATTTTTTATTATTGGTATTATGGTAGCTCTTAGGAATGTCAGTCAGGACTGCTGCTGTGTGATTCTTAATGTTTCACAAATACAGAGCAAAAGACAGGCAATTCTTGTAAGTTTATAATTTCAGTGGTAATTGTTTTCAGCACCCTTATATGCTACTTCTCAATGAAGATAACCTCTCTCCTCCTGTGAACTTTAACATCAGGCTCTTGCATATAATAGTGGAATTTGCTGTGTGTTCATCATTTGGCTGCTCAACACTGCTATTGCGCAAGATCCATTATATGAGTACTACTATGTCCTAAGCTTGTCAATGAGCATGGTTTCATCACTGACAGGGCATGCTAACCATTTGCACCATGGTCCCAACCAGACAGCAGAGGATCTGTGGGAGGGCACAGCACCATAAAAAATAAGGATGCATGAGACTCACCTGTTTCGTCATTTCAGTGTAGAGCTGAACAGGCTGACACATGTTTAAGTGTTAAATGGGAGAGAGCTTAATAGAGAGTTCATGAGGAAAATTCCCTTCCTCTAAGGATAAAAACCCAGATCTTATTTTTTTTTTTTTTTATTTTTCTGTGGGCTGGTCACATTAGAGTCTTTGTGTGATGAACGAATTTAGTATTGGAAAAAAAGGTGAACCTTCTTACTGAAGCTTAGGTATAGAATTATTTTGATGAAACACAGGAAAAGTCAAATTTCTGTGGTGATTCTGTGTTTCCCTTTTCCCCTTTCCCTGCACATTCCACCTAAACCTGACTATTTCAGATGGTCCAAGAATCCTATATATTTTCTCCAGTACTGCAGAAGTCTCTAGATGAGGAAAAGCCTGGTTAATCCATAATAATGGCAAGTCTGTTTATTGATCTCGTAAATTGCACTTTACTTGACCTGTCAAAAAAGCAGAATTCTCAGCATGTGCTTTCCTGCTCCTCTAAGAGCCTCTCTTCACCTCAGGCAGATTGCTCCCCAAACCTCTCCCCATCTGCTGGCAGCTGTTAGAAACCCTGATCTAAATTTATTAACCTCCCTCCAAACAACCTACTTGAGTTCATCCTTGAGAAAGTACAGAAGGAACAATAAACACTCACTACTGATTTTTCTTGCCTGCCTTCCATAACACACCTATGACCAAGTTGCATGCCCAGGCTTCCTCTAAAAGAAAGAAAGTTAAAACCAAAATCAATAGGAATCGAAATCAGTTCACAGACTAGCATTTCCTAATTAGTAATGCTATGATTTTTAGGCAGTGTTAACACCTGTCTAATATCAAGCAAAAATCTACACACTAATCTGAGTGGTGGCAGAGCAATCAATGCCATCTGTCTGTAAGAAAAAATCAAAGATGAAGCCAGTGCTTAATAGAAAACACTATTCAGTGTGACCTACTGATTGCACATTACTTCTACCTGAACAATACCCTGAAGTGCAATATTATTGTTGCCATGCAAATGCTGTGAGTGGATCTAGAGTGACTCTTGTGTAGACAAGAAGCTTTGTTTTGGTTGAAATGGGTAAAGTTGTAGACAACTGCATGACTTGGATGTTGATGCTTCTCCGTAATGTTATTGGGTTGTGTCCAGAGCAAGGACTTGCACTCTGAAAGTGCAATGGTAGGTATCCTTTAAAAGCACCTTTTAAGAGGATACATTTTTTTCTTAAAAAAGTGTGTCTTAATAGTGCAGTTTCTGATATCATAATGTGAAAACTACAGTAAACAAAGAGAACATTTTAAAAGGAAGCCTTTAAGGCCTGATTCCATTTACCAATAAATAGACCTGAGTCTCAGATCATATTTGAATCGTAGGTGCCTTGCGATCAATAAGAAAGCTCCTCTGATTGTACTGTCAGACTCAGGAAGAATACAAAATCTGGAATCAAATTGTAGGCCTAAGGTAGAGTGACTGTGTGTTTTCATTGACCAAAAAAAGTAAGAAGAGATGCCTAGCTTAGGGGAACTATTTAATTTCTGGATCGCCAAAGATAGATATGATGAATCCTAGCTAAAAGGTACTGAGAGGGATGAACTGCAAATTTTGAAAAAGTATTTTTGCAAATTGCATTCTTACTCGAGCTACCTTTAATGAGGCATTTTCAAATACTGCCTTAAATAAATAATAAAAAAAAGTATGGCTGACAAATTGGAAAAATCATGTTCAGATAGATGGCTATGCTAAGTATGGCTGCAGGTGAGATGTGTCTTCGGCCAGCTGCACAGGGTTTCAGGATCATCATAAGTGGTTAGAGTGCATTGTAATTTTTGCAAAAAAAAAAAAAAAGTTTAAAAAGTGGACAATGCTCCTCGTACTCTTCCTGTATATCCAGTAGTATTTTAAATGGAAAAATATGAAGGTCTTACAAAAAATCCTGAAAGGATATCTTGCATTTTGAATGTGAGAGATTGTCTTGTGCTTGACATTTGCCTGGACCATCAGAATTTTTTTAGCAGAGTGAGGAGTAGAGGCATCAGAAAACAGAAAGTACAACGAAATTGCAGCTTATGTATTTTTTGCACTGCCTTAGTAGTGTTGTTCTTAATATATTCAAATTAGTGTCAAAACATTCCCTGTTTCTGGATCTGAGAAGGCACTTTAGGACACACAGTCTCAAAGGCTGTGAAAATGTAAAAGCATGCCATTTTGATGAGTGCTATCATACTGTTTTTTGCTACCTAGAAGGCAGTGGTGAGTTACGGCATTTTGCTACAGTAGATGATAGGAGATACAGATTGGTTTTGAATGAGTTCAACATATGTTGTGAACAGAATAGGAATATTATTTTGGTGGCAGCTGAATCAGATCCAGCAACTGTAGCTTGCCCCCCGCTCCCCATGCAGATGTCTCCCCATCTTCCTTTGGACTAGTGAACAGTTTTGCAGGCTGAAAGTACAAGATGTGAGCGGGGATAGTGGAAAACATGGCTTACTCCATTTTCAGTTCCTGGCTGGACTGAACTGCCTTTATCTTAGGGGACTTTTAAAGACAGTCCAATCTGCAGTTTTGTGAATATAGATTCAATTCTTCCAGAGCAGAAGGGCAGTTGTGCTTGAACATTAATGAAAAAACTGTTCATTGTCTGCAATTTCTCAGGAGAAGCCATGTGTACATTAAGGAAGTTGTGAGAAGCAGCATGGTTGCTGGAGGACACAGACTTACCTTTCTAAAAAGCAATCTCGGGCAATGTCAGTTGCTGGGTTGTCTGGGTTTGCTAGAGAAGGTAGAGTTCTTGGAATACAAGTTCAAGGATTGACTTGAGTGACCCTGGGTTAAAATAGTTCAAAAATTGTTTGTGCTATAGGAACTTACTGAAGCTGTGCCTTAAAATTCAATCATTTCCAGTAAATTGCTGTATGATGGCTGAATGGTCAGCTGGTATAAAACACCACTACAGCAGTAAAAACAGTGTATTTCTTTTCAGTGTTAAATAAATAAACCCACACTTCTTTCTTGGCTCATCTATAATCTTCGGTGAACAGCACCTGATTGGTAGGAATGTAATGATGATCCAGCTCCTCCATTTAACGAGCCAGAGAGAACATCCAGCTAAAACAGCCTGTGTTTCTGACACCCAGAGAATGGGCTGGAATGACTGCCAGAAGTTATTGAGCTGGAGAGAATTTTAAATGAATGAATTGGGCATGAGTCACGTCTTTCCATAGAGCAACTGCGGGCGCTGGCTGCCGAAGTACTTGAGAAATCAACAAGGGCCCCTTTTGAGGGAGCCAGGGGAGAATTTCATAACTAACTCAGATTTGGATTTCTGCAGTGCATCTGGGATAATAATACTCTACAACAGAAAGGATTATTTAAAGACAAGCAGCTTCAGTTTGTCAATAACTCAAATACCAGCAAACTTGGGTGGCGAAGGGTGGCAGAGTGTTAATTGGTCTGGAAGCAGTATAAATACTTTCTGCATTTATCTCACTTACAAATGTTCACTGGTGATATGTTATCAGTAATTTATAATGTGCCATGACAAATGCTTACATTTCTGACATAAATAGCAATTAGTTAGAAGAATGAGGATTCTCCTTGAGTGTTCTCAGCAAGTCATAGAGGGTATTTCTTTCCTTCCGCGCATGAACTGCTAGTAAAATTGAATTTGGACCAGTTTTTAATAGCAGTTATAGAATTATTGGTATGAAGTTTTTGCATATCTAGTGCATACATTAGCATGCAATCATGGTGATAAGTACAAAAGAAATTCATCAATTTGCTCATGTACTTTCTTAATCCTTGATGCAGACATTGTTGCTTATTTGATTTTGTTTTCTTCTTCACAGACATGGTAATTATTACCAAAGATTGTCTTCTGAAGGAGTAGTAAAATGTGCATCAAAATGGTCAAGAATTGTCTCACCTATGAGGAGTGCTCTGTTGCCCCAAAATTTCACGCAGGATGCTTATCAGGTGCAGGAAAATGAGCGAAGGAGTCCAATTTGTTACAGTTAAGTACGACACTGCAGATAGGTACTGCACTGTGTCTTCACTTTCATCCTCAGGGAAAGGGGCTCACTTCTGCTGAGAAAAGTCAAACACTTTCTGAAACTGATGACTGATCCAGGCATCCCTGACACATTTTGATTTTCCTGCCAGCATCGTCTCTCTGTTGCGTAAATGGAGAAGTTTCACAGTCATGTCTCTAAATGCATTTTACTTCTGTTATTCAGTGAACTCCAGTAGTGTTTGTTTTGAAAAATAAGAGTTTAATTACTTCTTAATGATTGAAACCCCTTACTCGTGAACTGCATAGCAATGCAGTTGTAGGACCTGCCATATTCAGTGATACACGTTTTCCATTACATCCAGAAGGAGTAGATCAGCAATCCCTGCAGATCAGATCAGGAACAACAATTGCAATGGAAAAATACTAATTTTTTTTTTTCTGAATTTCTCTCATTCCAAGGACTGGAGATGTTTCTTCAGTTCTTAGAGAGTGGGTGACTGTCTTGTTTCTAGGGTGAAGCAGATATTGCAGGAATGCTGTGACAACAGCGTGAGTCACTGGGCTTGTTCATTCCGGAACAATGATTGACTCAGAAGATTCTGCTTTTTGTGAGGCTGCTGTAGTCTCCCAGCACCTGTCCTCAGACATTGAGCTGTTATGTCAGTGGCACTGAATAAAAATGATCCAGAGTTAATAGATAGGAAAAAAAACCTTCAATCTGAGGAAAGACTAGCAATTTAAAAATAAAACAAAAAACCACACACAAACAACAAAGTGACAAAACACCCCACACGAAACTATGTAGTTCTTCAGTTAAACTCATCGGGAAAAGAAATGTATTTTGCTTCTGGAAAAAGCAATCCTCCCCCAGATCCTCTCTTTCTAAGATTTTGTGTGCAGGAGCACAGCATGTGCTAGAAGAGGTGGCTGACTCTTTTAGACCACTTTGACAGGAGCAGTAAATTTCAGTTCCCAAACCTGCTCGGATGTGGAAGTTCTGAGCCACAGAAAAGCCTTACACAGTTCATGGACCTGGGCTGTCTGCTGGAAGAGCTGCCAAGAATGATAAAAATGATAATAAATTTGCTTTTACTGCTCCTTTCTGTTGTAATAAATTTGTCCTGTATCTTTACACAAAAATGTATACGGACCCTCTTATAAACCCCTGGGGAGAAATTTGTGCACAAAAGTAACATTCTCTTTCTCTTCACTTCTGTTTGTGGTATCTTTTTACAATTTGTGGAAGGTGTCCAACAGGTTGGAAAAATGCATTGAAAACCTAATCCAGACATGTCAATACAACATTGGTTTTTGTTTAAACAAAAACCAAGCAAGCTTTCGCCTTTCCAAGGTAGTGTCTCCAAAAATACTTCTCTGATTCAGAGGGTACATTTTTATCCTGGCTTAACTCCTTCTGTACTGAATAACAGGCAAGGCTATTTTTACATGTCATAATGCATGCACTTATTCAGAAAAATATCTTTCTACAACGGCAGCAGATGTTTTAATCAGAATGTAAGAATTTCTAATGTGTTTGGCAAAAGTCTTTACTAGAATAAAATAAAAACAGCACAATAGCACTAGTATTTAGTAGTGTAAATGTTGAACTGTAGTGCATGAAGCAAGGCCAGTGGCAAAGGGAATGTCGTCATTTCCCTGTGGGTTTTAAAAAAAAATATAGAGAACATGTGGTGCTTTTGGAGAATTGTTTTGTAAAATTTCCTAATAATTATTATATTGGAGTGTGTGATATATTTGCCTCAGAACTCCAGTGCCATTCCTTGCTGCTTGAGAATTTGTTAATAATTTGACGTGAATTGACATAAATTTTTTAAAATGGATACGAGTTTCCCTCAAAATCAGTTAATATCAGAAGTATATGAGTCATAAAATTCATACCACATTGAGATTTTGGGAAAGTTTAAGTTCCATGGTTTTTTTTTTTTTTTCAGTAAATGGAAGGTATAATGTGTTACCTGTCAAAAATGATGGATTTGTATTAAGAAAAATATCTGCAGTCCATGGCATGCAGGTTTTTTTTTCAAACCCACGTTCATGTGCATACAGTGTTATATTGACTAATTCTGATTTGGGTGGTCTGGTATGAATGTATATGATGAGTATACGTAAAAAGAATTTAACTGACTCACTGAGAATGGTTTTAACATTGAAGGTAAGAGGGCTGTACTTCCCCACAAACTCTGCCAGCAAGACCATCATCTGTGTCACAGAATGAACCTGAAGCCCAAACTGGGTTTCCCCAAAGTAAAGCCAACTTAATTTAAACTGACTTCTGTAATTTCATCCTTTATGTTTTATTAAAAATAAGCAATGTATTCACAAATATTTTAATTCAAAATGTATCCTTATTTTTTTCCAGATTGTCTTCCTGCTAAACGAAAACACTAGGTGTTTTATTGTGGAATAAAGAGAAGTGGGATTGGCAGGATGAAGATATTGGTTGAATGTTAGTCATTAAAAAATGAACATAGCATTCCCAGCTAACGCATAGAATTTCATTTGCAGATTTTTATTATGAGGATGGGAAAAGGTATCATTTGCTGGTTTTGATCTTTGTCTTTGCTGCACTTGAGACTCCACAGGCAACACATTTTCCCACTCAGTCAGGAAGGGCAAATGAGTAACTAAAATCTTGTCTGGTTAGGGAATGAGAGAATATTTTGCAGTTAAAATGTATAAATTTAAACTAATGGGTTTTCTCAGGGAGGGTTTAATGATGTTATCAAACCTTTGGAAGGAGCTTGTGCCAGAGAGAAGCTGCAGAAGTGCCCTGTGTGTGCTGAGCTCCAATAGAGACCTTTGCTGTTCAGACCTAACTCCGCTGGCAAGCAGCACCGTCCTTTCCCGCTGAGGCCAGGGAGCACTTGAGCTGCACAGCTCTTCATGGGAAGTACTCACAGCACCAGCCCTTATCAGTTAAAGAGCCTTAAATCTCTTACAGTTGGCATTTTATCTCACCACTGAGAAAGAGCAACCTACTGGTTACAGTTCAGCTGAAGCTGGAGAAGTGGAGGAGGGTTTTGATCCATGTTTGTGTGTTACTAGAGTAAGTATGCCCAAAGTATTTTCTCAGCAGAGAGGTCACGGAGTTAATGAGCACAGAGATTGAAGTGACCCCGCTGTATCTAGAGGTGATTCTCTAAGGGCAGGGTTACCAAACACTGTGGGGAAGCCTACGATCCCCTGTGCCTTCTTGATGGTAGGTAAACAGAGAGTTTCCTCCTCTGGGTTGTTCCTCCTGGTCCCTACCATAACACTCCATTGAAAAGATGAAAAAAGTATCTTTAAAAACCAGCCATGCTCCTGGCACTACTGCAGTCACAAGGTCAGGCAGCTTAGTCATCAGAGAAGATTATTTTGTTTCATGATACTCTTCTAACAGCAAGAAATGCCTTTAGCTTGCAAGTATCTGTTCATAAGATAGGGAAAACTTGAACGGTACACTTCCAATGGAAAAAGTGAATAGGAAAAATATTGTGATGGTTTTAGTATTGCAGCCAAGACAAATCAGAGAAGGGAAGAAACATACATCTTGAGAGTAGACATGTGCCCAAATACAACCATAGATTATCTGTCCCTTTCTCTTTGTTCACTCTTCCTGCAGCCACCTGAACTGGCTGTTCTTCAAGCTTGTGAAGCAAGGTATTGTAAGCACCTTTACCTGGGCATACCTAAATGTCGGAAATCAAGGTTCAAGATCCTCCTGATATGGTGATTATGAAGATGTAAATGACTTGTTTTAAGCAGTGAGGCAAGAATTGAATCTGGATGAGTGAAATGAGTGGTTACTTGTCTTAATTAATAAACTCTTAAGATTTTTCTCTTTTTCACCTTGGCTATACAACCTTTTCAATATTCAGTGTTGCTGCAGAAAGAGTCTGTTCTGATGAATTACCATTCTTTGAAAGAAGCAGTTTCCCTTCAAAATACACAACCAACAGTACTACCATTATCACAAATTACTTCTAGGGTCCAGTCTCGTTCCTGTAGAAGCCAGTGGCAAATCATTTCATTTCAATGAGGGTTGGTCAGGAGTAGGCAGCTCCTGTTGCACTGTGCCTGTTAGGACCATTCTTATGAAACTGGTGTAGTAGTTGGACCGCTAAAGTCATTAACAGGAAGAAAACCCATCACATTTTTAGAATCATGGCTGACGAATTCAAGCTTTAATGTCCCATAAAATCAATTCTAGGCCTAGATCTTGATGTGCTTGGCTGTCTTCTTACTTGCATCCAATTATTTTTATCCTTCCTTCCCCCATCTCCACGGGGTCTAATCCCCTCTGTGCCAGGTGTTTCCAGCTTCTTTCTTTGGTCCTGTCACTGTGACACCAGTACTGATGGCTCTGTACCAGATTGCTTCCTTTGAGAAGGCTGAGTATTGTCAAACTATTACAGTGATGCTCTGAGGATCCCTTTCCTGAGACTCCTCTCTTCTGTTGATTTTTCCCTTGTTCTAAAAGAAAAAAAAAGTGTTTTCCAGTATTACCTTTTTCTTCTGTCTCTTTTTTTCTTCCCCTTTGTCTCTTTCTTTGCCATCCTTTTACCACTGTTCAAAGACGGTTTTATAAATTCTATTTTTATTTTCCTTTCTGATGTCCAGATATTCTATTTCTATCTATCCCTTCCACACTTTTTCTTCATCTCACATCTAATTGTTTCCTTGACACATTATAATTACTTCTTTTAAACTTATTTTCCACTTACAGTGTACCAGAACAAACATGTGCATGAACAGTTCAAGCCTGTACATATAGCAGAGGTCCTGGGGTCTCTTAGATATGACATTGTGATACACTCCATGTGAAATATAATTCAGTGTTAGCTAATACTCTAATCCAGCAGCTAAAACTGCTGTCGTGGAGCAAGGAAGCATAAGTGAGCTACATGGAGCAGAACACAGAAGGCAGGAAAGGGGAGAGACAAGAGATGTAAATATGAAGGGCTGAGAGGAATGGAGAGCAGTGGACAGAGCTGAGAGTAACTGGGGAGGAATGGGGAGCTGAAGGGGAGAACAAGGAGGAGTGGATAAAAAAAACCTCAAAGAGAAATAGTAGTGAGGGAAGGAGAAAAAACCTGAAGGCAGTGAGGGTGGAGCAGTAGAACAGCTTCCATCTTTATGACTCTTCTCAGAGATTTAAGAACAAAGGGCCACTACAGCAGCAGCTACCATGAATTCAGGGCAGGGTGCATAGCTGAGACCCAAAATGGCACTGATTTCAAACGACTCAAGACATAATGTGCTGTCTGGATTTTTATTTTCTTTTATTTTAAGAGTCATAAAGTCCATACATTGCATTTGCTGAATCTCTGACATTCTTTTCTGACATGAGATAACTTTTTTTCTTGCATAAAATCATGATTCATTTTGTATAACTCAGGAAGCCTTAAGGCAGAAATCTCCTTCATTTGGAGAATCTGTAAAATGCAAGAGGGAAACCAGCTGCCCTGGTTCATTAAGACAAAAACTTGGGTAAGGAAAAGCATCCAGATCCTTGCTATCTTTCAGCTGACCAAGGTAAAAGGATGTCTTGGCTTTAAAGGAAATTAATTTGAAGCCCTCCTCTCTCCCTTGTCTGCAAAAGGCTTTACCCTGCTGGATGTAGCAGTGCCCTTTGGCTGCTGGGGCAGCTGGTCAGTTTGTAGGCTCTCATCTGAGGGTAATCTTATCTCTTAACCCACATAGTATAAATACAGATGTACTTATTTATCCCTCCTCATCTTCAGCCCTACATCCAGGCAAAGTCCCCATTTGTTTTCAACAGGCAAATTTAGCCTACAGTAGCCAGTGGCCTAAACTCTGCCTCTCTGATTGCTCTTATCCTCAAAAAACCGGAGACTTGGAACTGATCATGTCCCAAGGCAAGTTCTGACTGCTTGCAATGATTAGAAAAAAAATAAAAGATGAAGATTAAGAGAGAAAAATAGCCACATTAAAGGCAGATGACAGAACTCAGTTACACCTCTGTGAGTTCCATCATTTAGTTTCTTCATAGGAGAAATATGAGATATTTACCTGGCAGCCTGATATTTTTCTTCTCCCTTCCTCTAGAGTTGGATATGAGTAAAGCTTATGGCTACAGTCTGCGTAATTGGGGAGCAGGTTTTGCCCACTCTTTGGTCATGCAATGCAAGCTGCTTATGCTCAGAGCATTTACTCAGCTGAGTCCGGTTGCTGCTCAGTTCTCTGGTACCAGGAATCACGACTTGAGGGAGTCACAGGTGCCTGTGGACAGTCAGAGGAAAGCTGCTTTTGTACCTTGCAGCTTCCTGAAGGTAATTTTAGCTGCTAAGATATGATTTCCTCACTTACATCTGCCTAGAAATCTTCCAGGATAAAGACTGCTGTGAATAATTTTCTTTCCTATAGATTCTAATTTTTCAGAAAGTTATTTGAGAGTTGAGATTCAGAATTCCCGTGTCTACTGTACAGCTTCATTCACCTGAGGTGAGGCTCCCTCTCTCTCCTGAGGGCTGGGGAGAGAAAGCAGAGAGACACCTTGAGAAAAGGCAGGCTGTTTTCAGGGATCCATGCAAAAATTTAATTTCATTTTACAAAGCTAATTCTTTCCTTTCAGGATCACTAAGGAAATCACTGAAATAATCTGCCACATAACTCTGTTTGATAAACCCTTAATATAAAAGATGATGTATGGGACATTTTATTTTGCAGTAGAAGGCGACTTCTGCATCTACTTTTTAATTGATAATCAGAATTGGTAAAGGTACCTTTGTGCTTCTGGAGTCATCCTCTAATTTCAGCTTGTACTGAGCACCAGGAAACTCACACTGCAGATTTTTTTTTTTCCCCAGTGAATTTAGCATTTTCTAAAGTGCTAAGGAAAAAAAAAGAACATTTTAAAAATTATTATTTTTTTTTTAAAAAGGGCACATTCAGAGTGTTTGCACCCGTGGCCCTATCCTATATGTGCTTGGTCTCCAGTTCTAATCGGGAAAAGATAGTAAAGCATCACCTACTTCATAGTTGGTGTGTCAGATGAACCTGGTGATGTTTAGACCATATGAGGCATTGAGAGCTGGCTGTTACAGAATGGACTGGGACATCGTCATAGCTCACCTAAGACAGAAGCTGGTAATTTCTCAAAGGAGGGAGGAATAGCCTATTTAGGAGTTCTTTTAGCTCTCCACTCCTCCATGATAGTTTTCCTTCAGCTGAAAAAATGAGGAGGTTTGTTAGGTAAATATGTATACTGAGCTGGAGGAGGGGAGAGGAGTGGAGAGGAGAATCATAGAATGGTCTGGGTTGGAAGGGACCTTTACAGGTCATCTAGTCCAACTCCCCTGCAGTGAGAAGAGAGGAGAGGACTCCTGACCACTGCCAGATGAATGGTAAGCAGCAGAGGACAGAAAGAGTTCCTCTTTGTGTTGATGGTCCTGAAATATATAAGGGAGAAAAATATATATTTATTGAGAAAGATCAAAAAACAACATATGCTTTTATAGTTAGGGAAAACCCTTCCAGTGATCATCCTGAAACAACATAGAAATATCCTGGTTTAGGTTACTCATCTTTCATCATTTGATATTCTATGGAGATTACTCCCATTCTGGCCTGTGAAACTGAAAGAATGACGATGTCCCTGTGACCTGTGTAACACAACCTCTTAATGCTGCCTTATAAAGAAATGAATAATTGGCACTGGGTTACATGTGTGTTGGGAGACTGGCAGTCTTCTGTCGCATGCAGGACTATCTTACCTGAGAGGGTTTTGGTAATCTTAGGTTATTTCTGGGTACGCTGCCTGGCTCTGCTAGGACTGAGCAATTGTGGCTGCAAACAGGGAATCTCTCTTGAAGCTGAGATTACAATGCATACACAGGCAAAACAGTGTGAAGTTTGTAGTACGGGATCAGCCTCTGTGGGAAGAAGGGAGGTGCTAAATCCCAGCAGTTGTCTCATGTCTGTCAGTGGGGGCTGCTGCACCAGCTGCGATGCCTCTTGCTCTGCACTGTGCTCATTCCTGCTGGGGATGACATGGGCAGTCTGCAAAACAAATAGCAATTTGTTAGAGCCCGATGACAAATTCACACGTTGGCTACAAGTGCACATGTAAGAGGCAGAAAAAGCAACTTCCAGCTGGAAAATCTCACCACACCTTGTATTGGCTTAAGCTGGCAAAAGCTCCCTCATATCTTATCTCATAGAGCTGTTTCCTAAGATGCTTAGTGTATTCACTCTAGATGGGGAAACAATGAAATGCCATCAGCTGGGTGAAAAAATCTGTTGCACAGGTGAGGTATTCATACCCTCATCTAACAGCACATCTAACGGCCTCACAGCACACAAGTAGCTTTGTGTAGCCTCTGTCAACGGGTATAGGTGCAATAAATCCCACAAACAGAGCTAGTTTTAGTAAGGAGCTCCTTGGAGGCAAAAAAGAAAATAAACTCTTCTCTCACTGAACATATTTGAAGTTTGACCTGTAAAGCCCTTCCAGGTGGTATATAGCTTAGTGAATCTGTGTTTTCTCTCTTTGGGAGCAAAGTCAGATTATTCTCACTGTGATGAGCTTTTACTGCTTTTCCAGATCAGATCTGGAGAGTGTCTGCTTCTGTGGTGGTAGATGTGTGTCCCAGAGGGACAACCAACCATCTTAGAATTGAACTTCTGCCAACCTTTTCACTCTTTAGCAGAACATGTCTGGAAACACTCATCCTACCCATTTTGTTTTTCAAGTGAAATGCAAATAAACTACAAAATTATATGCATTTTGCTGAAATTTCAGCATTTTTTTTTTGAGGGAAAAAGTTCTGACATTGCTGAAATGGGAAGTTTCACATTTCTATATTTCTGTATTTGTCAGTACATCCAGGAAACACTGCCTCATGGTATCAGTAGTTCCTAAAGATGTTTTACTAGGAATTCTCTTTTCCAGTGCATTTCCTCTCTGTATCAGGAAGGTACTGCTAGCCACTACAAAGAGATTATTAGACATTTTGTGTTACAATGAAATGAACAAAACAATTGATTACCTCTATAAATACAATTTATGCCATCTTTTTAGAGAATCTGGATAGCTTCTTGTGCTTAACAGGGCGTGAGTAGGGATTTTCTGTGAAAGTGACTATCTGAAAGATAATTGTTTTTTTTAGCAAAATCATATTTTGTCACAGGAAAAAAAAATATGTCAGAATTCTCTGACTTCTCGTGTGAACAATCTTTGCCATTTCCATTTGCTGTGGAAAAGTTTTATCAAACAGGAAGCAGAGACACTTTTCTTTTTTCCTTATTTCTTTTTCCAGGAAAATTCTTCTTGTGGAAATTTTAAATTTTAATTCTGCTCTATGTCAAGTTTGATTGTTTGTTTGTTTTTCAAAATGTGAAGTTTGGTGTGGGAGAGATGTATTTTTTGAAGACTACTGTATCTTTTAATTGTGCTAAAGTTGGGAGAAAGAATGATTAATACGAATATGAGACATCTGCAATCTGTAATGATGCTACAGCTATCCATACACCTGGGATTTCCAAACTGCATCACGCAATACGTTTCATACCTAAAAGCTGGTGCAAAATGTGTAACAGAAATTGTTTAAGACTGGCAGCTGAATGAAGCAAATTATGTTAATTCATTGATAAGTGTCTGGTTCTGTATCAGCTTCTGAGGGATTACCATTGATTTATGAATTTGTATATGATTTGGAGCCTTCCTAATTAAGAGTCTGCTTCTCTTTTTTGTTCCTTCTTGACAGCAGAGGTCAGATGATGACATTACTTCATTTGAGCGACTGGCTTTACAAATGATTGTGATGGGAGGTTTCCAGGAGAGGATCTGAATGTTGTCCTGCAGCAGGTCTGAGAGTGCTCCCGTTCTGAGATTCTCTATTTTCAAGAACTTTCTTCAGAAAATATATGCACATAATTTGTAGAGGATGGAATATTAACTGATATATTGATTCCTGACTGATAAAAAGTATTTTGGACATCTCAGAGGAGTTTAGGGAGCTTGTAATTTACAAATTTTATAAGATTAGTAAACTCAATAATGTTATAGAGGTCCCATTCACACTAGAGTCATGCTTTTACCCCAAACAATTTCATTCAGGAAGGAAAAAGTGGAAAAAATAATTTTTTTTAAATAGAGTTTTTGTTTCTTTTTCAAATGACCTTTGACTTCCCAAAATCCCTTTGGTGACAGCTCTACTGGCTTTGCATAAGAAATACAATGAAGTCAGAAGTCCTTTCAAAACAAGGAAAAACACACACGTAGAGTAGTCAGAGCTGTGAAAGTCAATATCAGTGTACTACACAGTTTTTATTCTGCACAGGAAAAAACATCAATACAGTCCCTATTAGTAGTCAGTAGCCTTATGGCCTGAATTTGAAGCTATAAGCATGGTAAATCTCCAAAGAGTTACTACATCTGAAGAACAAATCTGTTAAATATGTATCCACATTGCACCAAAATACTTTAGCAGTTCTCTTGAGTGAGTGATACTCATTTAAGCAGGCTATCACATTATCTGGAATATATTTTGATTTGATTTGCTGAAAATAGATTAATTTAACAGTGTTCTTTTATCCATTGTGCTGGATGCACTAGACACCAACTTCCTCAGGTATTCATTTAATGGGTCTCCACTGCATAGGATTTTGTCTGGTGGAAGGAAAATCAGTTACTTTAAGAGGCCTGGTTGATTTCTTTAACAGCTATTCAGTTTGCTGGTCTTCAACATCTAGAGTTAAGTTTTCTATCCTGTCTTGCACAGGACTGAATAGAATAGGGTGAGAAACAGGGAGAGTCAAACTCCATCACTTAATTAGAACAGATGGATTTTGCATTTGACTATGAATCAGCTTTACTCAGAGGTGACTGAAAATTAGAATTTATGGTTCAGGAGAAGCTTCAATATTTGGAAATCTTATTCTGGGCCTATTTGGAAGACAATTATAAAAAAGATTATTGTGAAGGAGGCACTTTCAACAACAGTGACAGCAACAGCATTTGAAGTTGCCTTTTTAAGCTGCATTTGATTGTAGTAATTTTTGAATGAAATGTTGCCCTTTTCATTTCTTCTCTAAATTGAGCAAGATGGAGAATCAGATGGCCAGGGAACATGAAAGCTCTGTCTTGAGTTCGAATATGGCTGCCTGAACACTGTACTGTAACCTGCGAGTCTCAGTAGAGCCCCAGGAAGATTCAAGCCTTCCAGAAGTGCGCTCATCATCAGGCTGAATTTCATCCACAGAGAGGTCCTTCTGTGACACAGTTTGGGTCAGTGAGTAATAACTTTCCTAATAAATTCAATTTCTATGGAAAATTCCTTTCCCCTTGTTCTACCTCCTACAAAATCATTTGGGAGTTAGGTAGACATGAAGGGAAGGTGGGGAAATGTAAAGCAGAAATGTATAAAAATGTGTCTCTTGCATCTCTGTAGCCCCTTGTTGGGAATGGATAGGATTTTTTTTTTCCTGAGGATTTTTTTTTGTAAGGTTTTTTTTTAAATTTCAAAAATACTGCTTTAAAATCTCATTACTCAAGTTTTTCAGTCCTTTCAATGGTTTTTTTTTTTGTTTTTTTTTTTTTTTTCAAGCAGAGAGACAGAAGTGTAGTCTGGATGAGGATCTAATTTTTGAGCTGTTTATCTGAAGCAAGGCTGGGTGCCTGCGCATCGCTGACTGCAAAGCACGTATATGGCAAGACTATTCTCTGCCTTTGCCTCCTTGCTGCTTCTGTTTGATTAATTCAGCAGCAGTTGGGTATTAGCTGGATAAAACTAGCACTCCAAATGAATATATTTATTGAGGAACATAGGGTGAATAAAGAATTAAATTCTGAGGCCAAAAGGAATTGGGGTTTTCCTGCAGTGACGGCTAGCCATTGCGTGAAAAAAAATGCCAACAAACCCAAACAAAAAAGCGAATTTCTGTGATACCTGTTCTATACTAACACTTTAGGGGCTGAGGTATTAATAGGTGGTCATTATTTCTGTCTCTCGGTAAAGAAATAATTACTAAGAAACACTTAAATATGCATTGGACTGCATCAAACCAGGCACAGCAGGTTGGTTGGACCAGGGGAGCTGGGCTGGTATGGCTATCTCTGCCTTGGCAGAAATGCAAAACTCTCCCAGAGGAGGAGAATTCTTATTCAGGTTGCACTTTGTACACAGCCTTCCAGTAGCAGCCCTTGCAGCTTTCCTTTCTGCTGTCATGCTGTCAACGATCCAGCAGTACGGCCCCTCCCAGGGAAGGATTCCACCATGCACGATGACTGTAAAAGCAAGGCACTTTTGAAAGACGCAATAGCAAAAGGTGGATTGCATAAACGGTGGAAGAGAAGAGCACAAAATCAACAAAGTCTGTCCAAGAACAGGCAAGAGCTATGAGTGAATCTGATGGGAGCAAGGTTTGCGTGTGGAAGGAGATAGGTGTGTAACAAGAATGTGAGAAGGAATGTAAGGAAGAGAAAACAATCTTGTTAATGGAGATTCAGGGTCAAGAACAGGGTACTCAGCTGGGGCTCTGTTCTACTGACTGCACTTCTTTGGGGTGGCACTGACACAACTGTTTGCTTCAGGGAGGCTTACTGCAGAAACCACCGTATGTTTTTGTGAGCAAAGGTGAAAGATTGCAGACTTCATTATGAAGTATTGAATGTATTGTCAACATATACTAGTGAATGAAAATGGTACATAAAAATAAATCAAAAAGTTCGTATGATGCTTGTTCCATAGTCTTATAAAATTAAATAAGATGCTCATATCTGGAGGCTAAAGGAGAACTCTAATGGAAAGGAGAAAGAAAAGCAGACTGTTTTTCAAAAAATGGAAGACATATGTAAACAAATGAATGTAAAACCACCTTGAGGATGGTGGAAAAGTGGGGCATTATGAGATTAAGATACAAATGGAAGTATATTTACATATATTTATATGTCATGAATCACACCAATGCAGGATTCCTTTTGTCTTTCTGCAAGTGACTCCAAACTCAAAAAGGAAAACTGGGAACTCACAGGTAAATGCAAGTCTAAAAGGACTTGAAAACTTAGCAGAAACTCTTTGGAAACCTGAATTAATCTGCTTAATATGCTAAATAGCCAATTTCTTGATACGGTTTTCTAGTGGCTAGTGCAATATTTGTCCTCACCTTTAAGGGGAAATACAGTAACTTTTGACTTAAAAGGACAGATTAAGCTAGTTGCAAGGGTAGGCTTCTCTTCAGGAGAACAAATAATCATTTCACAGAGAAAACAGTTGTTACAACTCGGATCATTTTAGTTGATTTCCATTTTTATGAATGGACAGATTTTTTTTTTTAATTTGTGGGGAGTACCTAGTACATAGTAACTGTATAGGAAAATATATACTGTAGTATGTGGTAACTCAGGCTTTGCTCTCGTTTGAAATCACAAGGAATTTTCCAATTGATTTCAGTGGTTGCATGATTTGACCCAGTGAGGCAGACATCATTGCCTGGAGGCTGAGTCAGATAAGGGCTCTTACAAACCTCATTTGAGCGAATAACTCACATAAAGAGGAAGTTATTTCTGAGTAAGCAGCAAGCAAGCAGGACACCAAGCTATCTTGACCCTTATTTGATCTTCCTGACATTCATTATAGTAATCTTTTGGTTAATGCTTTGGCTTGTGTGGTGAGACTGGTATGTGTCTACCCATATTCGTGGTGGCTGTGGCAGAAATAAGGACTCCTTTCTGACCCCCTGAGGTGGTAAACAGCTGCAGCCCAGGCAAGAGAAGCTGCTGTTGTCCGTTTTTCAAGACAGTCATTTTCCCCACTACCAGTAAATGTAACTATTACATCATACAGCTAAAAATTGGAGGAGGTCACAGATCTCCAGAAATATGCCCTTCTTCCATGTTACGTGTGAGCTTCTGCTAGACTCAGAGGTGGTCTTGGAGCTTGGCTAAATAACTGTTTAATTATTCAGAGAGCTTCAGCTTGACTAACCAAGGAATTATTGCCTATTTTCAGTTGTCTGAGTGAAAACAATCTGCACTAAGGTCAATAAAAGAAGAGGCTACTTAGAGGAGAGTTTGCAGATTCGGCCTGGAATGATGCTTTGCATACTAAAGGGTAAGCAATAAAATTTTCTCTGAGGACTCTTGAACCCAGTTCTCCAAACTCCAGTTATAAGTGAGATTGAGCCTTGTGGAACAGGCCTTCAGCACTAGCCTGGACTGTGAATAAAAAAAAAAATATTATTTGGACTAACTAATCCAAACAGCAGACAATTATTGCAAACTTCCTTTGAATTATTCCTCGTGGATCTTATTTGTGTATTCATCTTGCTCACATGGAAGATTTGTTTGTCTTTCATCATTTTGTTAGGAAACTTAGCGGATTAAGAATTATTGATGCTATTTAGATCCTGCTGGACTTGCACTTTTCTGCAGGTTGTGTGCTTGTCTACCAGCTCATGGTCAGACTGGAGTTATGGTGGGGTATGAGGGGCTTGCTCTCAATGAGCAGGGACATCCAGGATCTGTTTTTTTCATTTGGCTTTAAATCTCTGAAAGTCACAATGTCACCAAACAGAAACTTTCCTTGCAGGCAGACAAAAGAAATTTCCAACCAAAATGGTGACAAATTTAGCTTTGTCATCTCCAGAAGTGATCTACTCTCTGTTTAGCACATGTGTATGCATAAGACAAAACTTTAGTTTACTTGGAGGTAACGGATCAGACTACATTCCCAGGGACTTGACAGTACTTGATATATTGAGACAAATTATGGCCTGGGTGGTGCTGAGGGCACACGAGGTTATGAGAGCGGCACTGAGTCACCGGTAAGGGAAGCTGTCTGCTGAGCAACGAGAATAACGCTTTTTAATTCACAGTCTAACAAAGTAAAGTAAGCTGAGGTGAATGTGCTGTGCTGTCTAGTAGGCTGGCAGGAAAGCAGTGCCTAACACACATCATGAGGTATTGAACAGCTGCCTGTGAGAGATAATATTTCATAGGGACTTTTGGAAGCATTTTTGTTGGTGGCTGGCCCATATGGCTGCCCCTGCTCACACTCCTCTCGCCTTTCGGACCTAAGACACACTTGCATAAACTGCTGCTCCAGCCTGGTGGTGGAAGGAAGGCAAAAATCCTAAAAATGGCTGCAATGCCGATGATTTACATTCTCTGGATTACACTGAGGCAAGCCAGGGCACAGGTACTTATTTTTGTCCTCGTCTTTCTGCTTCCGCTTTCCCTCTCTGCTCTCAGCTCATCGCAGAAGTGACACAGCCTGTTCCCGCTGAGCACTGTGCACCATCCCACACACGCTTTGGAGTTATCTCCCAGCACATTGCTGAGAAAAACTGTTGTTCTGGCTCAAAAGCACAGCTGGCAGCTGTTATTTGACTACAGAATTTTCCTCTGTATAATGTGAGGTTTGGGACCAGTCATTACTTCGTACTAAACTTGATTTTGTGTGACTCTGTATGATTTTTTTTTTCCAATGGTAAAATAAAAAGGATGACTGTTTTAAAATCAGTGTTATTTAAAACCCAAACACTAATAAAAAGGAACAGTATTCTTGATATTAATAATTCTTTAAAAACTAGTCTTTTTGTCTCATTTGAGATGAACATAAAATCCTGGACTGTTGGAATTCTCAGCAGCAATATGGTCCCTCTGCTCCAGCACTAGTTACCACCCACCCAGGAGAAGCAGTGCTAACTCACCAGAGCACCCATTTTGTAAAGATCTTTTAATAACATAATTAGTAGAGCTTGAAATGCATGAAGACTGAAACCACCAGCTATCCAAATATCTTGGAGAAAGATAGACAGGACCATACAATTTTCTAAAGGAAATCCATTTACCATGATTAGATTTAATAATATGTTCAGCAATATTCCATAATTTTATATTTTTGCAGTAACATTCCTTATTATGAAAGATAATAAATTAAGAGCCATGTAAAATATGCTTGTCCAGTCAACTTAAGAAAATAAAAGAATAATCTGAAGCACTCATTGCCTATTCTAAAGTTCTTGACGTATGATTCCTGGCATCATATAAGGAAGCCTTCAGACCTGGAGTTTGAGCTTGAAAATGTGACACTATTATTTTCATTTGCATTGTTTACACAGAATGATAGGTGTGTAAAGTAATTCAGAGAACCTTCCCTCTCCCCAGACAACATGTGCTTTTTCTTGGGAATATGCAGTCTCAGGCCATGAGACACACACTCGAACACTCACACTCGTGTTTAGTTTAACTGCTGCGAGGAGTCCTATTGATTTCAGTGGGACCACACACAGTAGGAAAATTGAGCATGGGTAAAAACATTTGCAGATTCAGACCAAGGAATCTAGACTATCTGGGCAGACCCCATAAACCCAGATAGTTCACTGCAGCTAGGGGCCTAAAATGCATGTTATTATAAGTACGAGGAAAGCTGACATTCCATTCTATAACATATTTCAAGTTCTCAAAAATTTGACATTGTTCCAAGTGGGGTCAAACTCTCAAAGTTTTAAATTTTCTGAGGGGAAAAAAAATCAGTTTGGTGCTGGTGGTTTTTGTTATTATGCTTTTAGTCATTAAAATTATAAATAATAAAAATTATTTTGGTTTAAATAAGATATTGCAACACTGAGAATTTTCCCCATTTTCAGCAAATATTTCATTTGCAAAAGAATTACATGTTTCTCCAAATTTCCTACTGTAGTTACTCAGACTGCATTTGTGTACTGCACCAAAAGACCATAAACCACTTATAGGGAAAATGCGTATGAAAGACTGAAGAAGGCTTGTGGTTAGTATTTTCAGTGGGGATGTATACACACCATACTGTGAAGCATAATTAAGGGGTGTCTGAGGGCTAGATTTTAGGTATAGGCATAAAAAGTAGAAATTAATTATCATAAACAGAAAACAGAATTTGAGCCATTTTGGCCCAAATTGGGGCATTCACCAAGTCCAGTGCTCTCGGAGCCAAAGGCCGTTGTACCCACTTAGCACAGCTATAGCACTTCCAGATCTAATGCTCATTGGAATATCTCTGCCAACACTTCATTGCACAGCGAAGGGAAGTTCAGAAGCACCCATGTCCCACTTCAAAAAGAACCTGGCTACTTAGAGGCTCATTTTCCAAAGGCACGCTATCTAAACCCTCATGATTAAAGTATAGATCCACATGACCAGACTGTTCTTCTAAATCCAAAGATGAAATACCATCTTAGCTGTCTGTGCATCACTATCGAAATCCCCTCTGCTTTTGCTTCTAGAGTATAGGCCTATTTAAAATCCTTGCAGTAGTAGTACTTTGGTCCATGTTGCTCATCCTTAAATGTATTATATTTTTCCTGCTGGGTAGATGCACTCAGTCCAGTCTCAAATTCCTACATGTTTTCTAGCATCTCTCAGCTGCAGGAGAATGGCCTGATTAGGGAACATAGCCCTGGAGAGTGGGGTGCATCCAACTTTGTTCCAGCTCCAGATGCCCTACTTCTCAGGAAAATGTTCTGTTTGGCAAGTTAGGAGGTGTTTTTTCCTTCAACTTTTTCCTTCACTTAATTTCTTGCTTTGCTCTCTCTACCCTAAAGTGCAGACTACTTAATTAATGTAAAGGGAAAGATCTGAGGAACTGAGAAACTTTGTCCCCAGATACCTAAAAGCATATGCATAAAGAAGCTTGGGCTCCAATTCCTCAGATTCAGTTACCCAAAGAGGCATATGAATGGGATATTTTGAAACAAATGCCCTAATCATAACATTGTAAGGGAAGTTTTTTTTTGCTTCTACCTTTCCCTGCGTTTCCTCAATTTTTCTGTGGAAGGCTTAGCTCCTTAGCTGTGCAAAGTTCATGACTGTGAAACACAAGTGGAGCTGGGAGCTTTGCTTGCCTGGTGAGTTAGAGCTAAACCTACAAAAAGTTCTCTGTCTCAGCCTTGTGGAGCATTTCACGTCTACATGGCTGCTGATTTACTGGGGAGATGTTTGTGTTGCGCGCTGTTCCATGAATTGTGCAAAGGAATTGCAAAAGACAAGCAGCTATTTTACATTTGTGAATGTCAACAAATCCAAACTTGTAAAGCTAGATTTAACTTACAGTATTGACATATCTGCAACTGAATATTACTAGCCAAACAAATACAGCAGGTTTCAGATAGACAAACCAAGCTAACTGTAAATGAGGGCACAAGCCATGGCATTTCCATCTTTAGTCAAATTCCTTCTTGGGCCTTCTACTGGTCTTGTACAAGCAGTAATGATTCCTGTGCTACTGAGAACTGTGGCCTCCAGGGCCACCACCAGCTGGGACAGAGCAGTGGGAACTCTTGACTTTCAGAATAGAAATTCTCTAAAACAATGTGTGAATCTTGTCCCAGGAGCCCAAATCTCGCTGAAAATCAGTCATATTGGCTCCTAAATCTCTCAGAGGCTTTTGAAAATATTCTTAAGTCATGAGATGTGAGATTCTGTAAGGATATGACTGCTATGTTAACATCTGCTGTACAATAAAGACTAAAGCAGATGTGAGAAATGGGAGGGTTATCAATAAGGCAGTTTTAAAAGGGTTTAAAAGCAGCTGAAGAACCCTGCAGTTCTATGGATCTAATGTTTGCATTCTACCAACAGGAAACTGCTGAGCCACCTTCCCAGGTAAATTTGTTTTATCCAACTCCACTGGTAATCATCTCCTTGAATATGGTCTGTCCAGCATTTGCTTTTCTCAACACTTCTAGTGCTTTTTTTTCTTTTGAGGAAAAAAAAAAAATCTTTAATAATTGGAAGGTCACTGTTGTGGAAAAGCAATTCACAGTAGCTATTTTTCTCTGATGGAACAAATATTCCTTAAAAAAAGGGAAGAATCTTTTCTTTTACAATTGCTCCTTTAATAAACTATTTGTTTAAACCATATTTTTCTCCTCCTCAGTGGTTAAGCTTGTTCCTTATTTAAAGCAGGGTGACAGGGCTCTTCCACTGTTTGTAAAGGCAGTGAAGCTGTTACTCCAGAACAGAAACACCCATTCTTCTTCAGGGAGCTAATTGATTGGCCTTAGAGCTGCAGATCTTTATGGAGGGACTCAAATACGAAGACTTAATTTTTCTTTTTGAATGACTTATTTCCCCAGGCTGTCTGTATTAGACATGTCCAGGTGGTCTCAAATTATTTACAACTGCAGGAACCTCTGTGGTTACAGGATTATCTGCATGGAGAAACACATTTGAAAGTCAGTATTTCCCTTCTCAGAAAACAGGACAATCTTTGTTAGTGCATATGCTCATTTGGAATATTTTTGTACTAAGCTAAGAGAACTTGAATATATAAATCTTAGTTTGCAGTCTTTTTAGAGTAGTGATTTCCTTTAAAAGAAGTTCATTAAAAACAAAAAAAAAAAAAAAGAGGAGGAGCCTTGGATGTATTCCATATTTTATTAATTTTTTGGTGATGTGTTTCTACCCAGTAAGGAGAGGAATTGAATGTTATGTCTTCTGATCAACCTACTCATTAACTGTCAGTTCAGGTGTTGAACTTTATTTGTAAAAGTCTGAGCTGTGTATTTTTAAACAACGCACTGTAATGACTTTCCTAGAACACTTAACACCGTTCCTGTTTCCCCATGAAGGAGAAGCACAACATTTTAAAGAACAGAAAGTGCCTAAGAGCATCCATTATCCAACAGAGCTGCTCACATCGAGGGCCCAGCTTTCCTGCTGTTCCTGTTGGTCTTTTTCCTTTTTTTTTTTGTCTTTGCCTTTATTTTCACAATGAACCCAGAGTTTTAGCCTGTAGCGGTCAACATAATTGACTTTTTCAGTTTTAGTGATCATTTCTTTTCAGAGTGTCTTCAGGGTTATTCTTAGGTCTATCTTTTAGGCTGCTGGCATCTGTTCAGCCTGGCAGCCGGATGAATGTTTTAAGAGGAAATCTGACAGTCTGCATATATCTCCTGTAGTACTAGTGCCAAGAGAGTCACTGTTTTAAATACCTATAGAAATGTGTGTATATACATTTATAAAATATGGTAGCCAGGTTATAGACTTGCTTCAGTTTTTAATTTCACAGTTTGTTTTTGTTGAATCATAGGACCATATAAATTAGGGATGGAAAAGTTGTATTAGGTCATTTAGTCTATCCCACTGCCAAAGTGGGATTGTTCCCTGCAGTATATTTTCCAAAGTTTTATCCAGTACTTTTCCATTCTCTGGGTTGGGCTTACACTTCGGCTTTTTATTCAGTTAAGCTTATGTTTTGACATTTTAAATATTTTTTTCTGGAATTCACTGAATTCTGTTACCACCCTGTGGCGATGACAACGATGCCGGTTGCTGCTTTTCAGTTGTACTGGAAGCTAACTAAAGTTATTAACGTATGCTTATGTAGGAAATGAGCCCTCCTCTCATTTAACCATGAGAGACATTGTAAATTTGCCCTTCAGTGAGTAAAGTTGTGGAATATATTTTTGAATTGCTAACAATACATACACTGTTTGTTTGCTATTTTCTTCTAGTTGGCATAAGTTCTTGCTCTTCTTTGGCTATGAGTCATATATGAGGTGTATATTTCCTTGAGTCTCTCCTTGACTAATTAACATTTTTTATTCAGTCACCCACTACCTAAATAGCACTTCATTAATACAAATCTATAATCTTTCCAAGAGTAGGCAAAGTTTTACTATCCCCACATAATACCAAGCACATGAAAAAACTTTTTTTCTCTGTGGCAATGGTAAATGGAAAACATAGTTAGGAGAAATCCTATGATGGTAGGACCAATAGAAAGAAATTTATGTTCGGTGGAAGGCAGAGATCACTGCCACATGCCAGATCCATGCTTGGCACCCCTTGCGAACAAGACTCAGGCTGTGCGGGTGCTGAGGTATCTGTGTCTCCTGCAGTTGAGGAATTTCCATGGTATTTATCCCTGCTGGTGTTCAGCATCTGTGCCTGCAGTCCCGGAGCAGGACAGAGAATTTGGTTTGCAGGAGACTGAGCAGTGAGAGGCTCTCGTGTGCTGCATCACTGTGTCCACTGCGAGCAGGCTTGATGTCTCTTGGTGCCAGCGAGTGCAACAGCTCTGTCCTAAGACAGAGCGTGTCTGTCGTATGACCTGGCATATGCGTGCTGCCTCCACTTAACTCACACAGCGTGTAAAGTCTAATGCATGGATGTGCAGAAAAATGAAAAGCCTGCAGAGCTACATTAGTTTAGGTCAAAATGAGAGTGTAACTGCAGTGATTAGCAGTTCTTTAGCTTTTCCAGCAAAGACTTTTGAATATAATATTCCCCTATGCTGATTTCCAGCAGAAATAAGTATAAAAAAAAGTCTTCATATAGCAGCCTTATAACAACCAGACTCCTCGTTAATGAGATGTTAACCCTCATTGCTTTTAAAATGTGGTGGTTTCTGAACAGAGAGGCTCTGTGGGATTTAATTAGAGTGAGTTAACCTTTTCCCACTGAAATGGTGGCCCTACATGCTTTTCATTTTGAGCTTGCTTGTTGCATCTCCATCTCAAACAAATCTCACTGATGCGTTAGTTAATGGCTGAAAAATGCTGTGAGGACGTACGGGACTAGGAAGCAGAGTATTGACATTAATACACAGAATTGCTAGTCAGGAGACCTGAGTTCCCTCCCAGCTGTATTGCTGATTTCCTGTAGCTGTGTGTGAAGATGTTGTCATGCCAATAAAGTCCGACTGAACTGTGCATGACCTGGCCGTGTCAGCTACAGCCAGCCAAAGTATTCAGAACTGCTTGCTAAAGTTTTAGGCATCTCTGTTTAGTAGAATAATTTGAAAACTTTGTCTTACCTTCCTATTGCACTATTTCTGATAAAATTTTCTTGTGATTTATGGCACCAGAATTGGCACGACCATTGAGTTTCTATTTCCCTCTGTGTCTTGATCGATGAAATGAGGGTGATGAATGTTTTTGTGTCTTACTAGGATTAAAAACCAGTTTATCTTAATTCTTCAATGCCTTTGAAAAAAAAAAAGTGCTGGGAAAGTGCAAAGCAGACTGTAAAATGCTGTGTTTTTCCCATCTCGCTTTGTCTCTCACACACATCCTGTATATTAATGAAGATGAAATCCATCTCTGTAAGACACTGTGGCTCTGCTTGTTTAACACATTTCCTGGCTTAGGCTGGAAAAATGACTTGTGAATAGGGTTAGGCTTCACCCACTGAAATTTCTTTGGCAGGTGACAACATATGAGATCATTTTACAGAGCTCTAATCACCATTAAATCCTTCACTGATACCAGCCTAGCGAGTCAAGACGGAGCCTATTTGACCCAGTGCAAAGGAAACTACCAGTAAACCGAACAGCCATCTCTGTTAAGCCCACTAAATCCTGTGCCAGGATATTTGCAGAGGAGATAAATTTTAATTTATTTCATTTTTTTTTTTTCTGAGCCTACAATATATAATTCCTCCACAAGAAATTTATCACTTCTCTTCATATTTTCTGGGGTAAAGGCTAGGGAGCCTGAAGGGTTCATGTCAACCCCAACACGACTTGACTGAACTGTCTTAATATGCGGACCAATTTGCTCCGTAGGCCCCCAAGGAAGGAACTTGTTGATTTTGGCAGTGTTTACCTTTTCTACAAACAAATTCATCGTTTTCCAGACCGGTTGGCTCTTAAAAATCACTTGAGAGTTGAGGTAAAAAAAAATCTCCCCCAGGCTGCATCAGTATTCTTTTTCCTGTGTTCTGGGGAAAGCTTTTGTGTTCTCCACAGCTGCTTGAGGATAATCCGTAGAGTCAAGATTATTCACAAAGTCAATAGAAATGCCTGTAAAGTTCTCTGAGTTTAGTTTCCTTCAGTGGGGGGAGTGAATGCCCCAGTCAGAAAAAAAGAAGAAGATTCTTGACTGAGTTAACTGTATTCTCAACTGCACTTGTGAAGAGAGGAAATCAAAGAGCTAACTTGAGCCTGCTTGCCTTTCATTTTCAAGAACTAGATGTTGTATTCTTAATTTCGTTCATTTACAGATTGCACACCAATGATCTTGGATGTGACTGATAAGTATCTGCTTTTAGATATTACATATCAGGAATCAAATCCCCTGTTTCTAACCTAAACACAGCAGCCTCAAATTTTTAATTATTCACACATATATTGCATAAAGTGATGAGAACCATGTAATATATTGCAGAGCCATATCATTCACCTCTGACTGCCTGAATTGCACTTTCTCACTACTTTGTCTCCACCAGAACCAATTACTTAGCAGTCAGATTTTTAGCTGCTTCTACAATACAGCGTCATTAAAAAAAAAAAAAACAAACCACATTTTTGCAGAAAAACTTTTCCATCTTCTTCCACTGGCTTGAGGTACAGGCATTGTCCTAGCATGTGTGTGCTCTAATAGTTTACTCTAAAGAAATTGACTCTTACCTCTCACACGAAGGTGGCAATCACTAGACTTTAAGATAGTATTTTTTCTGCTTCCTTTACAATTTTGAAAAGTGAAGAGTAACCTTCTGTTCCTCCCTCAAAGGAAAAATATTAAATTTAGAAGAGGATAGTGGGCATCCCTTAGTTCCTCTTGGAGTGCAGCAGCTCCAGGCTGCTCCCTGCTGAGCTGGCTGTTCTGGTTTCCATTTTGAGGCCCCTTTGGAACCATTGGCACCTAAATCAGATTCCATGCTGGAGATCAGTCACCTAAAACTTTTGGGACTCTAACTCAATCATTGGATATAGCCCAAAGTCATTAAATTGAAGCTATTAAGTCACATTTAGAGGTTACGTGCATTTATTAGCTAAAGCTTTATTACCCCTTAGATATCTATATACTTAGACTCAGTGAACATAAGTATCTAGTTTTACATTCTTTAGTGTGCAGGCTGCATTTTCCTATGTTTTTTCTAATAATACCTCTCACTGAGTAACCTGGTGCTGGTGACACCAGTAGATGTTAGTGGGGAGAGGACACTCCTGCTAACCCCATCAAAATTAAAACAGCAAATGACTTGTATGTATAAAATCTAAAGGAGATGAAAACTAAGAGAAGTAGATAGGCCTTTTTCACCCTACATGCTCATTGGACGTGAGGAAAAACTTTTTCTCACAAAGAGTGGTCAGGCACTGGAATGGCCTGCCCAGGGAGGTGGTGGAGTCGCTGTCCCTGGCAGTGTTCAAGAGGCGGCTTGATGAGGAGCTACAAGATATGGTTTAGTAGCACTGGCAGCAATGGTAGTGGGAAGACGGTTGGACTAGATGATCTTATAGGTCCCATCCAACCATGTGATTCTGTGATTCTATGATTCTATGATAACAAAAGGCTTTGGTAAGAATGACAAATACCGGGATGTTGCTGCTATGATTTAGTCAACTGCAGCTAGAGTTGACCCTACCCTTTGCTGATGAGTCCTCTCCACATTGCAGAAAGCACCCCTGTACTTTGGCCACCCTCGTGCACAGTCTGGTATACAGTGCGGACTGTTTGCTGGAAGGATATTCATGCTAATATGCTAGGTTGAAGGATGGGTGTCTGTCAGCACTTGGAGAGACCTGGTACTGGTCTCCCTTCCTGTAGTTTTACCCTCTGATGTATTGGTGGGCAGCAGTCACAGCCCTTCTCAGCAGTGACTTCTGGTGGCTTGATTGTATTCTTATGTTTGCAGGGTTTTTTTTTGCTACTGTTTTTTCACTCCTCTATAATATCAGTGAAAATAACACATTTGGACAGAAGCTGACTGTTTGCTTGTTTATATAAATTCTTATTCCTCCAAAGAGGTGAAATTTATTTAGATATAACAACTTAAGCAGACTTCAACCAAAATGTTGAAGATATGTGAAAAGGTAAATGGAAGACTGTGGTTCAAAATCTAAGCTTCGTGATCGGCAAAGGCAGAAATTCCCCCATTAAATCCATTAAATTAAAGCTAATACTTTGCTGCTTTACGCCCATACCAACTGCTTACACTAATGGCTGACTTCATGGCCCATCTCTAAGAGGAACAATCATAGTTACGAAGTTCAGAGGTGCAGCAGGTAGAAGCAAAACTAGGAAGTATGTCACCTTCATCTTCTCAAAGGATGTTAGCAATTTAAGTTAATGAATTGTATCATATATCACACACAGTTTGGGTGGCTTCCCACTGCCTCTGCTTGTCTGACAACCATCATTCTGGAACTTGTACATGGTTTTACTCATTTCTGGAACTTCATCTAGATGCCCAGATTTTTGATTTTTTTCCTGACTGCCCAATCCATTGTAAATGTCTAGTGTCTATTGTTAAAGTACTCTCAAAAACAATTACAAAAGCAAAGTCTTTATTTAGCTTATTCAGGAAAATAGTGTGGAAACTCAGTGTGGAAATGCTTTGAATCACAGAGTCACAAGGAGCTGGTGGATGTTGCCCACATTGCTGATCATTTCCTTATGAGTGCATACGGACCCTCAAGAACTTCAAAGCCTGCAGTCCTGCTCAGGTGCAAAGTTCATCTGGCCTGAGATCTCATTTCTAAAAGTGGTCTGTAGTGAATGCTTAAGTAGGTGCATGGGAAGGATGGCATAAGTGATCCTTTTTCTCATTCTTCTGGATGATCTGTCAGGATTTCTGAAGCATTCTTTTCTCTCTACATATTTGTTTCTTTCCAGAAGTATATATCAGTGAAAGGACTTATATTTCAAACTCATGTGCTTTTGCTTTGCGCAATGCCATGAAAAGATGCATCCTTGGCCAATCTGGGGTAGTCATCTGGCTGTGCTTCTGAGCAGCACCATGCAGCCACACCTCACTAAGTAGGCACAGCTGGATATTTGCTGGATGATGATAGTTCTGATTAGACATACATCATTATGTGCTTGCATTTATATCAAATAGTAACGTTACTGCCCTCATTATCTTATTATTTCTGGGATAAGTTAGCCTTTTCCAAATTAGAAGGTGAACTGCTTTTGTGAACAGTTCTGAAATAGTTTCAGTCACCAAGAGTCCAGTCAGTAAACATCTTCTCTTTAGGCTGATTTTACTCATTTTGTCTGGGGTAGGTTAGTGTGGTCATGATAGTGTGATCAGACAGCCATTTCAGCCAGCAGTCTGTGGGGCTGACGAGCAGTTGCGGGGTGGAATTGGAGACAGTAGCCTCTCTAGTCAGTAGGCTTTCCACAGGCTTTCTGTCACCTGCTTCCCTTTCTTTTTCTCCTCAATCTGCTGTGTTTTCTCCCATTTATGACTTATCTGTTAGCTAAGACTATACTCTTCTATGAATTAAATGGTTTCATCAGATTACTTTTTTTCATACTTCGTTCTTCAGATTTCCTCCTCTCTTTGCCACACTCCCTCCAGAAAACTGCTACGCTGTCTGTTTTAAATCTGTTCTCCAAATGTTTCTTTCCTTCCGTATTTGTGGGATTAGTGCTATTTGGTGTATGCTAGACATCAGGCTGAATCACCACCACCCTCGCCACAAACAAACAGGTATTACCACAAACCAGTCATCCCTAGTCAGTGCCAGTCCCCTATAACCACAGTCAAATTGCACAGAAGTCCCCAGGAGGAATCACAGGTCATTAGGATTATTTTGAAATTGAGTGGTTTTAAACATTTCCATAAGGATGTGCCGCTATTTGTCTGGGCAGTTGCAGACCTCTCCAGCTGCAGTCCAACATGCTGTTCCAACCACAGCTCAGTGGCTTTTAGACATCGAAGCCTCCACGCCTCTGGAACTTCACCGTCCCCATACCTGGTTATACTGTCCCTCTTGCTCTGTCAGCGTATTTGGTCTCTAAGCTGGTTCTGTAAATAGCATCACTGCTTTTAAACGTGGTTAGGCTGAGCACGGTCGTTTTGGCAGGTTAGGAAGTGACTGCACGGGGAGGCTTGGCTTCCTTTAGCATGCTGAGGAAGAGGAGCAGAACAGGCAGCAATCTCTTTGAGTGACTTAGCTGCAGCTCAAACATCACATCCACATGCACCACCCACCATCAGTAACCACAATGGAGTCTTCAGGGCCCCGTGACTACTTGAGACATGGGCTTGAAGGGCGACTGTGCCTGTGCCTACCCGGAAGAAAGGGAAAATAGCTAAACCTGAGTGTGCCTGCTTTCTCAGACCAGCAATAGTCTCTTTGTTCTACGGGCTAACCCTTGCCAGATGTGTCTGCAGAGACACTCTGGCAGCTTTTGAATAGGGTTTCGATCTAGACAGCTATTAGCAGCTGTCCAGAAAACATTTTTTAGAAGTCAGGTATTAGATAATTCTGGCAGAGTTTTAGTAATGTAGAGGAAAAATATACCACTTGAATATACCAAAAAAATGCTGTCAAATGAAGGCTAAACTAATTTCAGAAAATGTAGAATGTCAAAAGCACAGACGAGTAACAGTGTCCATGCACAGCCTGTCATAACTTGTTTTCACCTCTATATTGCTTTTGCTTTTCTTGTAGGAAAAACTGCCTTCAGGACCCAGTGTGCTTAAAATTTTCCACTATTCAGTGATCTAGAATTTCAAATCTTCACATGTGTTTTAATAAGTTTGGAATGAATTTTCTAGAGGTGATGACACAAAATAGCCATGAGATATTTATTAATTAAATAAAAAATTCATTTTACATAGGAAAAGCTTATATTTTTTTTCCCCAAATTGTTAAATTAAATGTCTGCTAGACCCATGAAGTGAGATTTTTTCCTAATATTTAGATCCAAAGTCTTCTATGATACTTTTAATTCAGTATCAGGAACCAACTCATAATGTTTAGCAAATGCAAGTACAAGTCACTTCTGAGTGTTTCACTAATAACAGGATATCTGTTTTATAGAAAATTAGTTTTTTCTTTAACCAAAGAAAAAAATTAAATGTCTACCAATAAAATGTGTGGATCAGCCCAAACAAATGGATTTTTCGGAGCCAAGCAAAAGTTACAAGAATACCCATGAATATAAGGCCTGTATTTTCAGGTTTATATTTAAGCACCCTTTGTGGATTTAAATTGAGAAAAGGACTGAAATCTAAGGACTGAGTACAGGTTTTTGAGAAACACTCTTATAATGTTTCAACAGGGTTCCAAGAAATAGAGACAGCCATTTCACTTCTGAAAGCTTAGTTTATAGCCTTTGTCCAGGGATGTAGACACCAGAACGCTGACAATTGCAAAGCCTAGCATCTGCACCTAGGCTCTTCCAAAAAGTCCTGGTGACAGTGCTGAGGATATGCAATACTCAGACAAAACTCTATGCCTAAAACAAAGATGTGAGCAGGAACACTTAATTTAGTAACAAAGAAACACTAATGAGTGAGGTGTTTTACATACCAGTGCTTCCTCTTCCTGCATTTTAGAACTTTTGCTGAGAACTATGAAATAGTGTCTTCCCTCATGCGAGGAATTCACAGCAAGGAAGCTTCTCCTGCATGTCAGCGTCTGTAAATTTTCTTTTGAAAATGCAACTGAGATCACGCTTTTTCTTTTTAATAATAGAATAGAGGAGGCGGAAAGAGTAATGTAGCCATTAGTCCTGTAGTTAAACTGCAGGAGGCTCAGCCCCTCTGCACATCTCAGCTCACTGAGGGTAAATAAATGGAGACCCAGCTCTCCCAGGGTAACAGGTCAGGTCGTGGCAATGGGCTCTAGTGGTGAGAGGTCCCTGTCGACTGGAGTCACTGGGAAAGGGGGAACTCCAGGTGGTTACAGAATTCACATTGGAAAAGAAATGGTGCTGTCCAGTCCCGGCATCACAGGCTGCTTCTGTATGTTATTCCATGGCAGTTTATCCACAAAAAAACCTTGAGAAAACAACCAGGACTCTTGGTGCCATTTTGCAAGCTGTGTGGTGTAACCACAGGCTTGGGATCATCGTATTGTTTGTTAATTTTCCTCCTTCTGTAGAAGATCTTTAATAGTTTAAAGTTAGGATAGCCTCCTGAAAAGAGGATATGTAGAGCTGAGTATTCTCAGGTAAACTAAAGCTGGTTTTCAGTGGTAAGTGCTCTTACCCTCACAATAATGAATAGGAGAGGTGGATGGATGCTCTCACTCTGCTCATTTTTCAAAAAAGGGAAAGGCATTTGTGGCATTGTTGGCAGAATGTGCTCCCAAGTTTTTTAGGTCATAAGTAGAGGAAGTACTCATCTGTGGATTTAGAACTTAGGCAGGACTCTGACCTTGGCGCCTTTGGCTGAGAGGGCTTAGAAGGTTGTACGCACACAGAAACGCAGAATTCAAGGCGTCTAAGGAATTTTTTATGGTAAAAGTCTACATGCTTCCTGATTTAAGTACAGGGAATATCTAGAAGTTGTGACAACTTCAGTATTGGATGTAGCATTTTGGATTTCATGGAAGCCCTGCTCTAATCTCTCATTTGGATCTCAGCCATGGAGTGCATGGGATCTCAAACTGTATGCGTTTTTTTTTTTTTTCCGGAGTATGCACACCTTTCTTAGGTCATAACCAGAACACTTTGAGCTACGTCTGGTCTGTATTAAAATAGATCATTTTAACTCTGTGAAGTGGTGCAGTTTGGACTAGAAGATGCCCTTCCACAATGGTACCCAAGAGCACACAGCTGGACTCCTTTTTCGGAGGAGAAAGAAGAGCAGACACATACCCCAGTAGGAACAAGTAAACAAAAACAGATTTAAAAAAAGTGAGCAAATCGGCCTTGAAATTTCAAAAGGGGGTGGGCGGTGCAAGATAATGCACATCTGTGACTATTCATGAATGGACACATGACCCTTTTTCTGTTTTCTCAGTAAGATCAACAGACAGACACGTAAGCCAGGCATTAAGTCTGGGTTCTTATGCTCTTCTCAGCCAGACTTACTATCTTGAGCATAATATTGCAATACCTATTTGTTTTGCAGCTGGTTTGTGTTTGGCTGGCTGGCTGGCTGTGCAGATTTGTAACACAAATGCAAGACTGTTTGCAAAAGATCATACATACACTGACTGTACTCACAGAAGAGTAAACAAAGAGGTATCGACAAAGCCAAATATTAAATGAAACTTAGTCAGGACAGGTCACAGCTTATGCACTACAGTCATTCCTTCTGGCTCCATCTCTTCTATTTGAAAAGAATAGTTGCTCATGCTGGCATGCTTGGTCTATGCAAAGATCCTAAGGAGGATGGTTCATCTGACCATGTTGCCAGCTGCTCTGATTTCATTAGTGAGCCTTGCAAAATTTGATATTTTTCTTAAAATGTCATATACTGGAATAATGTGGTTAAGTGGAAATTAGTGTGTTCACTTTTAAATGATCTGAAGTTCTCAAGTCTTCATAGTGACAGAAGAAAAATTGGAAAGAAAGAAAAAAAGAAGAAACAGAAGACAAACAAGAATGAAGCCTATTTTCACGATTTTTAAAAATTTTAATCGTGAGACCTGAACGCCGAGAGCTGGCAATTCTGCAGCTGTGGAAGGCTTTTAGGCGGCCATTTTCATCACCATTTGGTCCCTGAGAGAGACTTTTTTTTATATGTGTATGTGAGGAAGCTATTACTATGTGGCTGTAGGAGCCTTACCTGATGTCAGTTTAAAGAGAGAGGTGATTTCTTCAAGTTGGAAACTAATGTGCCATAATTCCCCAAGGTATAAATTAATACGAAATATATGTCTAATAATATAAGGTACTAGATACAGAGAGCTCAGCCTGAGCAGCAGAGCTGTAGTGTTGAGTTCTTCTGTAATCAAAATATGCGGGCACCTCGAGGGAATGTCTCAAGATGGCTGATTACCCATTAAAATCTCAAACCTTTGATATAGGCCTATAGAATGGATTACCTCAAATGAAGAGAGTATTATTTTCAATTTCCTTTATATGTATGGCTCTTGGATTGGCATGGGGTGGGGAGGGGAAACCCCATGATGGCAACTGCCTGCCCAGTAGGTTTGGTTCTTTTCACAAGGCATGAATAAATGGGGAAGAGTCTTTCCTGAATTATTTTTATTTACTCAGAATCCTTTTGACATCTTGCTTATAATTCTATATAGCTCAGTATACTGTTCTTTCTTTTAAACACCACAATTTCTCCTACTGTTTGATTTCCACTCAACTGACATAAGAGCATTTGGCCTTGCATCTTCCAGATGGGTTCCTGCTATTGCAGAATGAACTCTGCCATATTGAGGCGTATGTGGTCTAGTTTAGCTGAAAGAAAGCCTTACAGAATGCACCCAGCTATATTACAGGGGGATTAGGTGCAGCTGGGCTTAGGAGACCCTCTCCCTGCTCCTGTTCTTCCATAGGTGGCTTTTCATACATCACTTTACCTCTCTATGTCTTCAGTTCCATGCACAATTACATTTTTCTTATTATTTGCAGCTCTTTCAAGCAAGGATTGTCCTTCTCTGATACTTGTTCAGCGTCCAGCTTCACAGAGGAAGTGAGAATGTGCTTTCACTGAGATACAGCCATGCAAGTAACAATTGGTGTTGGGCCAGCAGCTGAGCCATAAAGACAAAAAACAGTTGAAATTGAATCAAGCTTACAGGTTTTCATTTTTCTACACTAAAACAAACCACAGAAAACAATATTCTGTTCAGCAGGATTCTTCCATTTACTGAATTGGGAAGGTTATTTTTTTTAGAGAATTGGAGGAAAAAGAAAAGAAAAAGAAGGACATTCACAGAACTGGAAGCAAAGCAAAGTCAACCTGACCAAAAGCTCAGCAATCAAAAGCCCAGTGACCAAAGGATGCAGCCAAGGTGAACTGAGTTCCTCACCATCCTCTGATGGTGATCCACATTTCCGCGGTCTTTCAGAAGAATGGTCGTACACTGCCATTGACAGACTTTGTGGGTTAGTGATTCTGTGGTGTCTATGAAATTGCATTCTTTAGCTGAAGCTTTTCTGCAGTTGGAACATTCGCAGCTTCTTTTTCCTGTGCAGCTTTTCCAGTGCCTAATATTTAGGTCTGCTAGGACTTAAAGAGTAGACTCTTTTTATCTGGCTACCCATTTCTGGGAAACGCATTTATTTGAGATTGTTACCCTGTGGCTGGCTAATGGATTAAAGTCATTAAATAGACATTCCTATGCAGGTAGCACAATTATAGAAGCCTTTTTTCCTCAGGATCCCAAAATAAAACCACCTTCAATGAAGATAATACAAGAGATTAAAGGCCTGTTTGTTCAAGACAGATTTGTTTCTCAAATGGATTTTCCTGTCAGTTACTGAGTAGCCTCAGAAGTGCAACAACCTCTTGTATGCAATATTACCTGTAAAGCTGCTAGTGAGGAGGGATAAACTCCTCATCCCTTACAGTAGAGACTGTATGTTTTTGTAAAAGATCAAATCAACTCAACTCTGAGTTACTGAATGAAAGGATGAAATTCCTGGGTGAAAATCTTTGTTATATTTAAGGTCAGACAGATGGTCACTTCTGACTTTAAATCTACCAATGGGACTTCATTAAACAATAGTGGGCAGCTCAATCCAGCCTGCTTTTTATAGTAGGCCCTTTTTAAATTTGTTCTCTCTGTGGAGCTTAAGAACATGCTTATGAAAACTTCTAACTAGGTTTTAGCTGCATCCCAAACCTTGTCTAATCCTGAAGTCACAGTTGAGGTATGTCCATTTACAGCCATAAGATCTGTAAACTAAAGTCACTCCTGCTTGAAGTCAAAACCATATTACTACAGTTGAAAGGCAAGAATGTCTAGATACTCTATTAATCCTTTTTACAATGAAAGAAAGAACATAGAAGCTCTTGCTTCTATATCAAATCCTGTATATAGAGGACAGGGAAATGTTCCTGTTGGCAAACACCAGTATGCCATTTTGTGCTTATGAAAAGCTGCTTTGACAGATGTAAGCCTGGAGGAAATGGGAGAGGTGGTCTGGGTCTCAATTTTGAATCACACCTATAAAAATAATTATAGGGTACTAAGTTTTGTCACAACATACCTAAAATTTCACCTCAGAGGAAAGATTGGGCATTAATCTTATTGGACATTGTCAAGAATAATAGCTCTATCTGAAATTATAGTTATTTTATCTGAAATTAGCCTTACCAAATATATATTGTTCTGAGGGTACACTGCACTCATACACACTTAAAAGGCTTCATTACTTACATCCAATATCCTTATGAGTAGATCAGGCACAGGAGTAGGCAAAGACGCTTCTTTCCGTAAGGAGCAGCGAGACATCACGTTCGTTTTACCACATTACCACTGGCAAGAAGATGACACAAGGAGTGGATCTCCTCCTTTGTATTGCTGGTATAGAATAACAGGTTAAGGGGCACATGCCAAAAATGAATGGCATGTTGCTGAAAAAGAACAGCATTCCAGTAATGAAACATAAAACTGAACATAAAATACTTTAACAGGAACTGACTACCCAGCCCAGTAAGGAATATTTAATTTCAAGAACTTGAAGGAAAAGCAGACAGAAACACCCACCAGAATTCAAACAGGAGGAAAAGCTCTTGTTCTGTCCAGTAACCCAAGGTCAAATCAGCACTGGGCTATAGAGGATTCAGCCAGCCATGCCAATGAGTGTTTAAACTTATATCTCCTAGGAAAGTGTTATGACCTCTAGCATCTTTGGTGCTAGGCTAGTAAATTCTGTTCTACTCCTGACTAAGGAACTGAACTTCTACTGAGGCTTCACAATATCATCACAGAGGTGACTATCATAATTTATAAGCTGGAAAATCACTTTCACTCTCCTAAAATCTCGTTTAATTCTTTGGGTGGTTTCTTGAAATGGTTCCACCTAGAAATGATGTAGAAAAACTGTCTCAGAATAGTATAGAGAGAGTGGCTGGGGAAGTAACACGTGTCAAAAGTAAAATAGTTCTGAGAATTAGATTCCTCTGAAGGGAGGATTGGTGCCTAGGTTTTATGGTGAGTGGTTAGGGCAGCGCCATGAACTGAAAAAGTCCTGGTTCAGACAGATATATGCTGAAGATAAACATTCATATCAAGCACATCAGGGACATGTAGCTAGACCTCCCACACTTTCAGACCTCCTGCTTGCACTTACATCAGGTGTTGAAAATAAAACAGATATCTACCACAATCCTATATTTTAGGAAAAATTATTATAAGTTTTTTTTTTTTTTTAACTCTAATGTGAAACAGAAAGGAATTTAAAGTGTTTCACATTTTCTGCAAATAGAATTGCCATCCTCCAGCTCTTTTTTGTAATGTTCTTTCACGCCTTACCACATCAGAACATTTTTAGGAGCTATATTTCTAAATCACCATCGTCATCCTTTTTCCCTAGGCATCTGAACCAAGCAAAGGTGGAAGGAAGTGGGAAGAATACCACCTGGGAAACTTTAAGGGTTGGGAGACCACAGATTTCCCAGATGCATACAAAACCTGAAGCTGCATTCATGAACTGTTGTAAACATGGCCTGAGGGTCAGGAACATATTAAACCAAGGTTTTTTTCAAGTGGTTTTGAGGTTTGATGTGAATGTTGCACCGCTCTGGTAGCATCCCGAGGGGTGGAGTATGGGCAAACTGTGAGCAGAATTTATTTACTGTAAGTGCATTAGTATATTCCTGAACAGGGGATGATTATAGGGCAACTTTACAATGGGGATAAATGTTTTTCTGTCCTATAAAAGTATATGTCTATGGAATATTTGTTGTTGCTAGCATTAAGGCATAGAGAATAAGAAGAGAAGACGGAAAGTATTGTATTATGGGTTTCTATTTCCCACTAATCTGGTATAAATTAAATGTAATTAATTATTTACATAGCAAACAAAGAGTTGTAAAGGCTTAGAGGGAAATGAGTTAATTCACTACTCACATAATTTAAACTCTGTTATCTGGAATCTAATTTGAGACCACCCATTTTTTAATTGTGGTTTAGAGAGACTAAAAAATCTTAGGAAATTGGGTTTAAACAACCCAATAATTACTCTGCATTGGCCCTTGTGTTTATTTTTGTATAAGAACTCTCACTGACAGCCTCCAGCCTCTGCTAATCAGAAAAAAAATTACTTTAAAAAGTCATAGCAGGGTATGTGAATACCTATAACCAGCAGATGTGTATGCTAGATGTTTCTCTATAGAAGACTAAATCACTCAAGTATATTATTTGTACATCAGACATAAAATCTATTTTTTAAATGAATATAGTGTTTTAATTACAATGTCAAGAGAAAAATTAATTAGAGGAGATACTTCTTTCATCTACATATTTATTTGATTTCCATACAACCTTCATGTGTACCTTCTGGCCTGGAAGCTGCATAGAGGAGGTTGAAAAATTTTAATGTAAAATTTTCCAAGTAGAAAAAGAGATTAATTTAAAAAATACTTTTTTTCTTGGAATTTTAAAAAAATTCTAATGAAAATGTAAAAATAAATATTCTACCTATTCGGTTTCCTGTGGAAATTTTAAAGTACTTCTGGTTTCAAAAATTACAGGGTGACATTTCCACTCCAGAAACATATTGATGGATATATCCTATTAGCATGCCTATTTTTTTTTTTTTTCTGGCATGAGAAGACCAGGACCTATTGTCCATATTTCTCCTACGAGCAATAACTGCACCCAAATCTCTTTCTCTACCTCTTCTTTAGAGTTGCTGCTCCAGGTTTTTCCCATGTTTCTGTGATTTTTTTTTTAATCTAAAAAGTAAGCTGTAAAAAGTAAGCTGTAAAAAGTAAGTTGAGATCCTCAAATGAAAGGGTTTATATAAAAGAAAAAAGATTATTGCTATCAAGACATTATTAGATTAAAAAGAAGTTCTTTCCTTTTTGATAATCTCTTCCTTCCTTCTTGAATAGTTTTTATGGCATCACAAATACGCCTGGAGGTCACAGTGTGAATAATCCAAGACTAGGACTTTGAACTGTTCTTGAAAACTAAGAAGCTTGGTAGCTTTTTAACACCTCCTTATTTTTCCACATGCCCCAGCACATCTTAGCTCTGGAGCTATGCAATAAAGAACCTTCTTAATGAACTTTGGAACTTATATCTAAGCAGTTGCTTTCTTTTTTTTTTCCTCTCTCTATATTTTTCTTTTTTTTTTTTTTTTCTGCCAGAAGTCTAATCTTATAATGCTAACGGCATGGGATGTTCCACAGTCTTTACAACACATCTACAAATACGATCAAATCTCGATACCCTTGTTCTCTGCACTGACGGCCTTTTCTTGTGCTCTTCCCCGTAACTGCATCCCACGCGGCCCCCGGCTCTCTATAGACACCACCAGCGCTCAGATCACACCTGGGACCCTCTCTCCAATCCCTTTCAAGATTTCTGGGGAGAGATGAAAACAAGTTTGTCCCTTGAGTGAAAGAGGAAGTTCAGCAAGTCAAAACACTGTCTGTGCAGATCTGGTTGGGGTTATCTACTTGTCAGGCATGCATGTTTTTACCTGTATTGGCATTAAGGCAGACAGGAGGTCTAACGCATCCGACCACAGCGTTGTGATAAAGGGAGGGAAATGGAACTTGCCAGCAGCAAACCTCAGCCAGGAGATGAAACGGGGGAGCTCCTGCAGTGCGCAGGTATGCTAGGTAGGGCTGTGCAGCACTTAACACTTTCAGGGTAAAGGCAGAAAAATGTATTTTAAATGGCAAGCACATAATGGTAGGACCCAAGGACAAAATGGTTGACTAGATTACCTTGTTTAGAGCCTGTAAGTCCTCTGACAGTATCGTTGCCTGTGGAAACTCTTATGACTGGTTTTCACTTTTTTTTCTCCAGCTTCCTGTGCTGTTGACACCTGCTGACAGATACTGGAGCAAAGTGCCATCATGAAATGTCATTTATTTTAAGAGAGAAAATTTATCCATGTCTGTAGAAAAGTTAAGAAAGAAACCAAATACGAGCCCTGCAGTTCGTATGGATATGACTTTGGGCCAGACTGAGTATTTTGGCATAAAACATAAAAATCTCTTAAAAAATAATATCCTGTGGCTTTTGTACTTACATTACATTAAACTGATTTTCTTTACTCACAGTGGGATTTCAAATTAATTTGTAATTATACACACCGTGAGGGGATGAGAAAGAAATGACCTAATTATAGACCAAAAGGATGCCCTTCGGCTATCATCCAATTACCCCAACCATCTGAGCTCTTAAGCAAAATGATGGGCTTAATCCTCTCTTGGTCACATCTAGTTGTAATTTGCCACTGAAAGCTGTAATTTAACTTTAAATATTCGTTCACATAAAATAAAACTCCATACTGATGTTACTTAGAATGGAAACAGATAATGAGAATGGGTCAAAATCACAGATATCCTTCTAAACTTTGGTCTCACCCACACACTCTGTGACCATTGGGTGAGGGAGAAAATCACAGCTTCTCTGCTCTGTCCCCTAAATGATGCTAATTAGCTACAATTAGGCAGATAGAAAGCTTTTAAAGTAATGGAAAAAACAAAAATTCCCACTAACAAGAGCAACCTATCTTCCAATTTTAACCTTCCCTTTCAACAGGGAGAGAAGAGTTCATGAAGAGCTACATTTAACATGTCAGTTAAGAAGCAGCTTTATAATTGAACAAATTTTTACCTTTGCTCTTTATGCAATATATTCATTTAATATTAATAGTGTTTTCACTAAAATCTTGCTGTAGAACAGGAACAATAATTAAGATGAAGAAACGGGTGTGATACAGAAGAGTTCAGTTCCCTAAAAGGCATCTGTTTTTTCAGTTCATTGACAGTTGCATAAACTATTTACACATGAACCCAAAATGTCTTTTCTTCTCAGGTTTTTTTTTGGCAAATTGAAAAGCCCAAAACCAAACTGTAAGTGAAATTCTAGCAGAAACTACTGTATTAAGTAAAATAAAAGATAACTAGATAACAATGAGGTGGGGTGTAATATGGGATATGGTGAAGCAAATGTTACTACCTGGAAAAGGAGGAAGAGTTAATAGTCTCTCAGTTCAGAAATGAGGGCATTCACATAAAGTTTCGGTGAGTTATACTCAAATATTTCTTCTCACTCCCACAAAAATAGCCTATTCTAAGGATATCTTTCAGTTCCTGTGCGGAAGTTGTAACCTTCTGTAGAAACAAAAATGCTGATTGAACCAAGGAATAAAGCCAAGCAGTCTTTTGGTCAGGTGAATTTTCAAGCTGTTGTATGTACATTATCTTTCTGCTCCTTTAGTTATTTGGATGAAATTAATTGGCTGCAGTGGATGACATAGAGAAATTTACTCTTGAAAGCAGGATAGCATTTGGATGAAGGAGGTGGAGCTAGTTTCAAGCATCAATGTAGTGCAATATATGAGAATTTGATCAGCTGCTTGTGTAACTCCTAGGATATACTGAGTAAAAGGAGGCAACTGTCTTTTTCAAATCATGCTTTAGACCATGTGTGAATCTGTCTTGAAAAAGTATTTATGAAAAAAAAGTACATCAGAAATACCAAAATGGATTGTGATAGCTTCAGCTTTTAATTTTGTTTTGTTTCAGGCACTTATCACTAAGAAATGCTTCACCTGAATTTTTTGGCTCAGGCTGATGACAGACCCTCATCTTGTTAGTTCCTGTTGCTCTAGTTTTTAGACACAGTCATCCTTTACAGATCAACTGACTTGCTAACAGGCTGAAAAGGAAATACTAGTTTTATTTGGTCTTTTAATATTTTGTTGTCTTCTCTTCAAATGACTCTGGAGGTAGAGTTGTTGATTTTATTTATTTTTTTTTAATAGGGAAAGGCTTTTAATAATCATGCTGACTACTTTAACAATGCTTCCTCTCAATAATGCCTGTCTGTTTGTAGACACAGTTTGTACTTATCACTGTTTCACTTTGCAGAATAGAATCATGTAATTTTTGTATCTCAATGGACAGAAGACACAGAGTTATGCTTAAGTATTTATTTGCTTTGCAGCTATTATGCTTGCAAGATATTTTGATCAATACCAAAGACAACCTATTTTCAGCCAGAAGGCAGAGCTGAGTCTCCTGCCCAGGCCGGGAAAGAGCAGGGCTCCTGCAGAGGTGCAGAGCAAGGAGGGATTTCCAAAACTCCTGTCTCCTTCTCAGGGACCCAGAGTTTAATTGCTCCAGTTTGTGCTTGTGGCAGGTACATCCAACCTGGCAGTTCTGGAGCTTTCCACCAAAGGCTTCCTGTTACAGCTCTTGTCATGTACACACCCATAAAGCTCTACAAAATTCTAGTTGAGCCCACATGGTGGCTATTGGAGTCTTCAGCCAATGATAACTGACGTGACCATATATGACCACAGATCAGGTTCAACTAGGGTGTAAATGTAGCTTTGGAGGGGGTTGAGGTTGAGTTGGTTCTTCTTGGAGCAGCTGGTCTACAGTCAGAGACTCATCTGTTAGGTCGGGATGCTGCCTAAGGAAACTCGTCGAGTCTGAGAGACCTCATCTTATAGGTGAGTGAGTGGGTGCATTTTGGATCCTCATTTCTAAAACTTAAGAATTCTTAAGTTGGTTGTGCAGTATTAATTTCCTTGTACATGACTGAATCTGTGGTTTATAAGTGTTGGAGTGTGAACAAGCTTGATCTACCTAATTTCCAAGTGGTGCTGCTAAACAATTTCAGGTAAAGTAGAGCTAAGTTTGAATTCATTATCAGTTTGTTATAAATGAATCCTGTTTGAGTCTATCACTTTATCTAATTTGATTTTGTGAGTTTCTGCAACAATGCTCTGCTGGAACTTTTTTCCTGAAGGACTTCAGAGCTGTCTCATTGCTTCCCAATGTAAGATTTCCAGGGAAGAACAAGATTAGGAAGGTAAAATAAATACTCTTGCTATGGAAAGCACTACAGCTGGAAGAAAACAGCCTTTTAGGCATGTAAACTCTTCCTCAGCAGCTTGTTTGCCCTATAAGCCCTATATATCCCTGGGCCATTGTGGCTACAGCCACATCCATTTTACACATACTCTCATGGTCAAAACAATATTTAGTGAAGAGAATTAAAATTACTGCTGGCTCTGGCTTTGTTTTGGCTGAAAATGTGTCATGTTTTGAATTTTTTTGACTGAATTTAATGAACTTCTTTATAGATGTAGCTAAAAATATGACAGATGGTTACCTTTAACGTAGAGTACCGGTTACTTGTAGGAATTTAAACTCAAATCCAGGCTAGCAGAGTTCATAACTTCTGTTCAAAGTTGGAACTTCTGGTTTTTATTAGTAGATTCTCTCACTGAAATAGCCATTTCTCCATAATTTGCTGAAGTTAGCTATGCTCTATTGTTTTTGTAATAGATCACTCCTATAAGCATGTATTTCTGTGTTTGGGCTTGAAGAAAATTACTCTCCTGAGTAAAAGGATATCACTAAAATATGCCAGAAAGACTGTATTTCTCTGAGTTGAATACAGTCCTTACTTCTTTAGAGGCATGTTGTGAGAAGCGTTGCACCAGGCCGTTTCTTTCACAGCTCCAGTAATTTTTCTTTAAATTCACTAAACCTTCCTTTTCTCCATTGTCCCACTGCCGTCACTCATGTGAACAGCAGCCCAGTTGATTTCAAAGTAACATCTTGCATAAGGAAAAAGCTATTTGAACAGTGAAGTGATTTAAATTACTCTTGCGAAGAGTGATGCTGGTTTTGTCCTTTTCCATGAATTCTCAAGTGGATACGCCTTAACATTGAAGAACTATTTCCTTAGCATGATACATACTAAGATTGTAATTTGTGCTATTTCTCAGATACATTCTCTGTTTACTCCAGTGTTTCTTCCTTCTCTCAGCCTCAGGATAGGTATACCTGTATGTGTACAGGTTTGCCATCTGCCTATAAATTTTCTTTCTGATAAGCTATGTAAAGAACTTGTTTAAATTTTGCAGCACTTTCTGCCTCATCTCTTAAAAAATAATCTTCTTTAGGCACTATTGTGTTCTTCAGTGACCTCTTGTTCTTACATGTTTTGAAAGCATTTTTTTTGTAATTTCATAATCTTCTGTCATATCTTTATTTTGCTATTCTTATCTGTTTTTTAGCCCTCTGATTTTTTTTTGTTTTCTTTAATTCTCTAGAAATCCTTTTTGATTGCTTTACTAATATTTCCTTTTTGCATCACTGTTAACCATTTACTATTCTTGAACACTTAGAATCTGGTGTAATGAAGTTCTGAGTGTACTTGATGTATGCTCAACCTATATTCTGCCCTTACTTTATTTGTTTCTTTACTCTACTATACTATACATTGCTGTACTATGCTACAACGTAGCTCCAGTTGTAAACTGCTAGCTGTGCCCTATCAAAAGCAAAATCTATGATGATAATTAATGACTCTTTAAAAGGTTTGTTTTTTATATATGACTATGTCCTTGCAGAAAAGCAGAGAAAACAGATTTCTGACTCTGAAGATCAGTTTATTCTCTTTATTAAGCCTCTGCTTGAATTCCATAATTGTGTTTTTTAATTTCTGTGTGTTGCCACACAGGAATCGAAAAAACTAAGCAAACTAAGTGAAGCTAATGGGAAGTAGTTTTTTTTGCAAACTGTGTTTGTGTTCTAATATTCACTGACTACCTTTTATGCAGTTCTTTAGCTTGTCCCAACCATAGCTAGACTCCGAAATGATCTCTAGCTCATGAAATCAAGTTACTCAGTGGGCTAGTACATCCCAGATTCTCTCCAAGTATAGGACACTTTGTGTACTGGCAGAAGGGACACTTCAAATTGGGTTACAGACCCATCCTTTAAGATGGCATCAGCACTGACACAGAACATGAGTCTCATTGTGACATTGGAATGAAGAATGAAACTGCAGCTGAAAGAAAGTAGGAGGCATATTGAGTGTCTTTAAAGCATCTGAAACTGAGGACTCACCTGAAAAAAGCTGATATGGTGAAAAATTTTTCAGTTCTGAAATTGTAGGAGAAACAATATTGCAAAGCTAACTTATAGGAGATAATTTATAAAAACATAGTTAATGCAGAGATTCTGTTTTTTCAATAGAAAATGGTAAAATAATGACAGAAATACCTATAGCAGGTTAGTAATTATGCTTCTGTTTAACTTTTTTTTTTTTCTACTACGTTTTATTTTCATGGGAATTGCAATGTTCTTGTGAAAGTTCTGAAAAACTTTCAGACTCTTATGAATATTTGAGAGTTATCATTTTTTTTTTTTTTTTACTTTTTCTCTCCATCTTTCTGCACTTTTTTCTTCAGTCTTAAAACAGAAATGGAAAAGAACCACAAGCCCATATTTCAAAATGCTATGTTTATTTAAAACATTAAAACACTGAAACAATATATTATGTGAATGGCATTTTATTTTAATTAAATGGTCTGTCTTGCTGTCAAGTATTACATGAGCAATTTCACAGGTTACAGAAGAAAAGAAAGAAGGTGACAGTATCATACACATGGAGATTGATTGTTGATTGTCACTACTGTTAGAATAATGGACTAATTTTAAGTCCTACAAAAGAAGTAACATGGAAACCCATATGTCATATGTACAAACACCTGAACAAACCCTGAGCAGTTTTACACTACCGATTATTTTATCATGAGTAGAAGTCAGTCTTACACTATTGAGAGGGAAAAAAACCCTCTATTTTTCTTGTAAGAAGATATTTTACCAGTAAAATAGGGCCCACTGCCCCTTGCTGAGCTTACTCCCTGCTGGTCACAGACATGACCTGTGCATCTTTCACTACATCTCTGCAGTTCCCTCAGAAGCTCACAGAGTTATTACAAAAGGTCTTCCAAGGAAGTGCTGTATTGACCCTGAGTTCCACAGAAGTGATAGTATTACTTCTTGAGCCTTGTGGTCATTTGGTGACTTCTCCAGTCTCCCTGTGCTTCCAGGAGCACAGCCCTGCAGTGGCGCAGCTCTTCCAAATTGCTGAGGTTGGAGCAAGGTGGTTCTGCTAATTGCAGATAATAGACATTTACTCCTTACAAAAATCTCTAAGTGTCTTGTAGATCACTTCCAATTAGAAGTCTTTTGTTTGTTGGTTAGGAAAAAACTGCTTGACTGAAGTTCTTAGGAAGTAAATATTTCCCTAAGGAACAATGTGTTATTTTAAGAAGGGAAACCTACCTTAAGTTTCTTGGAGGGACTGATTAAAAGCAGCAGCTTTTGTTCTTGTCAAGAAATTTACCAGTTTACTGGCTCTTCTTTATGAGTTAAGAAAACAAACTCCTGTTTATAATTCTCATTCTCTTAAGATCTTCAATTTAGCAAAAGTATCTTACGTGGCAGGTTTAATAATCTTTCTACCAATTAAGAGACAGACTTTCCCAAAGGCAGCGTCTTCATTTTACCTTAATCTTCTAATTATATTGTGTACATGTGTCTCTGTAAATTTTGACTCTGATGCTAGCTTCTCAAGTACTCTGTTCCTTGAAAGAATGCTCTGATGCCCTGGGGGTCTTGATATCTAGTTACTGAGAACTGTCGCATCTCTGCATTGTCTAGACTGCAGTTAGACACAAAGATGCATCTTAAACCAAAAATCCTGGAGATCTCCAGATAAACACACTACTTTGAGCCTGGTTTGGAGGAAGAACTAATTTATGCTATAGAGTATCACAGAATCATAAAAAGTTTTGGGTTGGAAGGGACCTTAAAGATCATCTAGTTCCAACTCCTCTGCCCTGGACAGGGATGCCTTCCACTAGACTAGGTCATTGAAAGTCCCCCATCCAATCTGGCCTTGACCATTTCCACGATGGGAGGGATGGGGCATCCCCAACTTCTCTAGGCAACCTGTGCCTCACCACCCTCACAGTGAAGAATTTCTTCCTTTATATCTAATCTAAACCTACCTTCTTCCCATTTAAAACAATTACCCGTGTCCTATCACTACACGTCCTTGTCAAAAGTCCCTCTCCAGCTTTCTTGTAGGCCTCCTTTAGGTACTGGAAGGCTGCTATAAGGTCTCCTCAGAGCCTTCTCTTCTCCAGATTGAACAGCCCTAGCTCTCAGCCTGTCCTCATAGCAGAGGTGCTCCAGCCCTCTGATCATCTCCATGGCCCTCCTCTGGACTCCCTTCAATAGGTCCACATTCTTCTTATGTTGAGGGCTCAAGAACTAGACCCAGGTGGGATCTCATGAGAGCAGAGTAAAGTTACCTCCCTTGACCTGCTGGCCATGCTTCTTTTGATGCAGCCCAGGATGCGGTTGGCTTTCTGGGCTGCAAGTGCACATTGTTGGCTAATGTTGAGCTTCTCATCAACTAATAGCCCCAAGTCTTCCTCCTCAGGGCTGCTCACAATCCATTCTCCGCTCAGACTGTATTTGTGCTTGGGATTGCCATGACCCATGTGCAAGACCTTGCATTTGGCAAGGTGTAGTAGTGAACTTCCTTTGATCTTCTATTTTTCAAGTGATGTGATGTGAAGATAGAGGGTGAGATTCATTTGACTGGAAAAAAAAAAACAATCTGTGTGCAGACCTCTGATAGTGGAGGTTCATGTGAGCTTGGGTTCTTAATGTCTTAGATTCTCTTCACAGTCAGTGAAGATTAATCTCATTCTGAGGTAGCAATCTAAAGTAGGCCAATTGGTCTCTAAGTATTGAGATTCAAAAATTAGGGAATCTGAATGCTAGGTAAAATAAATGCCATCCTGACTCTTAGTGCAGTTGAGTTACACTGTGTTGCGCTGTGAAAATCCAACACAAATTGCAAAAGAAAAGGAAGAATAGCTGGTGATATACATAGCTTTATTTGGGTATGTTCGCTATATGCTAAAATGTACAGGAAAACAGGAATTATTAATTATATTATTTTTGGCATTTCCTTTGTGAGCCTAAATAAATTTGAAATTATGAAATTTCTAAAAGCAAAGGATCTGAAAGACTAAAGAAAAGGTTTTGATATTGGAGGGAGTTCAGAGAGGAATAATGTTCATGATTAAGGGGTATAGAGAAATTGATTTATGAAGAAAGATTAAAGGAGCAAAATACGTATACTGTAGGTTAACTAAGTGACGAATAAGAAGGAACACGATAACTGTCTTCAAATATTTGATGCATGTAAACACCAAGAATAGAGAGGAAATGAATATTTGGGTAAATTTCAATGGGAGAAATGTTCTGACATTTAAGTCAGGTATTATCTTGCTTTGGTATTGTCAGGAAAGACCTCTATGCTGCAAGTGAACTGAAGCCAAAAGGAAAGATTTATACATTGTAAGCGCTGTGAAGCTGAAAGAGTCTCACAGAAACTGTTAAAAAACACTTTATGTTTTAATACTGAATGATAAGAGCTGTGTAACCTTTTGAACCACCATATGAAATTCTACAGAACAATACAACACACTCAATGTTAAATTGATGAGGGATTTTAGTTTTTGTGATTTTTCTTTTTTTTTTTTTTAATTTTTTTTTTTTCCTTTTCTCACAAGGAAATAAAACACACCATTATGAAAGATCTTGGCAGGTGAAGTGATCAACTCATTGACATGAGAAGACAAAACAGTTCCTTTTCATATATAAATGAGATACTTAGATGCTTGCAGAGCAACTGCTGGCCACAGAAAAAGCAGTTTACTCATTAACTGCTGCATATCTTGACACATTATACAGCTTTTAATAATTAACTTCTAATAATTAGTGAAGTTCTGTATCAAGAAAGTTGCCATTTTATAGGAAATACTAATTATGTGTTCTAACACTGTGCATAGACTCTACTGATATGGCCATGAGTGGTATTTCTGTTGCTCAAATTAACTGTGCTGGTGAATTATCAGGAGATTATATGGCTGGAGGAAAGGATCCACACAGAGGTTGAGTAGGTAGAAACTGAACTGAGATAAAAGAGTAGCTGTAGGACCACGCACCTGCATTTACTGGAGAGAAGAAAAATAATCTATGTTCAGGGTGGTGTATATGTTTTTGCTTTGTGAGGCACAATGGTGATGGTATAGATGTACAGAGCCCAAATCCTCCCCTTTGCTATAGGATATGTCTAGTCCTGTGGTAGAAATTTTTTTGAAAGAGTCAGCTGAAGAATCTTTCTTCTTTAGTAATTTGTATAGTTAGTCAGAACAGGATTAAAATATTGTCAATCATTTTGAAATCTAACTCGTTTACAGTCTGTGCTCTGAACTTGTCTATCCTTTTGATCTTTTTGCCTTAAGAATGCAACTTCATGAGAAATACATTAATAAACTTTAAAGTGAATGATACATGTCAGAAAAAATAACGAAGTATTCAGAAGTGTTCCATGTTAAAAAAAAAACAACAAAACAAAAAAAAAAACCCAACCAACACCTTTTTGGAACTGGAACAGTCTTTGAGCTGTAGTTGTGTTTTTTTCAGTGCAGAATTTAATTGTAATTGCTTTTTCATAAGCAATGCAGAAACAACATCAGACATGGGAGATACATCTGCATTGTTTTACATTTTATAAATCAGCAGCAGGTTAAAATCAATAAAACTACCTAACTAAAACAGAACACACTGAGGTTTAAGGCACCACATTGAAACTGTGACTTCAAAACCTTGCATGCGTTGGCTGCCTGACCTCAGCTCATTTAAAAATAATTGACTTCCCTGTTTGCTCTGAAGCTTTTCCAGGGCAGGTGGTATTCTGTTTCTACCATTCTCAGAAAGACTAACCAGGCAAGTGATGCCATCTGATTTAAGCACTCTGGAGATTCTGAAGATAAGTGAGATAGTTTGCTTATAGCTGAGACCTGGGAAGTGTGCTCAGACCCACATACTTTAATAGGATGGGAGACTTGAGGTTGTGTAGCCTGGAGAACAGAAGGCTCTGTGGAGACCGTTATCGCCTTTCAATATATAAAGCAGGTTTATAAGAAAGATGGAGAAAGACTTTTTACCAGGGCCTGTAGCGACAGGACAAGAGGCAATGGTTTTGAATTGAAAGATGGTAGATTTAGACTGTATATAAGGAAGAAATTTTTTACAATGGGAGTGGTGAGACACTGGAACACCTTGCTCAGCTTTCTCATCTTGGATGGGGCTTTGAGCAACCGGATCTAGTGAACGGTATCACTGCCCATGGCAACAGGGTTGGACTAGATGATCTTTGAAGGTCTCTTCATTTTTTTTTTTTTTTT
>WHYT01017450.1:603176-715385 GCA_009806455.1 Tetrax tetrax | reverse complement strand
TTTTTTTTTTTTTTTTTTTTTTTTTTTTTTTTTTTTTTTTTTTTTTTTTAAATGAGGGTGGTGAAGCACGGGAACAGGTTGCCCAGAGAGGTGGTAGATGCCCAATCAAGGCCAGGTTGGATGGGGCTCTGAGCAACCTGATTTAATTGAAGATGTCCCTGCTCCTTGCAGGAGGATTGGACTAGATGACCTTTGAAGGTCCCTTCCAACCCAAACCATTGATTTTGATTCTTCAGAGTCTCTTTACACTAATTATTACTGTAACCTTAAAATAGATCTATTAAATTTTTAAAAATATTTATACTTGCACACTCTTTTTCTTCATCTTCTTAGGTGGAAAACAGGCCACTGGATAAAATTGACTACATCCATAAAGGTTCTATTGCATAATACAGGCATGGATTAATTTTAGCTTCAGCAGTCTTCAGTTGAGTTCATCATCTTAGGCTACATCTGTAGTCTGTGAAGAGAAACAGGCCTTATTAGGGTATGGTTTCTCTGACCTATTTTAAGTGTGTGCTTTAGTATGACATGAATCACACCCTGAACTTCCAGTGTCTACACTGAGTAGATCTCCATTGACTGTCAATGGAACCCAGGATGATTAATTATGTTGACATCTACACTAAGCCAGATTATTTCTACTCTTAAAGCTGAAGTGTCCTTAAAATCTATGAGAATCTTCAGGCTTCAGCTGAGCATTTTTAGCTTTTCATTGCCACCAATACCTAATACCTAGAGGTATTAGTTGATCCTTTCAGAAGAATCACAGTGAATCAGTGTTCAGGCTCTGCCTCTTAGCATTTGTGGAGTTGATACAGAGTAAGAACACATATCTCGGGATTCTGATCCCTATGTATAAAATGTATAGGTTTATTGACTGTCTACAAGGATAGTAGTACAGATGTCCTGCACGACATCTTTCTCTCTAAACTGGAGAGGCATGGGTTTGATGGACGGACCACTCGGTGGATAAGGAGTTGGCTGGATGGCCACACTCAGAGAGTGGTGGTCAACGGCTCGATGTCCAAGTAGAGACCGGTCACGAGTGGCATTCCTCAGGGGTCCGTGTTGGGCCTGGCCCTGTTCAACATCTTTGTCGGCGACATAGACAGTGGGATAGAGTGCACCCTCAGCAAGTTCGCTGATGACACTAAGCTGTGTGGTGCAGTCGACATGCTGGAGGGGAGGGATGCCATCCAGAGGGACCTTGACAGGCTGGAGAGGTGGGCCCACGCAAACCTCATGAAGTTCACCCAGGCCAAGTGCAAGGTCCTGCACATGGGTCATGCCAATCCCAAGCACAAATACAGACTGGGTGGAGAATGGATCAAGAGCAACCCTGAGGAGAAGGACTTGGGAGGGCTGGTGGATGAGAAGCTCAACATGAATCAGCAATGCACCCTTGCAGCCCAGAAGGCCAAAAATATCCTGGGCTGCATCAAGAGCAGCATGGCCAGCAGGTTGAGGGAGGTGATTCTCCCCCTCTACTCTGCTCTGCTGAGACTGCACCTGGAGAACCACATCCAGTTCTGGAGCCTCCAACATAAGAAGGACGTGGACAAGTTGGAGAAGGTCCAAAGGAGGGCCACTGAGGTGATCAGATGGCTGGAGCACCTCTCCTATGAAGACAGGCTGAGAGCTGGGGCTATTCAGCCTGGAGAAGAGGAGGCTCCGGGGAGACTTGATAGCGGTCTTCCAGTACCTCAAGGGGGCCTACAGGAAAGATGGGGAGAGGCTGTTCAGTAGGGCCTGTTGTGACAGGACAAAGGGTAATGGCTTTAAAATAGAGGGAGGTAGATTTAGATTGGATATTAGGAACAAAAAAAATTGTAATGCAAGTTATAGAACACTGGAACAGGTTGCCCAGAGAGGTGGTGGATGCCCCATCCCTGGAAATATTCAAAGACGTGTTGGACTGGGCTCTGAGAAACCTGATCTGGTTGAAGATGTCCCTGCTCCTTGCAGGGGGGTTGGACTAGATGACCTTTAAAGGTCCCTTCCAACCCTAACGATTCTATGTGACTTTCAGATTTGGTAAACGAAGGAGATAAATAACCTGATTATGTGATGGTAAGGGACTAACTTGACTTGGGTTTCTTACTCCAAGAAATTACTGAAATCTTAAAATCTTATCTAAGAATATGAGCTAAATTGTTTCAAGGATAGGACTGAGATGCCCTTTCTTTGACACTTTCAGCTTTGGGTAATGTTTGATTAACCTGATGGCCTCTGTACATCTATTAAAATGTGCCCAAATGTATTGCTACTATTGCACACTTATAAAGTAAGTTTGACTAGCTAATTAGCACCAGCTACCTTTACTAGTTACCTGGATATTTAAAAAATGCAGTACTTACTGTGCTCTTGCAGTTTTATAGCCATATCCTTAAATGTATTTAAGTATACAACTTCCGCTAAAATAGCTAATGTGATTTAATGGCCTAAATACTTTTGCAGATCTGACCTCTGAACTCTCCTTCTGCCTAAATTCACTGGGATTTTTGTAGTTAGTAACTCTGAAAGTGATTTTAAGACCTTGTACTAGATGCAAGTACTCAAACTTAAACTATTAGATATAATCTGTCTATATTTGAGTTTGCTTACCTTTATAAGGAATAAATACTGCTTACATGTATTTTCGAAGTACAATAAGGGTTTTATGATGTACTCTGAGATGTTAATAGTAGATTATCTATCTTGAATATGGTTGATACAACAGTAAAAAGCCACACCAAAACCAAAAGGAAACAAAACACTTTCTAATAGTTCCTATTTTGCTTTTCTTGCTTATAATCAAGTTATTTTCAGAACACATTTTAAGGGTTTTCTTTAAATAAAATTGTGAAGGAATATTTTTTTTTTTTTTTTTACTGATTCTACTCAGTAGTTTATGTCCTTTTCTATCGCTGTCCAAGACCTGCATTCATTTCTTTGTAATATTTTGTTTAATGAGTTAATTTTTGTTTCCCTAGCTTTACATTTGGGAACGTAGTTTTAAAAAGAATTCTTCCTATCCATTTGGAGAGAAACAATCAATAAATATACCTATGCACTCACAGGGTTTTAGTACTTGACAGTTTTATTAAAAACAAGTACACACAGTGTTAGCATTGTTTCTAAGATGTTACTTACCCTTGTCTGTGAAATATCAGCAAAGCAAAATGAGACATTGGGGTTTCAATTTGCCAAATGTGAGAGGTCATAAAAACAATTTTTCCTGTACAACATATTTATGATGAAAATGTAGTTCAAGAATAAGAAGTCAGAAAAACTGGCAAATTTAGAAACAACTGCAATAGAAGCTCATGTCTTATTGAGCATTTGAGGTCCTTCCATTTCCTGTTTTTTTCACAACCTTTATCAGAAAAAATTATTGCTGCTTCTCACAAAAGTTTTTTGCAGCTCTTGCCTTTTGTATTGGTAGATTTAACTTGGAAATGAAGAGCAATACAAATATTGGAATTTACTTAGTTGACTTTTTTCTTGGTAATCTAAACTGTGGTAATCTAAAAATAAGGCTTCTAGTTCAAATTTGTCAGCTAGCTCTTCTTGTAGTCTAAGAGAGACAGGCACCTTGAGAAGAGCAGTGGAGCTTCCCGGTCTTCGATACCTCTGTAGAGACTGGATCACCCAGTTTCTGAGTCACTTAGCTTAGATCAGAAGAGTCCAACCAGTGACTGACAACTGAAAGTAAATATACAATAGTTCCTAGAAAATGAAACTCCAGTCAAAATAGTAATTACACTCTTCTACTGAGGGATTAAGCACAGAACTTAATAGGCATTGGATGCTTTCTCCTCTCCTCAGGAGCTAGCTCTTACATGGCTTAATCTTCCACAATGATCACCCTCCTGAACTGAAGCTAAATGGCTCCTGACTTTTTTTTTTTTTTCCCCTAGAATAACTTTTTATTGGTGTCTATTGTCTTTTTGTCTCTTGTTATTGATTTTTAAAAAGAAAGAAACAACCCTCAAACCCATGAATTAGGAAGAGGACAGTTATCCTTAATCTACTTATTTTGGTAGTGAGAATAAATCACTGTGGGTGCTTTAAAAAAATCAAGTTCTTTCCCTTTAAGTGGTTCATAGGAGCAGCTGCATTGAGAGGGGAAAAAAAAAACCTAAACCAAAAACAAAACCCCAAGACTTTGGGAAGAGAGAAATCGGGAGAAAAAGAACACAAAAATAAAAAATTTGTTAACTTTTCCTTCAGTAAAATAGCTTTGAAAGGGTGGGGGAAGATGGGTTAGATTTGTTACATTCATTAACCTTGAGAACGTTCATAGAAGTCATAGGATAGGTTACCCAGGACACTGAACTAGGCCTCCAATCTTTCCCAGGGTAAAGCTTTTCCAGCACTTGCAGCATGATGTCAATGCAAAGCTTTTCCCAAACTTCCTGGAACAGTTACAGGCAAATCACTGGAGACACAAAAAATATCTGGGGCTGCAGCCAACAGCATTCCTCTATGAATACTGGTATCTCAATTTGCTCTTTATTTTTTTTTAATTGGCATTATGCAGTTTTGAAGATTTACAGCCAGCTAGACTAGGAAAAATAAAATAAAGCAAAGCCAGAGCTGAAAGTGACAGCAGCCCTTTTACCACACAGTGGACGTAATTTTCTAGAGCAAACTCAACTAGTTTGCAACAAAATCTCCCCTTTAATCTTCTGTGATGTTGCAAAAAGTAATCAACCTCCCAGATTATATTTTATCTGTGGCTTGTATAATGAATGTTTTAATCCGCTGGAGCAACAGAATAAACCATAATTACATATATTTTAGACTAAGGGTATGTTTCCTTAAAAATATATCCTATTTTAGCATGAAAATATCAGCTTCTTAAAACAAACAATCCGTAAACTACATGATCATTACTTTATATTTTGTTTATGTTGTCAAACGTGCCAACAGCATTTTAGAGAAGTATCTCAAAGTTCTGCTGTTGTGAAACTTATTGTAGATAATCTATGTAATCATGAACAACTGGCTCTGAAAGGGCAGGTTTTAAAAGGCACAGAGAGCAGGTTAGCGTGTAATTGTCCTTGGGAGATAATGGGAACTGGGCATGTAATTCCCATATGTACCTCAGAAAATCTACCCTAAAGAGAAGTGAGAGCCTGTGGTTATGCAGGACCCACCAAGGGAGAGGCAGAGCCTTCGTCGGAGGGCTTTCATCTTGAAAGCAACAGCAGCTGCTTAACAGGTTTCATACAAATGAAGAGGGAAAAGGTGTGTAGATTTAGCATCATGGGAGCAATTCCTTAACTACTTTCTTGCACTTTGTGTCCCTGGTATTATCAGTCATGAGAAGTGGTCGCTGTTAGCAGAGTCTGGGAACTTTCCTTCAGCTCCTTAGACATGAAAATATTAATCATTCTGGGTGTAGCCAGCCCGCTGCTCCAGCTGATAATTTACTTCAGTTTTGTTTCGGAATATAACATTTCCAGCAGCTACAGCTACAGCTAGACCTGGGTCTGCTCCCTTAGCTGTCTTCCTCCGGCTTGTTTGTCAGCTGCACTGGAGAGGGACCCTACAGTTGGCTCTAGTGTGGCTGCTCTCCGGCTGTCTCTTCCAAGGGACTGAACTTTGTTCCCGTCTCTAAGCAACCTTCAGCTAATGGTGTACTAGCAACAGTGAGTTCTTTCTGCTTGGAAAAATATTCAAGGTTTAAGTTCTTTGCACTTCTCTGCAGAGGATGCTTCTAAAGCCTGAAGATTTTTCCATCTAAATGGAAATCCAGCTCAGTGTTGTTCTTGTTGGTTTTTTTTTTTTCTTTTTTTTGGCACAGTTTTGTTTTGTTTGTCTTGTTTTTATGACGAATTTCTAAATTTCAGGATTATGCCACTGCCTGTGTGCAGGTGTTCTGAAATACTTAAACATGAAGCATTTAGAAAGATGGCCTTTGGTTTCGAAACGGCAATCTTTACATAAACAATAGCAATATTCTGGAGAAAGATGCTAGATGAAAGGATTTTATAGCATAGTGGGTTTTTTTTTTTGGTTGGTTTTTTTGTGCTGTAGAACTGTCATACGGTCTCACATGTGGAGCAGTAGTCCGTTATATGAGGTACTCTGTGTGTGCAAAATAAAAAAGCAGGTCTTGATAAACTCAGTAAAGCTGACTGAAATCCTAAATAAAAGAAAATGTCTTGTAGGGACAACTTCTGCCCTCATTTATAAACAGTGAATTCATTGTTATCAGTTACCAAATTTGGTCTTAAAAATAGTCCATGTATTTTGTCTGTATATGTCTGGTTTATGTATTTTAGCTGTGTTTACTTGACAATAAAGGCAGAGAGGTCTTCCTCTTGAACTCAGTGGAAGTGTTGGCTCTGACCTCTTTTCTAAAAGAAACAGACCAAAAAAGGTGATTGTTTTCTGTCTTGAATTCTGTTATTATTTCTAACTCAAATTGTGATTCTTAACCGCCCTGGCTATAATTGAACTGCATACACAATTATTTTTTTGGAAGGAGAAAGCTCACAAGGTCCACAAATCAATTAGGCTCCTGTGAATACTGAGGGAAATGTAAATCTGGAGAAGTCAATACACTCTGCCACTCATTGCTCATTTTTTTTTTTTTTTTTTTTTTTTTAAGACTTGATCACCTCCAAACCTTCTCAGTTGTGTATCACACTAGGAAATTGGGATGTGAAATTAAAATACACAGAAGAGACAGGACAAAAAATTAAACTGTGGCAAAAAGCAGCAATATAGGTAAAAACTATAAAAATATGAGTGGGGGACTGTGCATGAGAATGAGGGAAGGATTTGAAAGACGTGCAAAGGAACTCAGCTATTGCTTTTAAAACTGACATTTTTTTCAGTCTTTCCAAATCTGCATACTTACTGAAGGGAAACCCCCAGACAGAGGACAAACAATGAAGATTGTTGATGAAAAAAATCAGGGACAGCTGGGAACTAGACCTGCTGTGGGATTGCTTCACTCCCTCAGTTTGACTTTTCCAGTCTGCAGCAGTTGGATATAGCCTCTCTCTGCACCAGCATTACTGCTAACAGCTGGAGAGACGCCCTTCCCCCTTCTCCCTTCACCAACAGAAGAGTCAGCTTTAAATATGTCAAATTGAGTGAGAGAGGAAAACAAAGGTTTTCACTGTTTCTAGGCTGTACATAGATGACTAAACTGGGAATCTTTTTTTATTATTTATTTATTTATTTATTTATTTCTAGCAGAAAAACATTGTGACCATTAAAGGGTATCTCAGAATTAGGATGAGTTTTGCTCTGAGTGCCTTCTCCAGAGTGAAGCTTTGCGCCAGACTGAAGCCGTAGATTAGAAATATGACCAAAATATAGCATTTTGCAGAAAAAAACATTAGAAAGAGAACAAACTGACCGTTATTGATTTCAAGCAAACATATTATATGGTGGTGTTTCTGAAGGCTGAAAGAAGTGTAATCTGCAGGTTCCTTCAGCTGAGACTTAGTGATGGCAAATACCTCATCATGGAATGCAGAGAGGAGAATAAAAAAAGTCGTTGTGCTGTAACTTGCCACGTGTGATGACATTAACACTGTAAATTCTGATGCCTGCTAGTTGGATCTAGATCCATGGGTGAGTGAGTCATAAAAAAATAAAACCTCACTCAATTATTTTTCTCTCTCTCTCTCTTTTTTTTTTTTTTTTTTTTTTTTTCCCCCCCTTTCAATGACTTGTCTATATGCTTAACACAGTGTTCCGGTTGAACATTCACTTTTTTCCTTAATTAATTTATAATAGGATTCTTTGTTTTCAAGTTCCAAAGCAACTTGTAAATGGATTTGAGCTCCTATGAAGCTATTAGAAAGCATGTGACACTCAAAATTCAAATTGATAAATCAAACATCAAGGTCGCAGAACAGCATATAGGTGTTTTAGTGGTGACATGCATTATTATTGAAATTACAGTTACTATAAGGATGTTAGTAATTATACAGACACATCTCCTTCTGTGAATGTTCTATAAAATCCATTCAGAAATTTGGGTTTTGGCACATACATGTTCCTTATTACAACGGTCAGATGTTCAGAAAGAAAATTTGGTGACGTCTAGTCCATCCCTTTGTATAACATTCCACATAGGCTCTTTATCACTAATATTTCACTAAGGTGAATTTTCCTGTGTGGCTGCAGCGTATCTTTTAGAAAGACAGGCTGCCTTAATGTGAAGACAAGCAATACAGTAAAAGAATTACATGCGCTATCTTGCCTTTGAGAGGCTTCACTTCAGATTTTACAGTCTCCCACTTGCTTGGCATGTTCAGTCTACAAAATGACCTGAGAGGCAGGCATATTCTTTGGGAACAAACCTCCCAGTGACACCTGTGATCTCAGCCAGTATTTAAAATAAGAACTGCACAGGACTAAAGCCGGTGTAGGAACCCAGAAGCCAAGGAGGCCTGCACTTAAAACACTCAAAAAGTGAGTAATCCTCCCTAGTGATTAAGGTTCATCAGCAAGCACAGGCAAGAGACAACAGGCTGAGCAGATGGTTTTGCAGGGTGTACTTTTCCTTTAGAACTCTTGGTACATTTAACATTATTTTCTTTGTTATCTTCAAGTTCTTTCTTTCCTTTTTGTGGTGACATGAAACATTTCATATCTTTCCTCAAGAGAGCTGCTTCCCTTGTTATTATTTCAACTTACAAATATGAAATGAATGTTGCCCAAATCCTTCTATGTACCAAGTTACATTGAACTTCCAGAGGATCTTTATGTGTGTGGGAGGAGATAATTCTATTGTTTGGAGGAGAAAGTATTTTGGTAGCATAAGAGAGTCAGAGTTGACCCTTTGGCATAGCTTAAAATTGGTGTCAGCTGCAGGTCAAGACACATACAAGGTTTTCTTAAATGATACTAATTTTATATTGCTATTTTATCCTTTGTGCTCTCACTGCAAACTTAGAGTAGCTTGTAGACGTCTCTAACGCTGGGATACCTATGCCTTCCTTCTCCTGTCATGTTTTGTTGCCTCTGTTGATTTAGACCTGCATCTGAGTTGTTAGCCACTGCCAACTTTTCTCACTCACACATTTATTCATGCTTTAGATACATGTATCTCTGGACATTGTAGATATGTTATCTACTTTTCCTAGACAAGCAAAAAACTCCCCCAACCTAAAACCAGCATGTGAGCAAAAATATCAAAAAGGCTATGGTAGGTTGCTTTGCAGGATAATCCTTATCCTGACAAGAAAAAAAAAGTGTGTGAAAGTATTATTTCACTGAATCTCTCTGAATGAATGTCCTCTCTAGTATGATCTTTGTACCTAGTTTGCCTTAATTTTTCCTGTATAAGACTGCATATTCTCCCTCAGTTTCGGCATGTAAACATATTTTTTATCAAAATAAATTCTCAGCACTTTTTCTCAGACATTAGGTGTTTGACTTGAATGGAATTCTGAAATTATTTAAGCTATATCACATACAAATCTGTGCCATGAAATATTTTAACATCTGTATCATGTTCTAGAATTGCCCTTTAAAATCTAGGATGGGCATACCAGATGCTGTATTTGTTGATGCTCATTCTGTCACTATGTGTTCTCTCTCAGTTCTGGAATAAACTTGTTTGGATCTCAGGTTTGCTCCCTTTCATGTCAAAATAGACTGGGAACACCAGAAGATGTGTCCCTCTTGTGTCAACTTTGCTGTTACGGAAATCAAGTAATTGCAGAGCTCTATCACAGAGTTAGAGGAAACTCTTTTCTATAAGCTGTAACAAAAATATTTGCCATAGTCCAGGCCCTGAAACAAACTGGACACTCAGCAAAAGTTGACATTTTTCAAGATGGAGTAAGAGGTGGAGAGAAAAGATTGCAAATTTTGCACCTTTGTTGGATACCTTGGAGCAGGTAATGAAGACTGATACTATGCAGATACGTGAATCTCTAGTTTGGTTGTATGAAAAGTTGCCAAATCCAGGAAATGTAGTTCACTTTGTTACTGTGAGAGTCTTTGTTGTTCAACCAAAAATGTGCGTAATGGAGAATTCAGTGTTACTGCTGGCATTTAAACTGACTGGATTTCTTTTGGACAGCAAGATGTGATTTAGCTTGATCAGTAAGAAGAATATAAACATTGGAAAGGTTTTCCAAATGAATAATTTGGTTTTAGTCATCATATATTTTTTTTTTTAATGTGACTTGGAGTAATATACTGTAGAAGTCCTGATCCAGTCAGCTACAGTGAATAAACTACTAAGCAGAGCATTCATACTGCCAATTTCGTAACACACTGAGCATATAATAAATACAGTAGACCAAGCACAGGACTGAAAAATCACTGCAATTTTGAATCCTGCTGCCTAAAGTTTTATTTGTGCACCTACACTTCGGAAAATATTCAGGTGTATTTTTAGGTTAATACAGAATAAAAGCCCTGTATTCTTACTTCTTTCCTCTGTCTTATTCAGCTTGACATGGACTTTCATGTTCCTTTGCACACAAAACTCAACAGTTTTTTTGGGTATCCATAACCTCATACCTACACCACAAATACTTACCTTTATTTTAACTGAAAATGGTTTCTAAAATGTTAGTTCCTTATATTTCTACTGTACGTCTCACAGGTTTAAAATCATAAATATATGACATGGTGAGTGTTTTTCATCCACTTTTCTCTCTGAGAGGGTAATGTTGGAGACTGTATGTCTGTGTTGACAATATTTAAAGTACATTTCCTTCCTTGAGAAATTTGTCTGTAGGCAGATTATTATTGAAATGTCTATTGTAATGCTTACCCTATCTCATTTGTGTAGCAGTCTGCAAGCATGCAAATTATTGCCTACACTATTGCTTTGACAGGCTAAGATGATGTTGGTCCTGTCTTGAATTTGTTTCTAGACCCACTGGAAGTTTTTTGGCAGTTAGAAGCATGTTTATATTCAGGTAAATTACTGATTTGAACTCTACCATCAGATGAACTGTCTGATAATTACAAATAAACCTGTAAACAACTATCAGATGATTGTAGACTTAAATCATTAATATTAAGCAAGGCAAGATTCAAACAAATGGCTTTCATGTGAAAGGTTACAGAATTCAGGTATGCCAAAAGAATGGTTGTCCTACAGGATGGTGGTTCTGTTTGTCTTTTTCCAATTTAATCGATGGGCAGATTTCCTGGAAGGCTCAAACTTTTTAGGCATTCTAGAAGAGCTGATGTTTTCTAACACTAACCAACTGTTCCCTTTTCAAAATTACAGCAGTTCCAACACTGATTTATCTGTCTTGTTTCAGTTTTAAGAAATAGTTCTTCCATTATCACCAAAGCAGTAGGATGCTTTGCTTGTACGCACTAAAAAAAAAAAAAAAGGAACTTATTTTCCTTCTTTTACTGACCGTCTATTTTTATGACTATTAAGGATACAATGCTTTCCTTTGAAAGTTAAGGAAAAGTATTTTCCTTTTACAGAAATCCATATGTTAATTAAAGAACTGTTCTAGAAGGAACCTCTTTCGCTACTTTAAAATTTGAAAGCAATTTCTCCATCGGAGCCCTCACTTTTGGAAATTAATTCTGATTACATGCCTAGGAAACTATTCAAGGTATAACAGTCCTCTAGCCAACAAACTTGACAGTATCCATTTAAATATACAAACAAAATATGTTCCTGGTGAGAGAACTTGTTTGCTAACTTTTGTTCTGGAATACATCTTCCCACTTTGTTATAACCCTCCTGTTCAAAGCCAGAGGATTATAATGCTAATACCAAGACAAGCTGTAGTGATTCAGACGCACAATCTCAATGCTCAGAGTGGGCTAAACAAAGAATTACTGACGTTCACCCTCTAAGTATTCTAAAAATAAACCCAAGATTTTTGAAGTTACTCATAAACAGCTTCCACTAGGGCTTCAGTTAACATGAACTCACAAATATTTTAAGTTCCAAATATGTGAAAATGAGTCCAAAATGGACTATGAATGATGAATTTTATGAGTTAGATATGACTGAACTTGAAAGAAAGCATATGTTATTGCTTTGTTACTTCAACCAGTAGCAAATGCATCCAAATTTGGATATACAGAATTATTTTGTTTCAAAGAAAGAAAGGAAGATAGAAAGGGTGAGCACTGAAAACTAGTCCCCTGAACTCAGAATCCTGACTAGTAAAAGTCTGCTTTTCGAGAGTATCATATACTGAGGTTCATTTGAAATGAGCAGTGTAAATCTGACTAGAAATAATTGTAGATGATGTAGTATGCTATTTAAAACATGTTATTACCTAGATCTGTGGAAATATGATGAGATAAATTATGCTTTCAGAGATGTGAGACTAGAACAGTATTACTTCAACACTGCAAAACATTGCCAGAAGTGTGGATGTGTGTGCGTAAGAACAATGTTCAGGCTCACTGGCTTCACGGACCTTGCCAACGCTGAGCTGTTTCTGAGAGATTTTCTTTTACTGTGCTATGACTGGTGTTGTTCCACACGTGATAGCTACAGATGGTGCTTTTGTACAGATGAAACCCAATGTTCTCGGGCAGATTTATTACCAAAACCCGTATACATGAACGATGAAAGCTGAACTTCAAACACTCTTTTCCACGCTGTTTCATTTTGTCTCTTGCATCACACACATTGCCCAAGCATGGCTATCAGCTATCTGTGTGGCTTGTCTACACCAGTGTGTAGCACTGTGTTTGCTAACTGAAAGGGAATTGATGCTTCAAGGTAGTGGCAGCAGAGTGGCACCCATGGGGAGTGAATATGTGACTGTTGCATGTGTCAATGAAAATAGCACCAGTGAAGAGATAGACCTCACTTCCTATGTGAAATCTTTTGAGAACAGACTGTTTGTATCTAGTTCTTCAGTACATTTATGGTACACTTTTCTACTGGTCTTGTTTGAAGAAAATGCACTATTATTGCATTAGTTTTACTATTGCATTACTTTTAGAAAAAAAAAAGACTGCAGACTGTATGATTAAGAGATAGAGTACAAAAATCTGACACAAAACCTGAGGAATTAAGATTTTGGAATAAAATGTTGGAGTTTTGAGGGCCTAAACTCAGGGAGGCACAGTAATTACAATGACAGTGGATTTAGTCTTGATTAGGAGTGATAAAACTTAGTATCAATTCTATGGGAAGAAACAGTTTGGAAGACACACTATTGAGCAATACTGTAGATCTATTTAAATGTAATATTTTAAAATATAGATTTAAGAAGTTCTTTTTACATAAAAAAAAAAAAGCTGTGCCCGTAAAAAGTAATATGGGACAGATTGCAGGTTTAGCATGCAAACCTCCTTCTGTCCGCTGCTTCAGAGTAATTTCCAGCAAAATCATAAGTTCAGACTGTGCCTAATGTGTTTGTACAAGAGGAAAAAACAAGAAGTATAAAACCAATAGTAAACCTCAGCTTGTTTTTGCAGACTGTAGTACTGTTCTTTTGCTGCCTTAGTTCATGTATAATTTATTGCTTTGTTTTGCATTGTAAAGCAAAAAGGTAAAACACATGTTCTTGCAGATGGGACACTCTCTCCTGTCTCCTTCTTTTCTCCTCTATCTCCCATCCTCTCTCCAAGCAACATTGAGATCCCAAATTGCATTTATTCATTTTTTTTTATCCTGGCTGAATCTGAAAGGAATTTGGAGGGGGGTAAAAAAATTTTTGTTACCCAAGGGAATTTTCTTTGCTGAGCATCAAAAGCCTGCAGCAAGCAATGAATGTGGGAGAGCTTTGGAAGAACAAGTCAGAGGGATCCTTTTAAATGGAAGGTTTGAGGCACTGCTATCGTATGATCTTATAGTGCAAAAAAAAACCAACCCAAATGGTGCTTTCTGTCTGAAAGGATTGTCTAGAAATGGTACTGGAAAGCAAGAGGTGTGAAAAATAAAACCTCGAGTGTTCAAAGCCAAAGGGACGACTGTGAGCAAGTAACTTGGCTAATTTTATAGAGAAGCTCTCAAGGAGTTTTTCCATCAGATCAGTGCTTCAGTTTGAGCTACTGAGTAATTTCTCTTCTGGTCATTAAGGTGAATGGGAGGTTGACGTTAGCAGGAACACAATCAGTTCAGTCTGAGTACTTTTAAATGTCCTCTGACCTCACTAGCTCTGAAGAGCACTGAGTGTTTTGTTAACAAACCTTTTCAGCTTTCTCTAATCCTAAAGGGAATTTCAAATGTCAGTAAAAGCTCAGTGTATTTATTAGGGCTGTTCAATTTGCATTTGAGGAAAAAATTTCACAGCTATATTTCTAAAGATTGTAAGTTGACTAAACAATGGCAGCAATTGTTGACATCAGGAAGCACTGGCAGCAGACATTTAGCAACCAGAGCTATATATTATGTATGCTGTGTAAACCTTTACTCTGATACTAAACGGCACTTTAAAATACCATCAGTGTTATACCATGTATTTCTCACAGAAACTCCATTGTATGTACAAAAGCCTTCAACAGCTTGCAGTGCCATTCCTGGAATGGTCCTGGACAAGACAATCTATCAGAAGTACATTTTATCAATGACCAGATCTAGAGAGCTTAATAGCAATAATTCAAGAGAGGCAAGAGTTAATGCAGATGGAATGGCACATTTCCTGAAAGGCTTCTGCCTTCTGCTATGGGCTGTTTCACTCAGACCTCCCACAGAGTCAACTCCTAAGACTGTGGGTTTCTTTTATTTTTAATTTAGAACCCACAGAACACTAAAAAGTCAGATAAAGTATCCTCTCTCATTTTTCTCTCTATCATAGCATTAAGAGGCCATTTTGAGTTTGGTCCCTTCTTGTAAACTCCTTTAAAAAAGCTAGCAATTTTCAACGGGATTGAAAGATCTGATGCTTTTACCAGAACCAGCTGGTGCTGTTAAAAGAGCAACTAGGAGCTTCCTCCTGCAATCTTTTCTCCAAGCAGAGAAAACCAGGATGATTGCTGAGAACCTTAGGCCAGGGGAAATACCTGCCAGGAAAAGTTAGGTAGCAGTGGGGAAATAAAATGCTCTGGAGGGAATTGGAATCAAAACTCAGACAGAGAGTTGAATCATAAATTCTTTATTCATTCCTTGAATCTGAAGAGACAACTTAGATGAGCTCCTAGATAGATAACTGGGACTATATATTTTCCCTTCTCTAAAATATTCTTCAATTACTCAGTAGAGTAATTCTGTATTCCTGAATAAGAACCACATAAGGTTTTATTCCAGGGTAGAACCCTACTGATACATGTTTCAAACATTATTTCTGTTTAAAAAAAAAAAAAAAAGAAAAGCTACATTAAAATTTGAACACATGAACTTTGAAGACATTGTATGTAATGTCATGAGCATGCTTTTAAAGAAAGACACATCTTCACCTTATGACTAAAAGGAGTGCAATAAAGAGAATGAAAAGAGTCTTAATAAGAACTATTCACTATCACATTTTGGCCTTTGGCGTAGAGTCACTAAGATAAGCTAAATCCTCTAGGCTCATTTCATCCATCTCCCAGCACATGTTCCTACTCTGTAGGTCTTCTGCTCTGTCTCCTCATTTCAAAGTCAAGCTTCATTTTCTGTGAAGCAAACAGTGGAGGACTAAATGAAGCTGCAAAAAGCTATCTTGAGCAGAACAAGTTACCACACATTATCTGGTCTGCCTGGATTTGCACTTGAAGTCTGTCTGCAAGAATACAAAAGTGAAGGTTAAAAGTAGGACTATGTTGCTTAACTGACCTTTAGTTTGGCTACCAAGCACAAAAATCAACTAAAAAAGGAAAATTGATATGGATTGATTTAATAATTTCCCTGTCCCCATTTTTTTAACACTCCAAAACAGCAACTGTTGTCAAACAAAACATTCACTCCTTACCATCTACAAGAACAAGAAGAATCTGACTAATGTAAGGGGACTTTAATTGCACTCTGATCATTAGCTTATGTGTTCTTTGTTTTCATGTCATACAGTGTGCTCTGACAGTTTGTGTGAGTATATCCAGTTCAGAAAGAAAATGAAGGGTCAGATTTCTCAGTGTGCTAGAAGAAATGTAATAGTCAATACAAGTACTCATCAAGATTGTGCTTGCCATCCCAATCTCTGTGGAAACATGAAACAGTATTTTAAAATGACTGGTGTCAATATCTCCTTACTGTAAGGCATGTAGGGTTTGTAAGTTGATCCATTGTGTTACAGAATTTGAGACTGGAGCAAGAGAGATGACACATGACAGAGATATTAAAAACTAACACATTTTGTGTTTTCTGCAAAATTGCAACTACAGCGTAGATGGGAATGAACAATATTGAGGATTCTTCAAACGGACTTATAAACGATGAACCCTTTGCAGTATCTAGAGAACTTGTAAAAACATCTTAAAAGGTAGGCTGGAAAGAGGAAGGAATGCATATTGAATCATAGGGGAATTATACAACCTCCTGGCAAGAATCTCTTTAGAAAGCTTGGTTGGAAAATATAACAGAATTCAAATATAAGCAAAATAAACCCTTTCAAACTAAGGTTTAATTTAACAACAACAAAATCTAGGCTACTTGAATGATCACAGAGTAGTGGGCTGCTTCAACCAAAGCACATAAAAAAATCACAGCATGATATGATATCCATAGAAAAATACAAAAAAAATACCCTGCTTTTAATAAATGGGAAAATTATTTTCAAGTTGTATTACCAGATTTGTGGTTAGGTGAGAGTTCTGATTCCGTAACTGGCACTGTCCTGTTCTTCATGGGGAAACAAAATTCATAGTGAGTGGGATATGGTAGTGAAAACAGTGGAAAGATGGGCAGCCCAGGAAAAAAAAAAAAAAAAAAAGAAAGATAAAAAGAAAGGAAAAAAAAAAAAAAGAGAAAAGGAAGAGTCATGCTGGGGAAGTAAGACTTAATAAGCCAAGGGTAGGGCACGGGAGAAACCAAAGTCTGGGCATGGAGGTAATTTTTTCATTTTGTTTCCAAAAAAAGAAAATAAACTTCCTATTACATCCCACTCAACCAAAAAGCAATCAAGTCCCAATAGATTTTCTCCATTTAAAAAAATGTTTTGGAAAACAGTTTTCAGCAAATCTCTGCACTGTATGTTGTCTGAAAAACTTCAGGAATGCTATTATATTAATTGGCAAACCACTGAATACCCTCAGTTACACAAGCACAGTTCCCATGGAGGTATATAAAAACTGGAGATGCATAAATATGGGGATGTATAAGAATCTGAAACTGAACTTCAAAAAGAGGCCATGTAAAAATTAGCTGCAAGTTTTTTTTCTAGTAAAAAAAAAAAAATTAAAATTAAATTAACCAGCAGGAGAATAAGCAGAGGGACACTATATATTGCTAGGAAGTATTTGCCATTGCTTTAAAAGAGGCAAATGATAAATCCTTCTAAATCAATGAGGCTGACAAATGTCACAATAACACAATCCTCTGAGAACAGGCAACCTTTTCAGAAATAGGACATATCTGAGAAACCTTCCAGTACATGCACTCTGCTTTGCCGTCTGCCAGGCACGTACAGGGTTTACTAAATAGAAATGATAACCTTTTGATACTTTTCACTTCTATAAATAAATATGACAGTAGATGCCTCCTAGGTATTTTTATGGAGCATTTGCCAGAGGACTCTACAACTAAAATTTAGTAAATGGCTTGTATTTAGAATGTGACAAAAAGACTCATAAGTATATTTAGAGAAAATTTCTTCCATAAGAGGAACTGGAGTGCCTAAACACCTGACAAACTGTTTGTGATTCAGCTCATATTAGCACTAGGAGACAGAAAAGACTAAAAAAAAAGTTTTATCTTGTGAGATACAGCCTTAGTGACAACAGGACTGTGAACTTGGCAACAGCTGGTGCAAGCATCCGTAGAGTGTTACATTCCCTCCCAGGCTGCTGTGGTAGAGCAAGAGCATAGGCAGGTGTCTGAGCCAGCAAGTGACACTGAGTGGCATCTGTAACAGCATCTCTCCAGAGCTCTTAAAGGTGGAGACTGGAGGTGGGCCAAGAGCACCATATTCCCTTCTGTGTGTAGCCTTCAGAGCAACTGTTCTGGTTACTCATCCAGACATCTATCCAACTGCTTCCACAGGCAAGAACTCTCTCTGGCCATAGTAGGTACATGCACTGATATTGCTAGGAGAAGAAACAAAACAATTCCTGCAGGGTATCGCTCTGGGTCACCCTTGGCAGAAAGCAGGATTCCTCTCCCCACACCTCTGCCCCTCCAGACAAGCTCCCCTGAGTTTTAGACTTTTTTTTCTTTTGCCTCTTTAAAGAAAAAAAATCTTCCTCCAATTACAAATAAAGATGTTGACCTCTTTCTGTTAAGAGTAGGATTTTATTCCTATAGTGCATGCACAGCCTTTGTGAACTGATTCAACTGCAATTCAAGGAACTTGTCATGTCCATACAGGTAGAGAACTTCATAGGATCTCTCATGTCTAACTGTCTAAAGATCACTTATCTAATCTTGGTTTCTGCCATAGCTGCTAGGGAGACATTGTGACTTTCGGAGGATCACTATAAATGGCATAAATCATTCTTTCTGGTGTCTGTCTTTCTCCATTGAGTAAGGATGACAGGTTTACACTTGACACTGAACTTTAAGATGGCCTGGCATGCTAGCTGCCAGAAAAAAGGGAGTGAAACTATAATCATTTGCAGTTGCAGACTAAATAATATATATCACTTTTACATTGGAATGATCCAACATCTGTGACTTAGAATGTGATATTATCCAGGTTCCTTCTGAACACATTAATAGAACTTATTCCAGCTACTGAATTCTGGAAAAGGCTTAGCTTACAATAATACCATTATTTTTTACATTGCCAACAGAAATATCCCCTATACTCCCTTCAGTGATTTAACTGTTGGTGGTGAAAATCCTCTGCTTCTAGAACCTTCCTCTTCAAAACTCTAGAATATCTTGTGCAAAGGCTAAAATTGCCAAAGGACTCTGCAACTAAAATTTAGTAAACTGCTTGTGTTTAGAATGTGACAAAAAGACTCGTAAGTATGTTTAGAGAAAATTTCTCCCATAAGAAGAACTGGAGTGCTTAAACACCTGACAAACTGGTCCTTTTTTAATTTGGAGTTTTAGCATGCTCTTCTATAGTTTATCTGCATTTGGTATAGTTTGGTCTGCTTTTTATCCCATATTGCCTGCAATTAACACTGCAGTGGTAATCTTTTTCACTATGCATACATGCAGGCAAGTAAGTCTCCTCTTTCCCTGCAAAGAAAGCTCATACTCAGTTTTGACAATCCCAAACCTTGTCTAGACTCCAAAAATTAACACTGTTGGTTTTTTTTTTCCTTCCTAAAATCTCAGACCTAGTTCATGTAATCAGATTCATTTAGAGGGGAGTTGAGGAGTCACTGGATTCAAACTAGAGCTGTATATATGAAGGAAGAAAGTTCTCTACTAATCCCTGGCAACGTGGTTCATATATTGCTTGATGACTTGTCTCCATAAATCACAGTTACTATTAATGTGATGCAAAAAAATATTCCTTTATTAGAAAATGGCAAGAATTTTTTGTTATGAGCTGAAAAGTATTTCAGCCATTTTGAAAGAATTCCCCATGCTGCCTTAGCTCATAGTGGCATGAATGCAAAATAGTGTGCACCAGAGCGGTGCCTTCAGCAATGCCTAACTGTAGGACTCAGCGTTGTCTGTAATGGTTATGGCAAGATTTTTTTGATCAGTTGGAGCTTGGAGCCCCAAACCTTTTAACTCAGCATAAAGTCCTATGGACATTTAGGCAGCGTTCTGCCCTTTTAGACAGAAAAACATACATGTATGTATGCACAGACCTAAACTGTACATAAAATGGCCAGGGGATATGGTATTTATTTCTTGCTATTTATTTCTTGCTCACCAAGGATTTGTACAAGAAGCTTGGATTCAAAGTAATTTTCTAATTCTTCTAATTTGAGGAAGAGATTTGAGCCTAGGACTCCTAAATGCTGTAGCACTGAAAGAGATCTCAGGCTGTGCCATTTGCATTCACTACCCATTTGCTTACTACTGCAAGATTTTAGTCTCAGGGTTCCTGTAAAACAGTGTCTAAGCAGCTAGACTCTTTGCTGTTTCTCAATAGATTAATGTCTCCGACACATTTATTTAAATATTTGCTCTGATTTCTCTGATTCTTCTTCCTCTATCATCAGTGTCACCGCTAATTTCTACCTTTGTCTCCATCTCTATCATCTCCATGCTCTACCTCTAATCTTATCTATATATCTACGTCATCTGTATGTATCCAGTGGATCATTTTTAGTTTGTAGTCACCTGCTGGTCTGCAATGACTTGTGGGATCCCTGCAGTGCTGATTTGGCACCTCTCTAAGTACCACTGCCGTTACTCAGTAGGGATTTTGTACAGTACAAGAACCTATAGACTGGCTGAACCAAAGTGTTTCAAGAGAGTTTTAAATAGAGTGCAGTCAGTGGGTGCCTGTGGCCTCATTTATTTTTGAAAGACTGTATTGATGTACCTCCTCCCCAGAATTCAAATGGAAATCGGGGAGAAGATCCCTTGAAAGACGAGCCAGAGAACGAGGGAGACCCTCTTTACCTCCTGCATTAACATTTCAACCTTGCCTCCACTGCTTAGCACTGAGTTTGAGAACAAGGGAAATGATGTCCTGAGGCTTCAAGGCACTACTTCGCCTTTGTTCAGAGGTAGGCCATCCTGTCTATATAGATGACGGTGCTTTAGCAGGAAAGGCTTCCTCACGTCCTAAGAAGGTAATAACTTCTCTTCATATCATCACTATCTCAGCTCTGCAGTCATTGTTCATTGACCCTTGGTGTTTCTGATACCAGAGACCATGCTTAAAAAGCCATCTGTGCTTACCTTTAAGTGCCTACCTATTCATCAGGCCTAACTCATCAGGACTAATGAGTCCTCAAAACTGATATGTAATGACCAACAAATTAGATGGTGGATTATGAGACCAAGGTTAATCGTGTACAGCTTGTGTTTGATAGCAATAGTTGTCTGTTTTTTTTTTTTTCTTTTGCAAGCTTCTGTGCAGTAGTTCATTAAGCAACAACTAGGAAAAAAACCTCAGTGATTTACAGCATTTGCAAAAGTGAAACTCACAGGAAGCTGATAATGGATGAAATTTCCAGTCCAACTCTACGTAATGACTTCAGCAATTCAAGCCTAGGAAGTTTCAGAACCTGAATGTTAGTTTGTAGCTTTTCAGTGGGAGTTTTCACCCCGAGGCAGACGTTGACTGAGCTAACACATAAAATACCTAGGCAGTTAGTTGCCTGTATGGGAACTAAATACACTGACTGCTATTGAGGACAGATTTATAGTTAGGACTTTCTGAGAGACAGAGAGGGAGTGAGAAGTCACTCATGGATGTCCCAGCAACATGTGCATGTCCCAGACCACATGTAAGGGAGGTGCAAGAAACTCTCTGGATATACCTTGGTAGATCGACTCCTAGGTATGAATGATGCCATTTTTTTTTTTTTTTGTTCTGTTTAGGGGAAGTTAAAGGATGTAACTTTTAGGATTCTCAGTGCAGTAAACCAAAGAACTATATGAACCTAAGTGTGTTGGTAATCTACACTAAATGCTACATAAATGTACTTCAGTCACAGAGGTCTTGGAGCAGCAACGTGTGCACAAGAGGAGTGGCAGCTGGGACATCAGCATGTACTGGCTTCAAATTTCTTAGCTAACTTTGTGCTAACTTCTCTGCACTGTTAGCACCAATTAGTACACTGAGCCTAGAGTATCTTATACTAATCAACTAGAGTCATTACTCTATAGCTGTAATGTTAGTGTTCAACTCTATGGTAGAAAATGATAGCTATGTCTGATTGGGATTTACAAGTTTTGGCCCTATCTTGAAGTTGAGTGCTTACTTTGGCAAATTAACAAACTGAGAGAAGACAAGGACATAAAAATATCGGTGTTTGGAGCAATAACCTATAGTGTGGTATTCTCAGACTGAGCACCTTTCTTGTAGTCAAGAGACTACAACACAAAGGAATTTAGAAAGCTGGTTGTCTGTGGATATTTTTACGATCTCTAGAAACAGTCAATTTTAAAAAATACAACTAGATATTACTTGTCATAATAAACAGTTTTATTTCTTTTTAAGACTTGAGTTCTCCAGCTAAGTGACTAGAAGCTGCAGAGATTCTGTAGATTTCTGTAGTTTGACATCTACAGGTCTGTCATCTGATTTATGAAATGTAAATGTGGCTTCAGCTTTTTGCTTATGTTGCATAGATTGATAAGTTTTGGCTTGCCCATTAACAATGAAGAGACACCAGACCACAGATTTGATAAAACACATTGACACTTTTTTTTTTTTTAATTTACCCTGAGCCATTTCAAAGTTGAGTAAAATAACAGACACTAAATCGGTGCTTTGTTTCCCTTTTTAATATGCCTTTGATTAAATGTACTTAATATTTAAGATTATCTGGATGATAACACTGCACTGAGCCCAGAATGTAGAATTGGATTGAAATATCAGATATTTGTTGAGAAGACAGCACATTTATCAGTAGGAAGTGCTAACCTGCATGAATAACAGACATTTTGGTGATTATCAACCCAGCTGAGATGTAATTTCAGTATGATGACATTTCTTGGTGTACATGTAAGTGCAAGTGAGTCACTGTCAGGGGCATTGAAGAATGAAACATTTTTAGCTCTCCATGCATTTTATTTTTCACTTTACACTCAGGTACACAGTAGAGTAAAAGGGTAGAAGATTCTATATGCAGAACAATCCAAGAATTAATTTCACATATGGAAAAACTGTGTTATCTTCCATCTTAATAGGCATGTTCATAATAGGCTTAACTTCTTCCTGAAGTTATTGTGTGGCAAACGATAATCTTTTCATTTACAGAAATGGAGTTCACACGTGCAAAGCTTGTCATCTGCTTGTATCTTTGCTAGCTAAGGTACTAGTGCCCTGCTCTAACAGATTACCACTTCTTCCAATCTTATAATCCAGAATCTCAACTGGTTTTGAATAAATTTAGTCATCTACCTCTTAAAGTAAATGGAAGTCAAAGTCCTATTTTCTAATGAGACTTTCAGTGGCAAATATGAAGAACTCTTTTTTCAGAACTGTCTGATGCCCATATCCACATACAGAAAAATTGTCCTGTTTCAAGGGAAGTGAATCTTAGAATGATTTAGGTTGGAAAAGAGCTTTAAGACCATTGAGTCCCACCACAAAAACTCAAAAACTTTTCAAAAAGTAAGAGGTTATCATAGTCCCATGACAAATAGCTATAATTTTTTTTTTTTCCATGAGCCTGTAATGTCAAGAACTGAATTGATGACATACATAGGTATAAAATGTCACATTGAGTGAATATTCAGCATTTTATTTTGCACCTCTAAGACAGAGTCTTTTTTAAAGAAGATACTTAACAAAAATCCAAGGTTAATTAGTTGAAAGGTTTTTTGCTGCTGCAGTTACCTTCTTGGGCAACTAATACAGCAAATGCCAAGATGTGTATTATGCGTACTTGTGTGTAAGCTATTTGTTCTTTTTTTTTTTTTTTCTTAAATGAATAGAACCCGTGTTGGGAAGGTGGGAGGTCAAAAGTTCACATCTTCCTGAAGAATCGTCATGAAAAATGAGTGCATACAGATTGGTGTGGAAACAAACATTTTATGTATGGTAAAGCAGTATTAGAAAATAACCTGGTGAAAATCTTGTACCATTTTGAGAATATTTCTGTCATATTAAAAATAAACATGGAATATACAATGTATTATTTTATATACATAATTGAAAATGATTTCCTCCCTTCCCTACCTGTTAATCTTGTAGTTACACAAAAATCTTTGTGTCCCCTCTGGTGGTGATGATAGCTCTAAGGCTATGTAAAGACACAAGAAATATAGCTCCCAGTATAATTTTAGGTGTTACTAATCAAATGCTGTAAAAGAAACACAGAGCCATAAGCATGAATTCTCACTGTTAAATATGTTTGCTGTTAGGCTCTGAATTAAGAAATCATCTGCAGACACTACAATAGCAGCATATATGTAGTAGCAATAGTGTTCTAGAAATAAATTTATGTAAAATACAATATTTTTAACATCTTAATCATATATATATGTATGTACGTTAACAGTGAGGAACCGACATTGATTAAATACGGGTTTCATACACTGTTATGTATATTTCAACTCCACCCAAAGATCCCAGCTAAGCTGTCTTTGTGATAGGTACTAGGAGGATATACAATAAGTCATTATAGATTCTTGGCAATGAGAACTTCCACTCTAACTTTACAGAAATTGGGAGAAATAGAACACTGCCCTTTTACTGAACAGATAGGGAGCTGAGGCACGGAAGGATTAAAATACTTTTCCTAGAGTATATTAAAAAAAAAGGTATGGTGAATTTTATTTTAGTTCTAAATATGCAAGAGCTTCTCACTGTTTTCATGATTAATTATCATAGTATTTTTTTAATCCATTACTTCTCACGACATGATGGGATCTTGTTGTTGTTATCCAATTAGATCATAAAAGTGTTAGCAACCTTCTGGGAACTGGATCTCTAGGAATGGATTCTAATTCAAAGTGTGATTCTGACCATACTAAAGTTGACAAGTTTTGCTGTTGATTTCAGTTCATTTCACCTTTATCCTGAGCAAAGCTTTGAGCTGATTTATATGGAAGTTGTAGGAGGCTTGGCATTATAGTATAATCTTATGATGTGATAGTCTTTGGATTTCAGGCAGGTACAGCTACTTTTCTTGCCTATACCATGCCTCCTGCCATTGCTCCACTGGCCTCTATTATTTTGTCAAAATTTGAAAATCTGTAGTGTAGAAAGGTCCATTCCGGACTGATCATTTTAGTCACCCTTTATGATCAGAGAAGAGACTGGGTTAATAGAGTCTCTAATGTTAGTTTTTTTACATTAAAGTTAATTTTAAAATTGGACAGCTGAATCTTGTCCTCAGAGTACTAGCTTCTTTCCATTGATTTTGAATAGCAGACACAGTATCTGGCTGAAATGCAGGCGTCTGAAATGTAAGTGAATGAGATAGTTTCCACCTAAGACCTATGAAATCTATGAAAAGAAAGTCTTCATTATAAAGACAATCTCTAAAGGTTTCTGCTCCAGACTGAATTTCATACACTGGGAAGAAATCATCAATCGCTTGTTTCTATGGAACATACTATCCTTTCAATTGCAAAATTCTGTCTTCTATGGAGTAACCCATCTCTGATGGAGTGAATGCGATGCCTACAATAGCTATGTTCATGTACATATTCAGTATACAAAGGATAAATTTTGTTAGCCTGCTATTAAAATGTGTCACCTGTATGTTACTGATGGATGCTTTAACCATTCATCAGACTTCCATGAGAAGTCTGAAACAGCAGCTTTCCTATGGGCTTAAATACTTCAGTCGTTGAGTATGTTTACAATATGTCATCTTATATTCCTCTAACAATTATAACACCATTCTAGCTATCCTCTTTTTGCACTTACGAAGGTACAAAGGAATAACATATGGTGCCCTGGGTCAGCCCTACTCATGAAATGCAATGATAATTGTGTTGTATAACACCAGAACAGTAATTATTGACCACTTAGAAAAGAATAAACTGAAACGCAAGAGCTGCACATTATGGAAAAGTCTGATTTTGTGGGTTTAAAAACTCCACTAATGAACTTTTCTTGAAACAAAAAGAAAAGAAAATGTCAGCTTTGCTGCTCATACAACATTGTTAAAGGTCTGCTTATTACATTTTGCATCTCGAAAACAAATATAATAGCCTCTCAGGGTAAATATTGTATCCACCGTGGAGAACACTGAATGCTGAAGACAAATTCTGTAAGGGCATGAGAAGGATGCAGACTGGCTGTAGTCCAGCTCCCATTTGAGGCTTATTGCTGTAAAATTTCCATATACTTCCCCTGAGTACAATGAAAAACTGTGTAAAATGATACTTCTGGCTTTGAATGAACTAACAGCACCAGGGAATTCTTACAATAAAATGGAAGAGGGGCAGCTTATACAATTCAATCACTTTTTCCTTGGAAAAATGGATACATAAAAATATTGCTAGAGGTCTGCCTATAATATTTTCTTGGTATATTTAAACTTTGTTCCCAGACATTAGGCAACTTTGTAAAATGTGGATCTGGATACTAGCGGAACTGAACATGCTTTAGACATTACTGAAGCTTTTAAAAGGTGTGGTATGCATGGAGTATTCTGCAGACCTGCATTTTAAGCTAAGGATTTACTTAATACCAGTAACTTATAATAATACCTTGCTAACATTCAAGCCTTCAAACTGAAAATTAGACTGCAGTGCTCTATTTACAAAAGGCATAGTCCTCAAAAAGTAGACAGAGGTAAGTAGCTGGATTAAAAACAAAATTAGAAATGTTTTTCCATAAGCAACATATGCACATGCTTAAGGTCGGTATTTATCAGGAAGCTCCCGAAACTGAAAAACAGCTTTGGGGTTTACTAAACATATAACATTCGCTGTGTGAAAGGTCAAATCCACAAAGATGTTTAGATTTGATTCCATTTAATGCAGAAGTGAGGAGTAAAAATACCTGTCTGAATTGGTCCTGGAGGATGTAGGCATGCCCTCTGGTATGGGTTGCATGAGGAACAATTCAGATCACATGTTACTAGAGTGCGAAAGTCTTTATACAGCCTATCTTAGAGGGCAGCGCAGACACGCCAGGCTGGGCGTGCATTGTTAGAAAGGTAATGACTGGATCACTGCAAAACCACTTAAAAGGCAAAACGCTTATTTTAAAAATCTGATCAGTTGAACTGCAAATTGAAAAGTATTTATTTTACTTTACAGGAAGCAGATATAATTTATTAAAATGCACAGAAATAAAAATATAAATAAAGTTCAGATGAATAAGAAAATATTTTCCTTTCTTAGTTTTTTGCCATGATCTGATGAAGGATTTTTCTTTCTCACAGGCGAGGTCAAACCTATACACCCCGAAACACACTTCAGATTTGTGACTATGTGTCTGTAAGAGACAGCACAACGAAGCCACAGCCTGGGCTGTGTCCCTAGCCTGTCCTCTGCCCCAGGGATCCAGGATCACATGACATCCACTCTTCCGGACCATGGCTGTGCACAGCTGAGCTGCGTGGGCCTCTGCTCATGCAACTGAAGAAGGAGTTTTAGGTGTTCTCTGATACTTTTCCTCAGCTTGATGTTTAAATTCTTGTACCTCTAACACAGTTTTCCCTTTTCACTCACCATCTTGCAACATTTATGAGTGAGGAGATTCTTTAAAGGGATTCAGTGTAAGGGAATTTAGAGTTCTTAAAATTCTGGGGTTTTGTTTGTAAGTTTATCATGTGATAGTAAATAAAGCAGAGACTATTTGTTGGGAGAGGCAGAGTTGTTAACTGAAAAAGACATATGCTCCTTATCCAAAAACTTTTGCAAAATTGTCAGATTTCACATACTGTGCTGGCTGAAACATTTTTTTTTTTTGGAGAAAAAGTTCAGAAGTTTGTTGTTGTTGCCCTTTAAAAAATTATGTAATTTAACATTGTGTAATTTTTTAAAGATTTATGAGGTTTTGTACATGTATATATTTCTGTGGAAGGGAAATGGTGTATCTAATCCTCATGCTCAGTGTGGATCTTGTTGTTTGTGTAGCCATTTATTCTTACATTGAAAGTTACAAAAAAAAAAAAGAGAAAAAAAGACTTTGATTTGATTTTAGCAACGAATGTGAATTGCCCCCATCAACAGATATTCAGATCTATATCTAATAGGCCAATGACATTAAAAAAAATATGCTCCTTACTTTAAGGAACATATTAAAACCCTAACAAATAATAAGAAAATCTTAGAGAATAATAAGCAGTAAGGGCAAGTAAAGTCTGATGTCAAGCAAAAGGTTTTAACCTGTGTTTGTGAGGAGAAAAATGAAAGAAGGTAGAGTTCCTCATTGTCATACAATACCCTGAAAATTTGCAGTAACTTGCATCTATGCTGGGAAGCAGCCCCCAACTTCCACGTGAGAAAACAGCTGCATAGCACGCTTAAGAGTCTTATGTTTGTGCAAAGCTGTGACTCTGAATTTTTCCTGTGAATTCAACTCAGTGGGACCTTGCCAAAGGTATGGGAGCAACAGCCTGACAGAGACACAACAGAGTTGACTGCCATCAGGAAACTGCCTCGCACGGGTGTAGATGCTTGCCCTTGTGCACGAGTGATTGGAAAAGCCCTGAGCTACTAGTGAGTCTGAACAACTACAGAGGAGATTGAATTTTAGGCTTTCATCTCCAGGTCAGTGGTGTTGGAATTGAATATCTACATGAATGTTTGAGTTGAATACCCACATGAGTACTGTTAAGGCCCTCAGTTTAGGGGTTCAGATACGTCCTAGTACCCAGGGCTTTGGGCATCCCTGGGGAGAGTCAGAGAACCACTGTTTAGGCAAGAACTGATTTTAGTACCATCAGTTAGGCATGCCTTAAATGTAACATCTTTTAAAAGTGTACCCAAATCACATAGGGTGTTGCGGCCATGGAAAGCTTAATAGCTTAAAAGCATAAAAATAATACACATATTTAAATTAATACTAATAAAATTTGCTCTTGGGATAAGCCTTTGTTTGTTAAATTTCACCCTAGAGTAAAAATTTACAGCTGAATCATAACTCCTCAAAGATGGGATTTGTCTGTGGAAACTTTGAGACAAGTTTAATTATATTAGTGACTAAAATGGGATGGCCAAAATAAAAGGTCTGGCCTCTGCGCAAGCCAATTTTGGAGGGGTTTTTAGAGCATTGCATGGGATTACACAGTATGGAAGCCAGAAGTAATTTTTTTCCCCTCACATTTTGCTCAGAAAACTTTATAGTCTTCTAATGAAGGATTGTTGTGTAATGTCCTGGAAAAGTTCCCTCAATCTTCCTAACCAGAACTTTGGACAAAATAAAATGGGTCCCCATAGAATCCATCTCAGTTTCATACAAGAACCACCTGAAGTTTTTGTGAGGTGACTTGTCTGATATAAACTGACAGGATACACTTGGTTAAGACATCCGGCTTTGTACGGTTAAAACGGGGTTAAAATATATGGAAGTGGACTTCTATGAACATGCAATTTCTTAGCAGCAAAAAAATATTAAGCCTACTTCCAAGGAGATGGTAGACCAATTTCTGTGAATCCTTGGCTGAAGTTTTGAAATCTTTCCAAAAGATGTGCTTTTACTAAGTTTTTTGGTAAACGGTACCAATTGGGCACCAAGCCTGTGCACAGATTATGTCATACCACTGTATCTATCTCATTAAATAAATTTAGATTGATAGTTAAGTAATGAGTAAGGGAAAGGCTGAGTCACTCATACGAGAACAATTCTAGTCCTAATCAGTCTTAGGAAAAACTGCTAAGTATCTACATCTCATGCAGAAGGTCTGTTTGAAGTTTTTGTGTCACAAGTGCAGAGTACAAAGGAAGTATTGAAAGAAGAGCAAGGATTCTGGGTCAGCAAAGGGAGTGCTTTAGGAGACATCTAGTATGAGGGATGGTATGAGAGAGAAAATTTTTTTTAATACATGAAGACCAACTAATTAGTAAATGCTTTGCAATAAATAAGTAGAAATGAGATCAACTAAACTCAAGGAAGTTGCAGGAATGTACAACATACTTTGCAGAAGCATTTAGGCAGCCCTTCCACCTACTGCATGCTCATTTTGCATGCATGTGTGACTGTATAGTCTTATTTTCTTTTGAATTCATCAGTCATGGTTAGTGTTCTGAATATGCAGTGCATGGCAGGCCATATAAGCGCAATATTGTTGCTTTATAGGAGGTAATTATGGTGGTGAAGACAGTGATTTGTCTGACAGGAACACTGGACTGCTCCGGGGTCTTGAGTTTATAAGGAATTTTGAAAAGTTTTGCAGTAGATTTGAATTTGCAACCAAATACCGAGCGAACTAGCATTTCCTGCATATGAGAAATCCTACTTTTAGACTACATCCAACTAGTAAAGCCTTAAATAATTTTTATTAGTGACACTACTGTACCTCCACAATAATTAGGATGAATACTGGCTACTTCATATCACATACTTGCTGACCCACCCCTTAGCTCTCAAGCAAACAAAGTAAAGTCTCAAGAATGATATATTGTGAGCCTCTCATTACAGAAATTGCTCTTATTACCCACAATATCTAAACTTTATTACTGACAATGATGGTTTTCGAGTATCCTAGGGAATTTAGAGAGCTCCACAGTTCAGAAATGCATCAGACTTGCCAGCACTGAATGTCATAAGTAAATAGACAGCAGAAGAAATTCTAACTTCCAAACAGTTCAGAAGCCAAACAAAGTATTACGGGTAGAAAAAAAAAACAAACCCAATCGAAACATAATTATATAGCTGGAGTTCAGGTTGTTTGGACTTGAAATGAAACTGCTTGCCCAATCCTATCGGGATCTTTACAGTTCCAAACCCATGTATGCCTCCCATTTACTGTTTCTATTCTATACCAGCTTGCTATTTTCTGCTCAACTGGTAAGTAAAAGTGACTTTAAAATTTATTTTTTAGTCTCTACTTATTCTCAACTGTCAGACAACAATAACAGTCAAAAGAGTATATTAGTCCATCTGCCTTTCAGGCAATCCCTCCAGGAGGGGCTTTCATTACATGGGTGAATTTTTCCAGTCTGTTTCAGAGACCTACCCAAAAAGCGTGTTTCTCAGTCAACTGTAGGAATAGCAAAGACAGCAATTAAAATATCCTGGTGCTTCTAGAAAATGTCTGCACTGTCATGATCAAGGTAGCTTAGCAAGAAAAGTATAAATATGTATAGAAAAAAATGTTCCTGATTTTAATTTAAACACATCAAAAAGAGTGTAGAGGCAAGGAAGCTATAATTTGATTTAAATTTTAAAGTTAATCCTCTCATATTATTGTGATTATATTGAGGTTGCGATTATAAGAGTATTTTAGATGGAGAAAGGGACTATAGGATTCACAGCAGTTCTTAGAACTATTCTAACTGATTAAAAACATGTTTTTTTTTTCTAAAGAGGAATCACTAGATTTCACATTTCCTGGGACAGAGATGTCTTTTATCACAGTAGTCCTGCAAATGGTACAAAATTGGCAGCAATCTTTTCTTTCTTCAAGGACATATTTTATCTGTATAGAAACCGAAGCTGCTTTTTCATTCCTTTGAGCATAGGAGACACTGTACCAGTGTCTATGGTCTGGCCACAAGGAATCTGATCCCAGGTGGAAAATGGGGTCAAGAAATGTTTTTTTGGGGAAATTTGCAGAAGCGGAATAGCCAGTGAGTTGCTAGTGGATGAAGTGAGTATGTTAAACCAATGACAAGCATGCTAGCTGGGGAGAACTGGTGTTCATCAGTGGGGGCACTTGTTTTTGGGGGAGGAATGGTTCAGGCAGACAGCCATATCATAGCCAGGGCTGGATGCAATTGCTGTGCAGGTCTGCGCTGTGCTATGCACTAGGCAGTGCTAAAGGGAGGAGGTGTTAGAGCTTCCATCGTCACCCAGCTATCTGTTGTGTTTTACTTTCTCCTTAGAAATAACAGTGTATCTCTCCTGTCAAACAGTAATGTGCTAAATCAGAAATTATTAATGCACTGTAATTCAACAAATTATTACTTGTGTAACCCTTATTTTTGATGACAAGTACGTGAAGACTCATCATGATTTGTGCTGCACTTACTTAAGTAAGGGTGGTGATATCTTACCTATAATAAAGACAAACACAGAATTGGTGTGATCCATGAAACAGAGCGGTAGGCATTAATTTGGTATAATTCTAGATTACAGAGACTAGTGCCATTCAAAAATACTTTCTCTGATTAAGGTATTTTTAGGAATCAAATGCAGGTAGTGGTATCAAATAAATAAACTAAATGCAAATGTTATACATCTATGAAATGTATGTAAAGGCTTTTACCATATCAGAGAAACAGCAGCAATAAATAAACACACAGCAGTATACATAAATGTTTATAAATTTGTTCTTTGTTCTGTACAATTAATGAACATCAGAATTTTTTTTCACATAAGAGAAAAAATGATGGTCCTAGCCAAATGCAGAACAGATCTAGCTGAAAAAGGAATGGCACAGAAGTTCTCTTGCTCACAGTTTGTAAGCCTATTTTTCAATCCTCTCCTATGCCACAAGGCTTTTCCTCTTGTTCCCTCATGAGTCCTTCTCTGTACATGACTTTTGCCTCTTTTGCACATCCTTGCTATGAAACCTCCATGAGGTGTGTGTACACCTAGGCACAAGAAAAACACCTAGACTCTGAAGCTTGGCTTTGCTCGGCTTTTGCTGTTGGGACAGTTTTTTTGTGAGAAAGATTCTGTTTTTCATGATACTAGATTCCAAAAATGCACTTAATCAGTTTTTTCAACTAGCCTGAAAGAAAATTGGAAGGACACCATCCATTGCAACCAGGTCTAGGGTTAACAGCAGTCACTGATGCCTTTAACGAGGCCAACATTACAGAGGGAGTAGAAAGAACTTACTAAAGTTGCCTGATAAATCTAATGGCAAATACCCACTTTTAAAATGCTGATGTATTCATCATACTTCAGCTGTTTGGATTGAAATTTTCCATAATCACTGATTGCCTCAGGCTAATTTTTTTTTTAGGAAAATTTCAACGAAAATAATTTAGCTAAAGAAATTTTCTCTCGACTGGCTGAGCTTGGACTCTTTCCAACTACTAGAAATAAACCAGCCCCTTCCAGTCCTGCACTAAGATTCTTGCAGTAATATACTTTTCCTTGGAAATGCTTGACATGTTCCCTGGTGAAAGCAAACATAACAGTGGTGACTGTAATAGGGAGAGGTGGTTTTGCACCACTAAGAATTTCACGTACCATGTGGATCCACAGGTCTCTGTAAGAAGTTAAAGACTGGTACCATCAGTTCTGTGGAACTGGAGGGAATAGAATGCTTGATTATTTTTATTTTATTTCATTTTCAAAGTGAAGTAATAGGCATTGATCTACAGATATGATTGTATTCTGCCTGGCCACAACGAAAAACTGTTTGACTTCAATCTGACATGGACTGATGTATAACTTTGATGTATTTGCTAGAGATATTTCTAAGAGAAATAGATATTAAAAAAATAGTTAAATTTTTATTTTTGTTTTAATTGATCTCTGCAACCTGATTAGTGAAGATATGAGACCAGTAAATGTGGCTTTGTTCTATTTTATCTTGCACCTCTAATAAAAATTTAAAAATCTCTGCTAGAAGAAAAGAAAGTGAGAATGTTCCATACTATTAAAATGGGTCTGCTTTCATGTGCATCTTCTACAAACATTCACAGCTCCTGTGATGGTGGTACCACTTAACCCTATTTTGAAACCTCATTAACCTCTTTCTTGATGTTTGTGAAATGAAATTTGTCAGATACTCTGCTCTTTAAATATTTCTCTTCTGTTAAGCTAAAAGCAAAACAAAATAAAAGCAGAATATAAAGACCTGGGAAAAATCTCATCAGCGATGTGCTATTTGTCTCTCAGTAGAGTAAGCGTAGAATATGGACCTCGAGATTTGTTGCTAACTTGAGATCCACTGATATATCCTCTATACCAATTCTTTGGCTCTTTTGCTTGACAGATGTAATTTCAGAGACCTTCTATTCAAACTTACCATTAAAAGATAAACATGAAAAGAGGTTATGAGATATAACAAAGGACCGCAAGATTTAGCTCTAATAATCCAATCCACTGATGATAATGGATAATTCTCTCACATTCTGAGTAGGTGGTTGCTTCCTCAAGTGAGCCATCCCCAGTACTTGTTGGATTCCTCAGCCTACTTGTGTTTCTCACTGTATGTCTAGAGTCCTACATCAAAGACTTCATGCGCACTAGACTTCTTATTTTTCCTATAGGTCTCCCAAGGAAAAGAAAAAGTGGAATATTAGTCTGGGTAAGTGGATTTTTGAAGCTCAATAGAATTTAACCTCTCCATAAAGAAAAGTATCCCCCTTTACACCTAAACAATATAAAATATTCTCAGAATTGTACAGCTAGCTGTGGTTTCACCTGATGTATTTGTTCAGATATTTTGGCCACCAAGCTCTACCAATATCACAATTAGGAGAAAAGCCCTGTTTCTGGAGTGAGCTGACAACAGTTAAATTTTGAACTGGGCTTTTCCTTTAACTGTATCAGCTTTTTTTTATTTAAATATTTTGAAACATGAAGCTCCTCAGTGGGCTCGGTTCATTTCCATGAATATTTTTCCTGGCTAAGTGATTAGGCAGGTCTCCTGAAGTCTTTGTGAGAACAGGATTTTATTAAATGGCTCTGAATAGAACTGAATGGTAGAGGTGCAGCTGCTAGATTTATGGAGCTACTGGATCAGGAATGCTAATTTTTCCTAGTGTTAATATTTTTGGGTGATACTCTTCTGAAACATAGCTGAAGGCTGTAGCCTGTACCTCATGCTCTAGTAGAGGAGCTCATGATGAATGTACAGTCAAACACCCTTAATATTTTGCAGATGCTGTGAACACCAATTACAGAAAGCTGACTGCAGTGAAGGGGTTAATGATTAATTAAGTATGATGATGTGAATTAAGTATCAGCAGGGTTTAGGGTAATTGATGTCAGGTGAATGGGAAACTCCCCAGGATAATGTCAGTGCCAGAGGGAGTGGTGATTAGTGGGGATAAATGCTGGTGTGATCTGCATCTGATGAAGGCAGAGTTGAAATGTTTGTGGGACTGGGCCCAGCTGAGAGTAATAAAGGCTTTTCTGTTCCCAGCTGAGAATAAAGGAGATTTTGAATCAAAATATGTAAATACAGGTAGAACTCTTTCCATCTTTAAAAAATGTAACAAGACATATGCTTTTAATGCATACCTGTGTAAAGCTTTAGAAAGCAATCTAAAAGTTCATTGTGAACAATGTAATCCCTAATTTTAAGTAGTTTCAAGAAACAAAGAAAATGGAGGTCCATTATTTTTCTCTGATCATTACAAAGAACAACGCAGAACAGTCTTCAAAGTGCAGATGAAGACTTCCACTCATTTAATTTGCAAACTAGATTACAGGTATTTTGGTACAACTTTGCAAATCTCCTTGAGGACGCCAGGTGGAAAACACTGGTAAGTGTTGTTTTTATTTAGTTTATAACTATTGTTATTGTATAGATATGTGTAAGAGGGGCTTCTTCAGACAACTCTAGAAAATTTTGATTCATTTCCAGGAAAAAGTCTCTTGTGTGTATTGTAAAATGCAGTACAGAATTTGTTGTACATAATCACTTAATTAAAGATTGTCTCATAATGCTTATACTTTACTGAGATGAATTAAGATTGTGCAACAAAACTCAATTATTCCGTTACCTAACTTAGATGTGCTTAAAAATGTTCTTTATTGAGTAACCTGATACACTGATCTGCACAGATAATTGGATATCTTGTGCAACTCTTTTACTTTAAAACCTCTTCCACTCCACAATACCTACAAGGGTCATGATAATGGTGCTTATTTATTTACTGTAGGGAAATCCTATGAACTTTTGATGTGAATCTGGGCCGTGTCAGTTTAATTGACATGCTAAACAAGAAAAACAGAGAAAAATTAAGAATTCCCTGTTGTATCAAATAAAGGTTTCATCTGCAGAACTTTGACCTCAGTCTCTGGATAATACAACCTAAACATGGGTCACAAAGAAAGAAAGTTGATTTTTGCTCTGTGTCTTTACAATTTTATATTTAGCACGATTGTCGAATGGCTGGATGGCTCATTATCTGTACGTACTGTATATGTTGGCACTGCCTTATATAGGAAGGTATTTTTAAATCCAAAATGATAGCCACGGTAAAACAATGATGAACTTGTTCATGTGGCTACATTAGCAAAGATTGTTCTAAAACTGCAGCTTTACTGCTACATGTGGAAATGGATTCTTGGTGACTATTGTACCTCTGGATAATGAGATAGGTGTAAATACAAAATTAATAATTATTTCTTATGTTTTCAGATTACTATTATTAACATTTTGTATGCATTATTTTTATAAATAAAATTAATTTAACTTATTTAGTTGTCAATGAGGGGATTCAGTATGCAGTGTGCAAAATTTAGTTATACACATTTTGTGAAAGATCTAATAATATGAGAAAGGTTAGTTTCACTTTCCAATAATTGTTTACATATCTTTCAAATAAAAAAAACCCAAACTTTGTCTGATTATGAATTAATTTTACAAAGTTACGTACCTTTTAGTTCACAAGGAATATAATTTATTCTTATATACAGTACTACAAATTGAGTAATTTTACTTTAATTAGAGGTGTAGGTATTCTGCAGTGATGCCAAAATTTGTCACTGAATTAATTTCTTGCCTTACTATCAAAGTTTTTAAAGAGCTTTATGCAAAGGAGTGAGTAACGTTCTCCATTCTTTTATGGCAGGGAAACTTGAGGAAGAGATTGCTCAGGGAATCCAATTATTTGATGTGTTCTATTCAACAGATCTTCACGGAGGTCAGCTGGAACCCTCATTGACCTCTGTGGAGCAACTTTTATGCCAACACAAAGCAGTTGGTGCATTGGAGAGCTAGAGAACTTGGTCAGTAATTTAAAGCCAGGTCTTGTACTTTAAATCCCACATGTTAAAGCAAGAAGAAATATTTGTTTTTCGAACTCTTTCTCCCTGACTATGAACACATAACTGTTATGAACTCAGCTTTCTGGATTCTGTGACTGCTCTGAGATTGGGGTCACTTGGCCAGTGATGCGGTGCTCCACAGCTGCACTGCGAGTTCACCGGTCAGCCCTCTCCAGCAGCGCTCATTAGACTGGTGTTTGCAGCGCGTCTCGCTGCGGAATGCATGCAGCCTTGCTGCTGGGGGATGCTGTGTACATCACCCCTTTTAGTGAGTTCATGGAAACTGTCATTATCTAATTTTCCTAGAAAAACAAGGGGGAAAAATATCTGCTTTTCTGCAACTGGACATCTGATTCGATAGCTTCTCCCCTGCTGCTAACAGTAAACTCAGGAAATGAGGGACAATCCTTGGAAGAGAACAAGAGGTGACTGAACGTGCAGCCGTGCAGCTAATACACTGAGTGGGCATTCCAGCAGCCTGGATAAAAATTATTTATGTTGTGGCTATGTCTAAAATGGCCTGGGTGCTTTCCAAATACAAGAGGAAAAAACAATCCTTGCACCCAAGAACTGAAGTGTAAGAAGACAGATAGGCACGTAGTGAAGGCTGTTTGAGGACAGAGCAGAGAAACCAGGGGATAAAGCTGAAGGCAGAAATAACGAAAAGTTTCAGAAGGTCGTTATTTGTTTCATGTCAATACTAGCAGCTGTATTAATACCAATACTATTAATACTATTATTAACACTATTAATACTAACACTAATACTCCAATCTCCTGTCTCTTTTACAAGTATCTTCTGTGTTTACCTTACCTGGATACCCTGGCTCCACTACTAATATCCCTTATGCTCTCCCTTTCACCAAGTAAATAATTTTTTTCAGACAAAAGACACAATGTGATTAATCTGTCTCTGAGCTGTAAAGAGATGATAGTCTACAGTTTTGGGAGCTTGGGGAATTTGCAGCTACACAGTGAGTAGATCTGGTGCAGCAGAAGTGTATCCCATGATCTCAGTCCTGATGACTGCAGACAGTCCTCAAAATATGAGAGCAAACCAACGCTGTTATCGCAGTGTGATGTGAGAAATTTGAAATTCTCTGCTTGTTTTGCCTGGTGCCCTAGGGACTACAAAACAATGCAGCCTTCAAGTGTTCAGTAGAGTCAAAATATAAAAAATTAAAATGTAATTTGTGATAAGAAAGTGGAGAAACAAAAGCGTCACATAGTGAATTGGAATGTCTGGTGAGATAACATTCCAGCTGAAGTCTGTAAGAAATGGTGCTGATGCCATTTCTAACCTCTTAGAAAACACCCACAGAGAAGTTTTTCATCAGGGATGGACTGTCAGAATAAATCATAGAATTAAATTATTAGTTTTCTAACTCTGGACAACACTGCAAAGGTACTTTAAAAACAATCAGGGAATATTTTGCGTAGATGTACATTTCTAACTTTACTTTGTAGCCAGGTAGGATTCACCGCTGGAGCCATGGAGGAGGGAAGAGCAGTGACAGAGCCCCAGGCCCGCAGCCTTTGGCCCTGCAGGGATGCTCGTGGTCAGTGCGTGTGCTGAGGGAAAGAGTCATCATGGGGGCAAAGGCTGTCAGCACGCTCAGTTGAGAGATGCTTCTGAAGGCAAAGGACTGGTTGGTCTTGCCTTTTCAATTTAGGTGTCTAACCTGCAGCCTGGCAGCGGTCTTTCTCTTTCATTCCAGTTTCTTGGCTTCTAGTCCATCCCTGAGGACAGTTGACCTATTTTTAATAAGTAGAGGTATAGCCAAACCTGTTCTTCAAAGCACAGCCCTAAGGGCCTTTGCAGACATTTCTTTAGGTGCCAAAAGAGCTTCAGACATTTTAGGAACTCTGACCATTAATGAAGAGTTGCTTACAGGTTTTGAGGGTCACAAGCTCAGCTTTAATTTCCTAAATTCTGCCAATCTCAATCTTTTTTTATGGCTCTGGATCTCAGTCTGCAATATGGCTACAGAATAACTCTGTGTTGGAATCACTTCTGCATCAGGTTTCTTGCATTTCTCTTTATGTTTTAATGAGGAGGACAGTGAGCAAAATTTGTTTTGGAAACAAAACCACTGATGGGTAGGAGAAAGCATAGATCTGTAAGTTGAATGGGGCTGGAAGGTCGAAGCTGGACAAAAAGACAGTTTAGAGGAAATGGAAGGAGCTTGTGATATTGGACAGAAGGAGCTGTGCTTGGGAAGAAAGCTGAAAGTTGTACTTTTTCGGGGTTTCTCTGCATTAATGTGCATAGTTTTTAGGGGAAAGCCAGAGAAAGCTGAATTATAAAGACTGGAATCTATACATTTGGGGTGTCAGATTTATTTCTTCAGCCTTTTCAGAGACAGAGATAACATCCAGAAAACTGCTGAAGTTAATTTGCATGTCACAGTATAAGATTCAGGCAAAAGAATGAGAAAATAAAATAGGAAAACAAACTGATACAGCTTTATAGAGGAGCGTATGTGCTGCAGTTCATTTCTCAGATTTGTCTACTATAATGCTCGTCTTCATTCATCATAGGGCAGTTCATGCAGCTTCTGCCTGAATAAGAGAAGCCTAAATCAATCAGTCTAATTTTTGTAGAGCAACATTAAGCAATGTCACTTCAATTTAAATCTGTTTTCAGAGTAAAAATATATTTTAAAAGTTACCAATAACCATTAAAGAAAGAAGTTCTTTGGTGCTATTCTTCTTCTAAGGTGAAGTGCTCACCTGGTATAAGTGTCAGAGGTGTGAGTCTCCATGCTTTATACTTTCTTCATGCAAACAAGTGATTGTTCCAGGACTCTGCAACTCAGCTTGGGTAATGTAATGAAAAAATGAACATATTCTGAACTCCCCATTCATCATTCTGAAAGTGCCGGCTGCCTCTAAGTGCTGATGTATTTTATTGCAAAGGTTCTGGGCAAGGCTTTGAAACATATTTACAAGCGAACTCCTCCTGGCAGTTTTCAGGTAGAGGCCTTTGCAGAGCACTCTGCAAATATTTCTCCAGGTGCAAAAGTCTATACACAGAGCAAGACATCTGTCTGCATGAGATTTCAGTGTTGTGCACTCGTGTGGTGGTCTAAGGTGCTGAGGAGATTGTGGAAGAACTTATATATTAGTTACATATTAGTTCTTAACTACCTGCTTTCTCACTCTGATTTCAGCACATGGATACGCCTTAACATCTTCATGTTAATTTCCTCTTAATAAATACAGTAACTTTGAAAAAAATTTTAAGTATTGCTGAAAGCTGAGGGTTATGAAGTATGAGGAATACTCTATATTGAAGTTATCATTCTATTTGTTATGAGTGTTTCAGGATCTTGAATTAGAAAATGGTGTAGTATTCTAACATTGATCTTAGTTCTCTCAATTTCTTAATATGTGGTAGGTATTATACCCATTCTTACCTTGAATGAGTAGTGAAAATGATTTCTTCCACGTCTGGGACAGATTGCCGTAACCTTCTAAATATTGTTCTCATATAGCTGAGATTAAAATTAAAATTGATCTCAGTTTTACTTGTTTAAATGCTTTATAAATGGCTTTGAAATAATTTAGAAGGTACTTAAGTGCACTGTACAAATACTAAATACCAACTAATATAATAAATAATTTATACTGATTGAAATATTTTTAGTTCAAGACATGTGGATGTGAGAAAAAAAAAAAAAAAGATTTTCCAGATTTTCCAGCACATGCCTAAGGCTTCATCTGCTGTGGTTTTTTGTTGTTTTTTGGGGTTATTTTTGTGGTTCCCTCACCTTCCCTCTCCCATCTTGACTTCATGGGCTGATATAGCTGTCACAGCTGCATAAAACACTCTGAAGAAGCAGCCAGTATTGTCATATATTCTCAGTGATTTAACTTCCCTCTCAATAACATAAACATTATTTCAACCATGAACATTATTTAAACACAAGAGCAAATTCAAAGCGAGCCCTGATTCCACTGACATGAAACTTCTTTGGAATTAAAACAAAATAAATCAGCTCTTCCAGCCTTCAAGTGAAAATAATACATTTTATATGTCTGTCTGAAAAATTGTGGGGTGCTGTAATCATATTAAGAAATTAAGAAGCTTTTGTTGTGTTTCTTTGGATGTGTCAGTGCCTGAACATTGCTACAATAAGAACCGAGGGGGTTGGTGGACCAAACATTGAAGCAGAAGACAAACTGTATAAATCTGGTCTTTCTCTAGAACAATATTTAAAAGAGGGGTCATTGATTATAATGAAAGATTCAATTTGTTACACAAATTTAGGGGTTTTTCACAAATACTATAATGAAGAGATGAGCTTGATCCTACTTACCTGAATAAGTATTTCACAGATTTTATAGCTAAAGCAATTTCCCAGTGCATTGTTTTGGATTTAAATCAATCTTCCTTATTTTGGAAATGGTTCCATTATTTCCCCCAGTTTCAGACCTCACATGGAGCGATTACACAAGCTGTATATGCAGAACAGTTGTATTTGCCAATCTAGTCTAACTAGAGTGACTGAATTTGCTGTTTTGTGAGTACTGATTTCACAGCTAAGGGAAGGAAAAGACAAAGGAAAGGAAAGCTTTCTGTTTTCCAGAGTGACTGCATGAATTGCAGAGCTGCAACTGTGAAACTGAAGGCTCAGTATTTTCTTCTGAGAGATGGATATTGGAGGAGTTTTGTTTAATTTACTATATCTAGACCCCAGGTATTGTCATTGCATTGTTTTAGAAAAAAAAAAATAGATTTTCATAGATCTGCAGGATAGTTTTGTAGATGCTCCTTAGCATAACTGAACACTGATGATACTGAACAAACCCCATTGAAATTGTATCCTTCTGTTCAAGTAATGGCCTAAGCATTGGTCTGAGCAAAGGACAGATGTGGAAAAAGATTATGAAAATATAGCTTCTAAGGACTTGTCTGAACCTCATTTGGGAGCACAGAGCAAACAGCTTTTGTCTATTGTAGGCTGAACTACAAAGATGATCAGAGGGCTGGAGCACCTCTCCTATGAGGACAGGCTGAGAGAGTTGGAGCTTTTCAGCCTGGAGAAGAGGAGGCTCTGGGGAGACCTGATAGTGGTCTTCCAGTACCTCAAGGGGGCCTACAGGAAAGATGGGGAGAGGCTGTTCAGTAGGGCCTGTTGTGATAGGACGAGGGGTAATGGTTTTAAAATAGAGGGAGGTGGATTTAGATTAGATATAAGGAAAAAATTTTTTTACACTGAGAGTGGTGGAACACTGGAGCAGATTGCCCAGAGAGGTGGTGGATGCCCCATCCCTGGAAATATTCAAAGACGTGTTGGACTGGGCTCTGAGAAACCTGATCTGGTTGAAGATGTTCCTGCTCCTTGCAGGGGAGTTGGACTAGATGGCCTTTAAACATCCCTTCCAACCCTAACTATTTGATGATTCTATGATTCCACTGCGGAAACTGGGAGTGGTGGAACACAACCAGAGTAGCACTAGACACGTGCCCATTTGCACGTAGCCTGGATGAAGTGCGTTTCTAGTGCAGCCATGCAATGACCAGATCCCACGTTAGTGCCTGCACTGCGTTGTGTACAGTGGCAGTGCACCAGCTCTCCTAGTGCTGGCTCCCTTCTCTTTCCTGAGATTTCAGGTGGTATTCAAACATGCTCTTCCCTTGGCTGATGAACCTGTATCATAGTGGGATTTCTGCCTATGTCCTCCACCATCTAAGTTCTCGCCCTCTCCCAGCCCTCCTAGAGATACTGGGAGCCCCAGTGAGGCAGTGGTATGCAATCCCCACACCACAGAGCTGTTTCAAAGCAGAGGCACGATGCATTTCTTATAATACATTAATTACACTGAGAACTATACCTGTACAGAAACGATTTCACTGGGAAATCAGCATGTGATTGCAGGAAGCCCAGAAATAGAGAGCTTGTTACTCCACCTGGTAAAATGGCAGATTCCTGCCAAATGGGCTGTGGTTTCCTGCACGGACTTGGAACACACCAGTGACACAAACGTGAAGGTTTTGTGCACTTTTTGCAGAAAGGCTGCTTTCTTTCCTTGCCTGGAGGGAAGAAAGTAGGAGTGGCAAGTGGGAAATGGTCTTGATAGCTGAACAGTCTACATTGAACTAGATTTTGCTAGTCTTGCTTCCGTCCACAAAAAGGTAATAAACCCTTGTATTATTAAAAGATAAGTAATTCCTACCTCTGTAGTAAAAGTACCACCAATAGGTGATCTATTGTATTTCTCTATCAAAGATTAACTGCATTGTTAAATCTTTCCAGCTGCATTAAAGACAAAAGAATTCTAAATAGAAGGATATTAGAGTACACTCTGGGTCAAGGAAACCTTCACCAGTAGGATCTCTGTTTGGTTATCTCTCAGTGGCTGAATTGTACGACAATTGTATAATACATTTTACTGTGGTACTTACGGATATTAAAAGCTCTGTTTAGGATAATATTTTTAATAACTGGTTTTGGTCCTTGTCCTGGCTTTAACTGGGATGGAGCTGATTTTCCTCTCAGTAGCCAATGCATTTCTGATTTCATATGTGAAGAATGTTGATAAACACACTGATGTTACGAGTTGTTGCTAAAGAGACCAAGGACACTGTTCGGCTTCCCAGGTTTTGCTAATGTGCAGGTGCAGGAAGCTGGGAGGGATATAGCCAGAACAGTTGACTTAAACTGGCCAAAGAGAGTATTCCATGCCGTAAATGTCACGCTCAGTATTTAAGTGGGGGTGAGCCAGTGAGCTGACTTGCTTTTCTCTTGCTGTTCAGAATGGTTCCAGGATCATTTTCAGGTTTTTTTTTTTCGTTCCATGATTGCTGCTCAGGATAGGCTCTATCAGTCATTACAACATTGGGTGGGCAGAAACTGTGCATAATTCTTTTTTTTTTTTGTTATTATTCCTATTATTGTACATATATATATAAATATACATGTAGTCTTTTCCTTTGCTATCCTAGTAAACTGTCTTTATCTCAAATCACAAGTTTTCTTCCTGATTCTCTGCCCCATCCCCTGGGGAGGGAGAGGGGGAGTGAGTGGCTGTATGGTACTCAATTGCTGACTGTGGTTAAATCATTACAGTCCTTAAAGATTTAGATGGTCTAAGGAGATGTTTTGAAAGTGCATAGGCAATATGGATGCTTAATTTTGCTTAGTTACTCAAATGCATGCTATGTATCTTAATTACTGTTAAGTATTTAAATTAATTTATATTAATAAAAATTAAGAAAAATATAAATCAAAATATTCAGTTCACTGAAGTTTTGAAGCCTAGGTATATTATTTTTCTAGAATGTTTTCCACCCTTTGGAACAGGGTAGCATATTTTTGTGCACAGTTGTCCACACGTCATGTGGTGGCTTCCACTGATGTGTTCTTCAGTACAAATAGAATGTGGTTAATTTTATAATAATTTATAATTTTTTTTTTCAATTCAGTTGAATTACCACAACACACTATTATGGCTTTCACTTCACTCATTGTTTCAAACTTCAGCCTACAATTTATTTATAGAAGGGCTTTTCTGTGAATATTTATAAAACAAACCAAATGAAAGGAATTTCATTCTAAAAGGGAAGGGGTCTAAAGAGATAGGTGTTAAATCCAATTTGCTTTAAAGCTTTAGATTGCCATGTTCCTTGGAGCACTTTGGAGAGTCCTAAAGGTCTGTGGTGTAACAGAAATCCCAGTGGGTAAAAACATTGCTCAGAGTACCTGCTGCAGTGTTGCCCTTGAAATCGCAAGCAGCATAATAAGTGAATGAGTAACTGGGACAGTGTTTTTTGGGATTTGTCATTTTAGAGGTGTAGTTAAGTGTAAATAATTTGAGAAAGAATTCAAATTTTTCATAGGCAGTTACCTGTCATTAAGGGTAAAGAAAGGAGGAGTGTATGCTATGACGAGGAACGGTAGAGAAGTAAATGTTGGCAGCAAGGCTTGAAAAGGCTCAACCAGCCCGTAAGACAGCATAATTCATGTACTGGGCTTTGCAATCAATTCTGATGAATTTTTATTATTGTCTTACAAACTGGTCGTGTTTCTCCATCTTACCTCAAACTGCTAGGGCTTTTTTACCCACTCTAGAAGAAGTCACACAGAAATACATAGCAACTGTGACTGGTTTTAGAAGCCAATATAGTTGCAGTTCCCTGCTAGAGGAAGCTTAGGAGGGAAGAGTGAAGAGCCATGGTATTCAATCCCCTGCAGGGAGGCAGGTGTTTATAGATGGTTACAGGTGTTTAACAGATATGCCAGATGAAAGGATTTTCAAAAGTAAGCCTTTAACTATTATTAATAGTTAAATATCCTCAGGTACAGATATTGAATTTTTCAATGGTTTTCCTGTGCCATTCTTACTGATGTCATTGTCAGAAACATAGTTAACTTATCAAAATACTTTGTGCCAGGACTCTAGTAGGATCTGTGGTAAACTTTCTGTCCCACTGTATCAAACAGTATCTCTTTCTATGTCATACAGATAATGTATGACATGACTAATGAGGTGTGAGAACTTGAAGCTTGCTCTGCTCATTGCTTGAGTGTGTACACACAGCAAGTACACAGCTGACAGGATTACACTTGTATGAGATAAAATTGAAACCATTTTTCTCTTGGAAAAACTCTTTGTATGCATATGGTTTTCTTTTTACAAATTTCTGTTGGCAACGTGTTGCTGAGGATGGAAGTAAGTATCTTCATATACCAAATATGCAATTTTGTAAGGGTTTTTTTTTGTTGTCGTTTTATTTGTTTTATATTACATAGAAGATTTTGAACAGAAAACCACTTTCCACGTTGCTCCTCATATTTCATGTTTCCATTGATACATTTTTACATTTAAATGGTTAAATAGGATTATAAGGTGACCAGAATGTTACTATTGAAGACAAAAGCCCACCTCATGCTCTGAGCCTGTCATTTTAAAAGTTTAACCATTTACCCAAGACCCTATAGACGGAGATTTCAGACGCCTGAAAAAAGTATTTTCATATAAACACATAGATTATTGATTGATAAAGAAATTATGGCAAAACAAATTGAATCAATTTTATGAATTCTTAACATTGATGAACCTGGAGAAAGCTGAAAGAGCAGACTAGTTAGCTGACTGAGGCCAGAATGGAAGACAAAGCATTCAGCCACCTGGATAAGCATATTGCTGTTAAGAAATTTTTCACTGAATAGTTGTTGATATTTCGATTTGCTGGTATACAGATTTTTTGAAAATGATGCTTCATTTCACCATTTTCCTTCTTCAGAAAAATTAAAAGAGAACATTCTGAAAAAAAAAAGTTTTCAGGGAAATGTTTTTCAAAGTTTTAAATCAATTCTAGCATTCAGTTATATTTATTCTTCCTGTGAAGTGTGGATATCCAACAAAGTGACACAATATATCTAGAAATTCCTATCAGAAGACAGCTAGTGAAGCTGTGTTCCAGCTGAAGTCAATGACAAAACTCCCATTCACTTCAGCAAGGCCAGGGTTTCTCCCCTTACTGGCACATTTAAAGAAGTGATCAAAGCTTCAGCAATGTGTATTCTCTGACTCTCTATATGCAGTAGTTGCTTTCTCTCCAGGCAGAGGATCATATTTAGCATACTTTGGGCTCTTTAATGTGCACATAATAAAAGAATGCCAACAAAACCACAAGATTCTGCAAGTCATCTGCAGAAATTTTCATCTCAGGCAAAAGGTTTTACTTCAGCTCTAATAAAAACAGATATACAGCTTTTTCTTTAACAACAACAACAAAAAAAACCTCTCACTTAGGAAGTCTAATCACATTTTTCTTTCAAAGTTTTCCTTGAAAGCCAAGGAATAATTGTAAATGCAATACATAAAGAAGAAAATATCAGTTGTTATACTGGTGAGAACCAGCATGTAGCCAGGTTAGAGCTGAATCCTTTTTGCTTATTGAAGAAGCGATCACAGGGATGACAGCTGGAGTTTACTTGACTGTACAATAGAGCAGCCCTATAGATACCTTTTGTTGTATTCAAAATGCTGAATGTAGTCTTAATGCACATTTTTCTTTCTTTTTTTTTTCCCCCTTTGAGTATTATATTTTTAACCAAGGAAATGAAAAAAAGATAGATAAACAAAAGAGATCAACATATGCACCCCAGATTACTCTCTGTAGGGAAATGATAAAATATGTACTTTATTCTTGTGTTGTTAGTTGGCCAGTGAAGAGAAAGTTCAGTGGTTACTTGAAGCTGTGTGCAAAGATGATCGTTTAAATGCACAGAAAACTCCAACAACAGCATCTCTTGATGATACTTCATGTTGTCTATCAAATTCTGTGCATTAGCACTGCCTGAGTACAGGTAGCATCTACTTTATAACTCAAAAATAGACCTTAAAATATTGAAACTCAGAACAAAAGAAACAAAAATCCTAAAACCTCTGAATGAATTGACTAATTATATATATTTTTTTTTTCTACAATTTTGGAAAATATAATACATTTGCATATACCTTGCAAACACTTTTAATTATAATTCTAGATAGCAAGTGTGTTTGCCAGTACATATTCCCTATACACTTTGCAGTCAGAGGACTTGTTGTGATGATCAATCACTGATCATATTTTGTTAGCAATATTCCTCCAAAATGGAAAGGACTGGAGGCATCTCTCCTGCTGTTGAAATGAAACAATCTTCAGACAATCAAAGTGTTGTGATGCCCTTAATGTACGACAAGAAAGGAAGAGACATATGGGTGGCAACAAACCTCCACTGCTTGGAAAACCGCTACGTGAACTCCCCGGTCTTTTCCAACATATGCTGTGTCACACAAGCCTATTGTGGATCACAGAAGTTTTATCATCATATTTCTGAGAATGACATAATTTATTTTTAGAGGTGTATTGGGACTTCTTTGTAGGTATTAGGTAAAAGAACTTTCAATGTATTTTGTGCTGACTTGGGGTGTTTATCTCTATTTTGCAGGGAGGTCACACAGGGCATAACTAAAATTCACAGATAACTTTTTTTTTTTGTGTTACGAAATGTAGTAGGTACTTATTTATACTTTAAGACATCAGAAAGCCAAGACTGTGTCTTGATAGATTTGGACCTCAAAAACATACATAATAAAATTAAGCTTTTCGTTGAAATGCAGATTTGCATCTTGGATCCGCTCTTCTCTATTAGCATCGATTGATAGGGTGCCCTCTTGTAGGACCTTAGTCATGCAAATAGAGAACCTATTTCCACCAGAGTTGTTTCATAGGTGTGAGTGGATGCTTGTGGATGTACCCATGTGAATTATGCCTTATTTTGTTAGTTTGTTTTAAGAGATAGAGTGGGAAGTTCATGAACTCCAGACAGGCAGGGACCCTGCAGAACTCTTTGCTAGTGACACGGATGCTGGCCAGGAAAGGTCTGCCACAAGGCCTCTAAAAACAAGGATGTGGCTACTAAGGCAAGACGTGCTGAAGCCTTTCAAAAAGGGTCGCATGTTTCATTGCCAAGATCCCCAGTGAGGAACTCAGGTGAGCTAGGTTTGCACACATTTGAGACAAGCAGGCTTTGCTTGTGTTGCTCTTCTTCAGAACAAAAAGGTTTAAATTCAAACTGTTTACTTTTAATAGAAGTGAAAAACAAGGTCAGTTTGTTTGTTTGTTTTGAAAGGAGATCTGAAAAATAGCTCTCACTTCTGCACATGCCATTGATAGTTTAGTTTTTGAAATCCAGCTAGGAAAGATGCTATCTAATAATTAAACCTGAATGGTCACTTAAATGATCGTTATCTGTAATAGCTGTTGGGGTTAGATGAGTGTCATGAAAATCTCACAAGAGTTTTGACTGAGCCTAACATGCAATTCTTTCATGAATTGTGGGTCATAAATATTTCACATTTCTTGACAGCTCACAGGCTCATCTTTCAATTTGAAATGGATACTTTCTAACTGGCCCACCAATCCCCCTTGTACCCTTGGCAAATATTGATGTCAAAGGCTGCCTTGAAAATTATTATGTCAATTGGAGTGCCCTGCAGTTTCTGGCCTTGTGCATGGGCAGGATAGGCTGTGTCATCTGAGGAAGAGCCCTGCGAAAGACTGGTGACTCAGAGTCCTTTTACATTTCCACAGTACTGCATCCACTGAAGTTGGCTCTTAGAGCAGGAGTGAACAAATTATAGAAAATTCTGGGCTCATCTGGTATGCAGTAGTCAATCAGGCTGGCAGAATGTGCCAGTCTGGCATAACCTCTTTTACCATCTTTATCAGCCTTTGGTTTAAGGCACGATCTATTTTAAAAACATAGTATTCCTGTAACTTTCCTCACCAGTGCAGTCCACTTACAGGGTTCAGAAAAAAGCCCAGAAATTGGCATTGCGGCCAAAGTTTGTCTGTTATAACCAGAGAGGAATGTCTTGAACTTAATATGTTTGGTTTGGGAGATCTGTTTTTGTCCGCTATAACGAATTGTCCATGATAACCATGTCCATCATAAGTGTAGTGTGCACTATATAATTTAACAGTGGTGGTTAGTACAGCAGAAGCCAACTGTTGAGGCTGGGTGGGAAACCTGAGATATTTTGTTAACCAAATATGTCCTAAAATAATCTTAATTTTTTGAGAAACTATCAATCTCTGCATTCTTGGCTAAGTGCTGTTGTTGAAACTTTAAAATGGTCTATTCATCCTTAAATGTACGCTTCACTAAGAAAAGAAAAGAATTTTTTTTTTATTCTTTCAAAATATCAGAGGCTTTGTGTACTAGGCAGAAACTTGATATCCCTGAGCTTGAGGAAAAAAGGTTAAAATGGGAGAGGAACAGACGAAATTTGTTTCTGTGGAGGATAGTGTAGCTTATAAAAATTTGAAATATAAAAAATATATTGTATCTTATGTATAGAGAACAAATACATAAGACTAAACTTTCTCATCACAGTTAAAACAAATTGTCTGGAAATTTAAGGACCCCAGTAAAAATTTCCATGTTGTTAATTTATTAAGCTTTGTAGCATAAAGAGCAAGGAATGGAACAGGGATTAATTCACAATACAGTGTATTTTACCCTTTTACATGCCAATGATCCTTAAAAAATGGAAATGAACTTGGCTTGAGCTAAATCTAAATGAACTTGTCCTAGTTTTTGCTTCTTGAAAAAGAAATTAAATTGGTTAGAAGTAGGGATTTCTTGGGCAAAATGAGATTTTTTCTTTTTTTCTATGAAACAAAGCATTTTCATTTTATATAACAACATTTCCATCAAAAGCAAAGCCAGAGAAATGGCATGCCAGACTTGCACACTATTCATGAAATCAGCAGGTGATGCAGTCCATCCTGCAGCCAGTAATCCAGTGGCTAGGGAGCTCGCCCAAGGGGTGGGGGAACAAGACTCTCCTCTGCCAGTGGAGAACTCATGTCTCTACCTTCCAAGAAATATCCTAGGGAAAGAATTTTTTTTTTTTAAATTCCCTGTTAAAGCAGTCCTAATTTGCGTGTGATAGAACTTTTGTTTTACTAAGGATTCTTGCACCTTATAAATAAGAGCTTAAATCATTGTGTCCTTCTTGTTGACTCTAGCCTGGCATCCTGAGAGCCTCAGTCCCTTGGAGTCCACCGATGGTCCTTGTTGGACTTCATAGACTTTATGTGGACTGGTGAGTGTCACTTGGATAGTGTCATGGATCTGTCCCCATCTGAGGGAGCAGGACTGAGATGGGGCAGAGAGAGAGGAGCAACTTGCAGAAACTTAACAGCTTTCATAACATAGGCAGGCATCTGCATGTACCAAGCAATTGTGCAACAGAAGAGCAAGCCTGAGGCACTATCCCTCCTTGGGTGGCAGCCTGTGAATTTGGCAGTGAGGAACTGTGAGATAGCTTGTAAGAGAGCTCTGCTGTTCAGGGGCCATTAACCAGTCCTTATGTAAACTCTTCCTGAAAAGTAACTTCTACCATATGGAGACAAAAAGAATAGTGTCTTCTCTGATCCTTCAGTAAGCTGCACGTAAGACTCCTTGGGATTTTTTTTTTCTGTTTTCCTCCCCTTACTTGTTGCTGGTAAGGTAAAATGGATTACAGGCAGTTTAGTACTGAAGACTAATGTTTTTCTTTTTTTAAGTCTCTACTGTGAATGGAACAAGACTCCTTTTCTTGCTGAAAAAATGCAGTTTCTTGATGAGAGGTGTTATGCAAGTTACTGTAATTACTTGGCCTGAGCACCCCAGGGAGCTCTTCTGAACCACAGTACTGGCTCTTGCAGGTAGGATAAAGTCAAACTTGCTCAGTAGTGAAGTTTCAGAATTCTGAATTCTGCCCCCATCCTGAATAAAATATGAAAAAACACTGCAGTAAGCTCCAGCCTGTCTCAGTCCACCCAGATACAAACTAACTCATCTACTGAAAGTTTATGACAAATGAGATGCAACCAATTCCACCTTGGCCTTTAGAGTTGTGGAGAAGTAAAGGCCTGTCTTTGTCCAGTGATAAACGAGATGCTTATTCCAAGGTTTTGCTCTGCCAGTGAATTATAGCTGGAATTGTTGGGAAAGGAAGAATTGTGGTTGGAAAAAAGAGTGTATTATGTGTGAGTGACATAATGTTTGTGCATGTATGTGGGTGTTCTGAGCAGATCCTTACAATGCATAAAAGAATAGGGATGAAGAATGCTTAAGTGTTGCCAAGTTGTCAAGTGTTTATCTTTTCAGATATATAGTAGTATCGACAGTCCTTCTTACTGGATGGCTCCTACAGTAAGCAGAGAAAAGAAAAATAATGGATAGAATCCTGACAGAATAATATGAATTTTCTTAGAATTAGAAAATAATATAAATAAATCAATAATTTACATAAGTACAGAATTTCTTACACCACGAAAGGAAAACGTGTTCTAGTACATAACACAAGAGAGAATCTTGCAATGGCAAAATTGATGTGAGGGAAACAAGATTTATATAAAAACTCTAGCTACTCAGGTAGGTCAACTCCCTTTCTGAAGCCATCGGCAGGTTTCTAAGTTGTTGCAATGCTTCTTTGTCAGAGTTCCAGTGCTTTGGCAGCCCTGAGGTTTGTCTCGCCATGTATCTTCTGCCCTTCAGTCTTGCCAGGTACAGCCGCTTACAAAGCACCTGTCTCTGACAGGAGCTATCAGCCTTCCTTATGGGTTTACCTTCCTGTTTCACAAATTCCGAGTGATTTCTTCATTCTCCTTTTTGAGAATGTTGATTTTTCACCCCTCAAGAGCTGCACAGCCTTATGGCTATTATTTAACTCTGAGGTGAAAACACTTAATTTCCCACCCTAGAATCCAAACCGCCTAAACCCACTTGGCCCTTCTGCCTTGTGTGCTGTCTGGGCATCTCTGCAGACCTCAGAGGGTATCTCTCTCACTAAGCAAAGCACTTTCAATCTCAATAATTCAATCAAAACTAGAATGTCTCTATACGGTCTACCAGACAGGGAGCAGAGTCCTAACTAAATACTCCTTGTCACTACCCAAATATCTTCATGAGACAGATCTTGGGCCCTCCTAAACAGCCCACAATTTGTCAAAGAATCACTGTCCTGAATTTGTAAACTTTGGTGTGGCCAGCCTGTACCTTCAGACAGGTAGACTTCTGAGCATTCAAGGGTGGTGATTCAGACACATTTTAAACTTTGTATGACACACATCCAGTGTATAATTTATAAAGTGAGAACCAGTGATGCCTTCTCCCCTCAGTGTGCTGGACAGAAGTCACCTTAGCTTTTGCAGGAGGTGTGTATATGCACAGAGGCACAGATACCAGTATGAAAGCTTCTGCTTGCTGTATTATTTCATGACACTGTACAGAAGGTCTTCTAGATTACAAAGGAAATGCCTCTGGCAAGCTGTGCTCTTCTCTGTGATTGATGCTATGAGGTATAAGCTTAGGGTTTCTCCAAAATAGCTCCTTTCCTCATATCTTTTTGTTTGTTTGTTTATTTTGTCTGCTAATAGAATGGTATAACACAGAATACTTCTAAACAATTAGGAAATATTTGTAATCTGTTTAGATAGTCAACTTTGACATTTATAATTTGTAAAGGTTTCTTAAACTGTGACTTGAAAGGGACACCCTGAGATTATTAAGCAGTCTATATTAAGCAAGGACTAGTGGCTATTTTAAAGTAAAAAACAATATGAGATTCTCTGCTCCTGTCTTCTCCATCTCAGCATCTCACAATATCTCTTCCCTAACCAGCAAAACATATCTTCACCCAGCTTATTCTATCTTTTTTTTTTGAAATAAATTTCAGAGAATAGTGAAGTATCTTGACTGAAAGTTTCAGCTTTTAGACTAGAAGAAAAAGCCTGCATCTTTCCTGTGAAGATAGAAATGAAACATACTCGAATAACAGTTGAATTTAGGATTTTTTAGGCCTTAGTATGTCATATAATCTGATTCCCTACATGTCATATTGGCAGTTAATGAATGCTAATTGAAAGTATGAGCCTCAATGTGGTAGCTGACAATTAATGCCCATGAGTTTTCATTACAAAGATCCTAACAGTTCAGTAATTAAGCATATTCCTGTAAATACATATCCAAGAACTGGAAGTGGAATTTGCCTTCTTCATCCTTGCTCCCACTGAACCAGATGGAGATTTTTAAATGGAAAAACGAGAGATGTGGAAGGCAGTCCAGTTTTATAAATCCTAGCTTACACTTGTTTATTATTATTTGAATGATGTTACAGGCATGACATTAGTAGAACTGCAGGTCATAATATTCTCACAGAGTAAAGAATATCATTTTTGCAATTACAGATGACAAATTTTTTAAATTTACAGAAGGCTGAGAAATCCAAATTCCATGCATTCTTTCCAGGTGAACTCTTAAGTTAAGGACTTATTTGGGAATAGGAAGGAATTTCTTTGATATTGATCTTCTATTTCTGAGATGGTTAAGTGGACTGATTTTTATATCTGATCAAAGGTCTGATTATTTTTTTCTATTGAAGTTAATGGCTATGCTCATATTGATTTCTTAGAATGATGGATATTCTTCCAAATTAATTCTGTGCTAAAATGGGGCAATCTGTTTTTATATAAGAAGTGAAATTTATGGTCAGACCTGGCTTAGTGTATGTTGTTGAAGTCTATGCAGGGCTTCAGCAATCAATGTGAAATAATAAAAAATTAAAAAGGAGAAGCATTCTGTCAATAGCACTCCTGTTACAAAGGGAATACTTGTTTTATATTGATTAGCTCCTGTTAAATAATGCATTACGGCTTCACAACCATGTAGGCTCTTGCAGGGTTGTTTATTGCAAGCAGTGGCAGTACAGAAATGCTCTTAGTGGGCAAGGAAATCAATACTGTATCTGTAAACACACTTGTAAATGCAGTCCCATGGCTCACCCTCCAATCTGCAACTGCCCATTAAACCAGAATAGTGTGAAATAAGACTGGTTGTTACATCCTGTATTTCTCTTTCAGCACCTTTCTGGACAGCATTAAGCTGCTGAGACACTTCAATTAGAATCCAATCTATAAGTAACTTATTTGATATATTTCTACTCACCTATTGAGTATATGAGAGTACATTATCTGAGCCACTTCTAACATGTCAGATTTGCATATTAGGACAGATTTTTAGCAACTTCCATTTGTTCGGACACCAAAAGATTCCAAGAACAATTTATTTGTAAAGCTATGAAACAATCCTGGTTAAAATTAGGGCATTCTCAACTTAGTGTGCAGCAAACCTAACAGTGTCCTCTCCAAGGAATCAGCTCATTGAATTAGGGTCCTAAACCAGTGAGGCTTCTCTGGAAATATTTGAAAGAGATTCCTTACCATGACTAAGGCAAATGCCTCCATTCTTTGAAAGTGTGGTCTGGGTGTCCACGGAAGAACCAGGTGAATGAAGCCAGAGGGAGAGTAGGGACCAGTGTAACACATGTACTCCTAGGGCACCTGATGCCACATCATGAATTAGCATTGTTTGCTTTCACACACCCCTGCAAGGAAGTGGCATGCTTCCCCACTGTCCTCTGCAGATTATACTAAGGGCAATACTCCAAAAAGATTGAGTGAAGTGGAGCTTTCTGTTTAGGGAGTGGTTGTTTATTTAATTACCATTAATCACAATTGGAGACCATTTTGAGTATAGTAGTCCAATCTCTCTGAGCCAGACTCCCTGAATTTAGGAAAGCTGTGATGCTTTTTCCATCATAACTTTGATTACCTTTAATAGCGTATTACTGGCCCAGTGAATAATACAAAAAGACCCTGGTGTAGCTTTGGGAATATTAAATTCAAGATGCAATAAGTATTGTTTCAGATTATGAGCACTCACAGTTTCTTCTAATATTGCCAGAAATAGATTAACATTTGTAACACTGGACATCTATAAAAAATTGTACATGATAAATATTATAATGCTAAGCATATTTGATCATTTCAAACAAGCTGTATTAGAGTGAAGTTTGATTTATTGTCATAGATTGATTCTGTGAAAATATATCTGCATAGTGTTAGGTTATGATCATTATTGTACAATGCCTTCCTGAACACAAAGAGTGGAATTTATCTGAATGGATTTTAGCCACCTAAAAGTCAGATGTCTAGCATAGGCTAATGGTCTGAATTTCCCTTATAGTTGATGGAGAAATAGTCTTCTCCATGAAACTGAGATAAGTATATAATATAGATTGAATGTATACATTTATGGAGGCACCTGACTTTCTCCATTGGTTCTGTGGGAGGCCCTAGTAGCTAACCTATAACAGGCAATACATTTTGCAACATTAGGCTAACTGAGGGAATCCTACTATGTGAAAAGTAATGACCAGCAAAGGTGTGGGAGAGCTGGAGATTGAGGATGTCAAGTTAAAAATAGATACTGTGCAATAATTAGTAACAGTTGGAGACATAAGCTACCTCTGAACAGTGCTGATTGGTCTCAATTTGATTTTTTCCAAAAGGGAAAGATTATTTTTGAGGTTAACTATTAGTTCAGAGCCAAATTTCAGCTAAAGAGAGCTCCAAGTAATTTTGCAATGACTCTAATAATGTTGCTCCAGAGGAAACTGCCTGGCTATTTACTGGAGAATGCTTCACAGAAATCTGTGGTGACTGGGAACTGGAGTCCAGAATACTGTACTGAGCGTCATTATTTTTCAATACTTATATAAGGGTTTATTTAAAGTCACTGATCTTGTTTCTTAAGTTCTAAACGGATCTGTATGACAGACAGAAGAAATCAGGGAAGCAGGATGAATTGTAGATATCTGAGATCTCTTTTGGACAAGGTATGAGAGGAAGATCTGGCCCCAAGCCTGGTGGGACAGTATCCAGAATAACATCTCAATGGCCCCAGGCCATGGACAGAGCGAGGGAATGACATCCATCTTCTGACCACATAGACATGCTGTGTATTTTCTTCTTTCCTTTAGGAATTTTTCCAGACAGGGTCAGCCTATATATGAATGGGTAACCAGCATACCATAGCTGAGTGAATAGTCAGTTTTGGACCATTTGTATGGCACTTTCATCAACATACTTTTAATTTTAAACACTTCTAAGAAGAGATCTTCCTTTAAACTCAGTAATAATTACCATGGTGCACTTTACTGTCATGACCAGGCCTATTCATGTTTCTGAGGGAGCTTGTTTAACTCTAGTTTGGCTATTGCCATACCACACTGAAGAATATATAGAGTGCTTTTCATAGAATCATAGAATCATAGAATGGTTAGGGTTGGAAGGGACCTTTAAAAGTCATCTAGTCCAACCCCCCTGCAAGGAGCAGGGACATCTCCAACTCGATCAGGTTGCTTGGAGCCCCATCCAACCTGGCCTTGAATGTTTCCAGGGATAGGGCATCTACCACCTCTCTGTGAAACATGGGTAAAATCCGAAGCAGCAATGTCACCAATATGATGAACATAAGAGTAAATCACAGTTAAGAGAAATAATATCTTCCTAAGAATGGTTTCAGCTTATCTCTGAGGTTGAAACTATGAATAATAATAAGGACCAGATTTCACTCACCTGAGAGTTGCACTCTATCCAGGCCATCCAAAAGGCAAATGGAGTGAGTTGGGGAGAGGGAAAACATCTAGCACTGGATACAGCCTCTGAATTTATTTTCCCGTAACCTAATAAAAAGATCAATCTTGTATAACTTATTTTGCACTTTCAGGAGGCTCTGCAACTAGTAAATTATAAACCTCACTGTGAGTGCTATGTTTAAAAAAGTATATGTATTGTAAGATTTTGTATTGCTAACTGTTAGCCATTAAATTATCAGTTACTACGGTTTATTCCAAATCTGTGAGCTGATCCCTTGCCTCAGTCCTGCAGCAGAATAACTTTTTGATAACTCTTTTCAAAGATCTAATAATGAGATTTCATCTAAGAGAAAGAAAATAAGCTAAGTCTTTCATTAAAACATTCTATAAGAGAAATGCGTATTGAAAATGTATTTCTCAACTCATGGGTGCAAAAATGAAGGGAATTATTCATTTCCAACACAGCCTTCAAATCAAAACATTTCAGCATTCCTTACTTACTCACATCAGTGGATCGTGTGAACCAGAACGCTATGTTACAATAAACTCATGATTTTTAGGCAGAAGGATCCTTGAATAATATTTCAGGCTCTGCTTTTCCCTGGAAACTTCCTTACTTTCAACAGTTCTCCTCTACTTGCCAACAGTGACCTAACTCTAAAATTATTTGCTACATTTGAACAGGGAACAAAATTAACTCTTAAGAAAATGGGTGGCCTATACGATCAGCAAAGAGTGGAACAGAGCTTGGGTTTTATGGCCTGACTGGTGCACTAGTAGGGCTTATAGTCCTTGTGAAGTCCCCCTGGCCACTGAAAAAACAGCATTTTGTTCAGAGGAGCTGCATTAGCTGCATATTACTGTTCCGACGTTTTGTCAGCTAATTGGATTCCTTTTCACTTATTTCAAGAATTGCCAGCTCTGTACTTTGTTATTCATTTGCTAGCATAACTTTTCAGGGTGAGAATCAGGCATAAACATATACAGCACAAAGTAGTTCTTCCAGGAAGAAGGTTTAATGTAGAGGACAAAAATTTTTAAATGGCCTTACTATATACACTTACCTCAGTGTTTGTAGTATTAGTACTGGGGAAATAGGTCATTTCAGGGGAAAGGAAGAAGCGGAATTTCTTGCTGTGGTTTGCAGGGCACATTTCTTAGATTTGAGGACTGCTCAGACATTCAGGCAACATCATCCTCTGAAGGTGCTTGTGTTTTGGCAGGTACATTTATCCATGGAACAATACACAAAAAGAAACCCAGCTGGTTTGGAAGGGGTCAGTGGAGGTCTGAAGGTTAACTTAAGCCAAAGATCCTGAGGGAAATTATTCTTAATGAAAACTGACACATATATGCCCCTGATAGCTTTAGAAAAAACAAATGTATACTTCATCTGAATCTCAAAAAGCTCAAATATTTAAGCTGTGCAACAAACCCTGAAAAAATTTTGTACTGAATAGCGTTAGCTGCCAGGGAAAAATTAATTCACACAGTTTTTATTCCTACTGCTCTGGTACCCAGTGGAACTGTTTTACATTTGTCTGACCCCTATGCAATTTCTTTCTTTCAAACCCATTACATTTAATACATTTTCATAAGAAACAATTTGGAGTGTTGCCCAGTCATTGTCTAAAATGAAGCAAGAACAGAACCTTTAACACAACATGTGCATATACTATCCCCACATTGTGTATGAATGCAAGAGCAGACATCCTTTAGAAGCAATAAAATCTATGTCTACCTAATGGGCTCCAAATGGTATTTCTTGCACACTCAAATTTCTCACTGAAGTCCATGGACTTATTGCATGTTTAAAATAAGCACGATAAATGTAACTAGTTATAGGCACATATTTATACTAAAGATGGCATCCAGTACTGCAGAACGGTTTACTGTAACAACAGAACAACACAGAGTTTTCCAGCAGTTATACAAAAAGGTTTTGGATGTATGCTCCCACTGAACAGGAACTGGATACTGTTCTTACAAGTTTCTTAATGAGAAATTTGTGTCTCCTATAACAAAGATGAGTCTTTATTGTAATAACAGATAAGACAGAGTTGAGCTTGAGAAAGGGAGAGCTAGGTATATGTCTTTCAGTAGGCAGCTATGACAGAATTGACTCACTAATTAAAAGAAGTTGAATGCTTCAACAATTCAGTCCAGACCTTAAAAGATCAGATAGCCTTAAAAGATGCCTATCACATTGCTCAATGTGCCATTACAGATCTCAGATACATTAAGCAAAGCATGGTGCTGATAAAAGCCTATGGCAGTCAGAAGACACATTTTCGTAAAGGCAGTGAGAACTGTTGAGTGTGATGTCTGATAGGAGTTATACTAGTTTGTACCAGCTGAGATTCTGCCTGTAATCAGCACAATGCTGGTGACTGATGTCAGCGTCGCAAATGGCTGGGAACTTCACAGTGTTTGTTCATCCCAGCTTGGGTTAAAAGGGAACACTGTTAATGCTTGCATCACAAGAATGCCCAGACACTTATTCTAATACCAGGAGTCCATTTTGCTGCCCTCCTGAAGAGTTTATTTTCTCAGCAGGGTTACCCTTAGAAGGGTGAGAGAAAAGCAGAATTACTGTCTGTAATAGAATCACAATTGGAAGCTGAAAGAGTTTAAAAGCTTTCTACATCTGATTATAGGAGATAAGACACTTTTTCACTAGAAGAATAAAGAACTACTGGAGTAACTTATCACGACTGGACCGTTTATTTAGAAGTGGTTTTAGTTAAAGAAAGATTTGAGTTGTGGAAGTAAAAAATATTGAAAGGAAGCAGGTTAACAAACTTTGAATGTGAAATGTAAATGCAAATGAAAGGTAGAAAACAACCTTTTCTCTGCATCTGTAATGACAGAAACTAGTTGGTTTAAAGTGTAGCAGTAAAGGCTCAGGAGAAGCTTTACAATATGGAAAAAGATGGAGCCAAAAGTATAAAAACCGTTACCAGTGGTGGTTTATAAGTACAAGTTATATAAACATCTCTTAAAAGTGGTTTAGGATTTCTCAGGCCAGGACGAAGGACTGTATTGCCTCCACTTTCAGTCTGATAGTCTCTTTCCATCCTCTTGTGTCCTGTTGCTCGTGTTATAACAGAGGTTAGACAACATAATCATGGCTATCTCTGTATGTACAAGCATCCAAAGAAGTCTGCAGCTCTGCTGGGAGCTGAAAGCAAGTCTCTGAGTTCCAGACCAGGACATGACCATAGAAACTGTCACCTGGTTTTGCAACAGTGACTGTCTACTTGAAAAAAAGGAACTTTAACATAAATTGTCCTTGCCTAAGATTATTTGTGTATTGAACACAAATGGACCACTAAGAATCCGGTGAATGAAATCCACCATTACTCACCCTATGCGGGTCCTTTGCTCACACAGCTGTGTATTAAGTTCTCTTTCTCTTCTGAATTCCTTTTTACACACCAACACAAACTCAGATGGAGAAGTAGAGTGCCTCCTTTACCTGGGATGAGTGTTATAACTGCACAATTCCTTTTTGGGAGCTAACCTCAGGTCCTTTTGAGAGGATTTGCATCCTCTTCCTGAAAATGGAGAAACCTGAGTTGTATCTCATAGCGGGATTGCAAAGACATGTATTGACACGATTCATTTTACACACAATGGTATACTGTACTGCAGATATATACATGACCTGTGGTGGATCTCTCTTATACTGACTCCAGATGGTGCAGAATAAATTTCTTAAAAAACTACTATTGCTTGGAATTTCAGACATTGAACTTGCTGTTTAAAACATCTGGAAATGTGTATGTATCTGTGTGTAGTGTGTTTATAGAAAAAGGGATGATTAAAGGAATGCTATTAATCCAGATATGTTTGACTTCTTATTTAATCTCATCCCCAAGCTCGCTTTATATTCTACACACAACTGTCAGTAATTCCAGCCCAATAACAGTTTAGGACAACTTCATCTGCTGTGAGCACTATAATGTTTGTGACAAGACTTACACTGTTTTTCTGTACAACAGCCTCTCCTAATAGTGTGAATCTTCACAACTTTCTTATCACTGGTGCAACCAATACTTATTCCTCGTATCTGGTAGGTGGATATACAGGTGAGTTCCATCTTGGCCCAAAGCTCTGTTTTTCTGTATTCAGCTGTGATAGCTGTCCCCAGGAGATGGTGACAGCGAATGATCTCTGTCCTAAGCATTTTGAGGTTTGAAATACTTTGTTCTGATGGTGGTTTGACACAAGAACCATTGAGTATATGTAAGATTGAGGTATTTCAGCTTTCTTGCATATGTAAAAGCTGTCTTCTTTCAAGCTGTGAAATTGGAAGATGCTGTTTGTCGTTGCAATTAAATTCTTAAAGCCTTTTAGAGTAAATTGACTTTCATAGTATTTTTATCTTTGTCTTAGTAATATAGTCATAGAAAATAGGACTGGAAGGTGGTCAGCCTGGCCACCTTGCTTCCTGAAGACAAGACTGCACCTCAACGGTTCCTGACAGATGTTTGGTAAAACTGTTTTTAACAATGTCAGTGACTGAGATTTCACAACCACCCTAGGTGCTAATGAGGAATTTCTAATTTTAGGTATCTTTGTAGTTCAGACAATTGCATATCAACAATTAGGAAAGATGTCTTAAAAAGAAGAGACTTTTGAAAATGGGGTAAGGCCTCTTTTTTCAAAAAATTTAATTCAAATCCTGAGATTAAAAATATTACATCTGTTGTTGCCATCATTGAAATATTTTCTAAGGCAAGCAGTTATTTTATTTTTTAGTCTTTAAACCACCCAGTTACAAGGAAACAAGCAATGCTCTTACTGCACAACAGCTCCAAGAAAAACATGAGGCTGCTCTTAAGTGCAAGTTACAAAACAGAGCTTATGGAGTGTGCTCTGTCACATTGTTTTGAATGATTATTTTGCTCTTGCATCGTCCCAGGGACCACAAGTTTCTTTAGATGTATAAGTAAAGCAATCCAGCTATTATTCATTGATACCTAGATGTGTGCATCTTCAGCTGAGCAGCCCCTCACCTTTCTGGAATTAGCCAGGAGTGTTGATGTTGTGGATCCAATCACAACAGTTGATTGGATTAGTAAACCTCTAGTGAATATGGGAAAAGAACAAGTGCAGTTAAATAGAGCATCTAAACAAATATATGTCTGTATTCACTGAATTCTATGTCCCATAAAAGACAAACCCTATCTTCTCAAAGGTGAAATAAAATTTCATTCTAATACATAGAAGAAAGTTATATTTTTCTACTTTATTATATCATGAGCAACTGTGAATCATCTATACAACCTCGGGCTGTGATATTAGAATAAATACAGATGAGAAGAGAAAGAAAATTCTTCCAAAGATCTGAGTAGTAGTGGGAACAATCAAATCTATTTCTTGCTCTGCTCCTTCCCTGAACTTTTGCCTACCGTATTTTCCACAACAAGAGCTTTGTATGTCCTAATTTTCAAGACCTCTAATCTATGACAGCAACAGGTTAGGATTTCAGGTTTTCATTTAGCTGGGAATGAGAGTTGATCTGACCTTAAGTATTTATTTTAGCTTTCAAGGTGGAATATCAAGCTATTATAGCAAAACTGAATTTTTCTCTGTCTTCTGGTTGCAGTTTTTCTTGAAAGACAAGAGACACAATTTTTCCATCCAGCTCCACTGAAAACTTTCTATATAAAAAAAACCTGAAAAATATTTTTCAGAGCTGTATGCAACCAGACACATAACCTGTGCTCCATTGAAGCTGTAATCATCTATGAAAAAAAACCCCAAAGCAACAACCCCCAAACAAATCCTTTTGGATCTCTTCCATTCTCTGGTTTTATCTTTTTACTGCATTTGCTGTTTAAATCTAACCTGTCATTTTAAAGCCTAGCGGCATTTGAAAAACAGAGAAAGTCAATGGTGGTGTTTGCAGTAGATTCTGGACTTATATGAGAGAGAAAAACACTGAAATCTTTTAATTTCTAATAGATAGGGGTGGTGGAGAGGTGTGGAAGAGGTGCACACAGTATCATTAACCCTTCTACCAGTACCTTCTGTTCAGATAAGTGGAGATTGAAGCTATGCACCATCACCAGTTTTGATGTGCAAAAAGCACCTCTCTCTATAAAAAGGGCAGATGTGATTACGAGAGATTGTGGTGAGGAGGTTGTACCTCTTAAAGCCTGGACAGGGACAGAAGACATGACACTTTGTGATTTCTCTTTTTGTGTCTGTTGTCAGCTTTCTCTTTCATGTTAGACAATGAGCTATGGGTATGACCCACGGAGAACAAAACTGGAGAAATAATAACTAGCAGCTGAGTCGAGTGCTAACTCAAGTGAAGATGCAAGCTGACTAGCAAGGGCTGAACATTTCAGCTAGAAGGATAAGTGCCCATCAACTCCGTGAGAATACCAATGGCAAATATTTTCTCTTGATTACTAGGCGGATGTTAAGGGATTAATATGAAGGGGGAGATTTAATTAGGAATAATGCTTTGCAGAACAAGTTAGAACCTATGAATCGATGGAGACAGAGAAAACAATTCACCCTTAAGGAGTCAGTTTTATGTGTTTTTTTAAGGATCGTACTATACATCCTTGATGTTTTAAGGGTGGAGCTATGTAAGAGTCTGAAAGAACCAGAGAAATTAAAAATCATGTTAAAAGAACAAATGTCACTTGAACAACTTCAGGGACTTCATCACCAAGGTAAACTAAGGTCTAACCAGAGAAATTTCTCATGTATTTTCTTTGGCATTGCAAAAGATATGAAAAAGAAATAATAGAACTTATATATGTATTTGTAGACAGTAAGATGAGTCTTGTTCACAAACACCTCTCTTGAAGAAGCTATAGCTTTATAACTACCTAGTCCAGAAGATGATTTACACGTATCCACAAAAATACACATTATTTCTCATGTTCATTTAAAGTCATAGCTTTAGCATCCCTGATGCTAGCCACTCCACAATGAACAGGCTAAGTCAGTTGTTTTGTTCACAGTAGGCATCATGTACTTGGATTTTGTCACCTGGGCAACAGTGCACATATTTCTGTTTCCAAGGGCACTTCAGAAGGCAGTCTCTGCTGCTGTTATAAATGACTTCCTACTGGACTTTCCCCTGCTTCTGTGTTCCCCCAGCTCATGCTGGTTCCAGTAATTCAAATTATTGTATTTTCAGCATCATTTCATTCAACTTGAAACATTTTTTAGGAGGTATAAATCAGTGAATTTTGTGCTACTCCACTTTAAAGCTGGAACAAGGAACTACAGAGCTAGGTTTGCTATCTTTTGAAAATTTTGGCAAGAAGTTCATGCTGGGGTATTGTCTGTTATGAAAAGTCCTACAGAAGCTGTCAGAAATGAAAACAATATGCTCTGATGGAAGGCAGCTTCTATAAGAAATACTGTACAGTTAAAACTGTTCAGTTCCAATAACAGTTCCTGATGGTGCTTCTTAACTATCTCAAAGCAGATGTTTTGGATACAGAGGACTGCTGTAACTCTTGTTACTTAGCATTCATGTTCGATAATACTATAAAACCATGCTGAAATTGTTTTAGGAGCTATTTAAACAAACACTCTGAATATGTAGACTTATATAGAAAACTGCAGAAAGATTCTCATTTTCTATCACATTTAAGAGAATGTTTCCATAAGTGTTTATTATCCAGATGATACTTAAAGAGTTTGAGGATGAACTTTTTATCTTAGCATAATTTGCACCCTACTGCAAGGTACATTCAGTGTCTTCTTACCAGATACTGAATTAAGGCTTGCAGGATCCAGCAGCTCATGCCTCTCTGCTCTCTTTGTGGCTGCTGTATGCAGCTAATTCCTCCAGGGAGAAGAAGCAGGCCATCGGTTTGTTTACCATTCAGTAAAGATACCTGGCACTTTCCTTGCACAAAATGAGCTGCTCTGTTGTCAGGAAGATGTTTGATCCTCTCACAAGCTCTGCCATCTGTTGAATAAAAATAGGCATGTGAAAGTTCAAAGTGTTACTGTGCGTAATAGCAGGCAGTAGAGCAGTGCATGGTATCGACTGGTGGAATTAAGACACGTACAGTCCCCAGTTATGTGAGAGTTACAATACTGTTAGGAACAAGATAAACTCTTTAAAAAAATCACCTCCTCAGATTTCTTAAAAAAAAAAAAATAGATTAGTATTTTCTCTTGGCTGTCACGTGGATTTTATACTAAAATGCCAACTTAGCTCTGCCCACACAAAATTCATTCACAGAGTGCTTAATTTACTTCAGCATTATGGATTGACAGTGAATTACAATGAATAAAGTGGCAATTTTCAGTTTGTTTCTTAGTCCCAGACAGACTAGGAAATCTTTTATGCAAACTGTTTCATACCAATTAATGGGTTTGAGTTTGTTTCCATTTAAGTGTTCAGAGGAAAAAAACCTGTATTATTCTGCTCATAAGCAAAATCTTCTCTAGCCTTTCTTGTAAGTGTTTGCAAATATTCAAGTAGACTATTTTATTGCTAATATAAGCTTATTCATTATTATTTCCAGTTGTAAGCGGAGCAATTTTGAGCATAAATGTTGCAGAGACATATCAGTGTTTAATGTAGCTTACAAAGGCATTTTCAAAATACTCCTGTAAGATCACGTTATTGTATTATCAGCCTTTACTGGGCTAGAATATGCCCATAACTTTGAAGCAGTGATACAGCAAGATATTTAAACACTTGCTTTCTGTAGTCTGAACTGAGAACATGTGTAAGAGATTTGCCATACTGGCTCAGAACCTGTCACTGTTAAGCCATTATAAAATATTTTGTTATTGTAGTGCAAGTACTAATACAATAAGGTGAGATAACGTTAAAATGAATTTTTATTATACCTGTCATAATTAATAACATGATATGCTAATATGATTTTCTTTGTCTTTGTTTTTTTTTGTGTTTCTGCTGGAATACTCATAGTTTCAGGACAGGGTTTTTGAAGGGATACAATGGCAGCATGGTCCCAGCCCTGGGAAAGATTACAGTCTCATTATTGGCCAAGTGGTAGCAGAAAGCAGGAGGAAACTTAACAACAAACAAGGTGGGAAGGTAAAACAGGAGACAATTATTAGTTTAAGGTGGGGTCACAGGCTATTTAAAGTAGGATTTATCTGACAACGTGGAAACCTGTATGAGTGACACCTACACAGTCTAGCTGATGGAATATTTTAACTAGTGTAGGAATTCCTCACAAATTCTAGCCATGAGTACTTACATATCTTCTAAATTAGCTGCTATATGTCCTCTTTTTCCAAGAGAGAGAGGTACCTCCAGAGGATGTTTATTTCCACATTAAAAGAGGTATGTAATGTAGGAGTCGTGGATTGTTCTCTGCAGCTGCCGATCTCTTTCCAGTGGCACAGAGGACTAATTACATTTAGATAAGTTGTAGACAGCTCAGGTTGGCTCAGCAGAACACAACCCTTAACTTGCAGCTTATTTTAACAATCTGATGATTGAAATATTAGTGACTACTCTGTTCTCTGATTATTTTATTGTCAGAGCAAATGAAGATGTGAATCTTTCTCCCTTTACAGCTTTAAGGAATAATTGTGTCATAGTTTACAGATATGACCTCATGATAAACAGATATGAGTTGTTACCTGGGGAGCTTTATCAGTTATTTGCTAATGGATGAGGATTAGCAGAAAACAAGAACTACTGATACATTCCATTTAAAAGAAAGACCTTACCACAGTATAAATCCAGAACAAGTGCTTGCTTTAGCTTGGTATAAATTTATAAACTGTATCCTCCATGCTATTCAACAGAAATCCTTGTAAATCATATGAGTTCTGTCAATGCTCAAAGTACCACTCATGAGTAGTTTGTGATCCCAATTTTGACATTAGCTTGCTAAATGACTTTGGCTAGTCACTCCCCCCTGCAGATTCCTTGTTTTTCCACCTGTATGGAGGAACTAAAAGTCATTACTTCTGTAACATGCCTTAAAACCTTGAGTGCTTTCAAAAATATGAGTAATTATGATTTACTGACTCAATAATACTAACCTGCTAATTTTTTGCTAATACAGACGACATGTTCTCAAACTTCAGAGCTAGAGCAGTTCAGCTCGTGCACCACTATTGTAAGACAAACACCAAACGCAAATATAAAATACTAGATTTTGCTGCTTTAATGTCACCAGAGTGTTAGAGCGATGCCCATAGTCTTGATTCAGGAATAAAATATTGATAGCTGTCGATTTTTAACAGCATTTGGTTGGGTTGGATTTTTTTTTTCTCTTTCCCAGGGGAAAAAGCTAATGAGCCTTAAAATAGATTTTATTCCTCTGTGGCCTGATTCCATTATTTTTCTCTTGGCTAAATTTTGTCTGCTAACAGGACACACTTTAAAATATCGTTATAATGTTGATATTCTTGCAGTAAAATCTTGCATGCTTTTAACACATGACAAAAGCAGATAAAGAGCAGGGAAAACAAGGGTAATATGAAGTGAAAAATGATCTAATATTAAGTTATATTGTTGGTTTCTGTGTCAATCTTGTTTTTTTTCTGGTTCATACACCTGTCAATGCAAATGACTATCCTTACACTTTTTGGGCCAGATTGTTCAAAGTATCTTCCTGGTTTATGGCAATTATTTTGAATCTGTACTTCATTATACCAAATATTTGCATATGCAATTCACACTGACCCCAGGGAAATGTCCAGCGAACATTCATCGTGACTGAATTTGAATGAATAATGAAATGCTAATGGAGAAATGTGGGTCCAACTGATAGCAATTGAACTTTGCTCACCATAAAACAAGCTGGATCAAAGGTCTCCATAAAAATTTCGTTCCTATACCATAATTAGAACACATTAAGATTTAACTGAAAATTTCAATAGGTAGTAGAAGTAAGTCTCCTAAATCTGCTTCCTTCAAATTTTATTGACTCCTATTCATAGGGAATGAGGGTGGTGTACAAATCACTGGGTTTCCTTCTCCTTTTAACCATAGCAGAATAGAAGGGGAAGTGTAGTGCCACCCTTCCCTTTCCTTATTCATTCAAGATTTGTGAGCTGATAATAATTCAAAATTACAAGCTTAAAATTCAGATTATACAGGGAGGATGGAATCTAACCAATTCCCAACTGCGTTTCTGACTGAAATAGCAATGATGATTAGGCACTGCTTATTTGGTGATTGTTACTGATAAACTATTCAAACTTTTGCATTGCTTTAAAAAAAAAAAAAAAAAAGGCTCCCTCTACACACTATTTTACAGCCAGACTACTGGCTCATACATGTGGTCTTGTTCTTCTCCCGTGCTAAGCTTGCCAGCATCATACCTGGTACCGTATAGCTGCATTATTTGAGAACTATGGCGAAGATACTGTAGCCCAGTCCTACTGTGTGGTTTGTCTCATAGGCTTGAGTGCACCAGTATGATAACATAGCTACTGTTTTCACATCTCTGGAGTGTCCCATTCCAAGAACAGGAACAAAAAATTCCCTTTACACCAACAAAAAAATTCCCTTCACACCAACAAAAAGTACCCTTCAGCAAGCACGCTGAAGGAGGTGTGTGTCACCTCATTACGCTGTGTGGCCTTACATCATTCCACTGTGTTCCTTACAAGACTGTGGCTAGGGATGTCAATCCTCCCACTTCGGGGGGAAGTGCTGAGAGGGTCATTAGTGAAATATTGTTGTTTAGTACTGGTTGGAAAAAGCCTTTGAATAGCATGACATGAGATCAAAAACTTTTCAGGTTTATTACAAAGAAACGAGAAAGGGCATACATCTATCTCTGAAGGGAAATTTGCTAATATACAAACAAAATGAAGCACAAGGGAATTTGCTGCATGTGCCAACTACAGGCCTAAGACACAGATTGCAAAGGCACAGGTGAGCACAGGGTGGGAAGGAGTTTGGAGAACACACTTTAGATTCAGGCATGCCAGATTCCTTTGCTCTGAGAACTCTCTCAGAGGCCAGACAGCAGAGAGACTGTAATGGTGAAGGCAGCTCTACAGCCCCCAGGGTCACCCATAGTGACCTGCCATGAAATAAGTTAAAAGAATAGTTGCTTCTCAGTAACTCTTATTTGTCCTTGCCATGTGTTATTTAGGTTGTATTTTCTTTAACTATCTAAGTAGCAGCTCAATGAGCACCTGAAAGCACAGGAGATGTTGGGAGGAAGGAGCTTGGCACTGCTAAGCTCTGCCCTTTCTCCTCTCCTGACTCACTGGGATCTCAAACACTGAGCCACTCTGCCCTCTGCAGAGACACCTCCAAGCAGCTTTGAGCAAGGCACAATTCAGCAGTTAATTTACAGAAGAGAATAGCTAAGAGGACCAGTGAGCCCCAGGAATACAGCCAGTGATGGACTTTCAGCCCACTGGAAGGGATTCAGTCATGCTTGGTCAATGCGAAACATTCAGAGAATCACTTTAAACTACTGTGCCTCAGTAATGCATAAGACAGAGTTTAAAAAAATATTGTGTTACCCTATATTTACTCTTAGGTTAAAAGGGTGACATTTTCTGGTGACCATTATTTAAAAAAGACAATTATGCCAGTATGTTTTTTTCCTGGCAACTAGGTTAAAAAAGACAAACTTAATTCACAAACTTCCAAGTGATGAATGACTGGTATTTCTATTTCGATACAATTCAATGTTTTTTCTACAAAGCTGTCAGGGATGTGTTAGCAAGTCATCCTCATGTCTTTTTTTTTCAGAAAGGAGAAAAGGACAGTGGCCCAAACTTATCCTGAACCTTATAACATCATATTGAATATATAACATCTACCATACAGGTTCAGTTAGTGACTCCTTGTGGTGATGTGTATGAGTCATTTATCTTCATAAGGAGAGTTAAATTGGCTGCAACAGCTAAGCAGGTAATCCAATGATTTGCGTGAGGTATTTTTATGATTCACAAAACTCAGGGAATACAAGACCAAAACCAAGCTACAGCTGTTTTTGACTAAGTGTAATTCAGGCATTGCATTACAATAAGGTAGTCTGTTTTACAGGAGTAACACTTCAGTCCTCCACTAAACATCTGCATTTCTACTGTACAAAAGACATTTGCCCCTGACTACCAGGGATAGCACATTTCCATTTAAAGTAGTCCATTGCCTTTTAGTAGAAAGCAGTATCAATCCCAGGTTTTCTTTTCTGTATGCTCTAGACATGTTTTCCCTCTATAATATACTTAATAATATAAAAGACCTCATTGCTCTACCTACATTTTTCTGAACTGAAGTGTCATTAATTTACTCCTTAACTACTTGTAAATGATTCTTATATCCTACAAATAGTTGTAGATGTTTAAGATATCATTAGTCACCATCTGATCAAGTTACATTTGGAGTCATTCCAGTGAATTTAGATTATTAGGGCCTTGCCCAAATATGTTTTGATTTGTCAGTGTACTTCTGACCGCTGACATGTTCAGAAGCGTATATAACATTCTTGCTAGTAATTCTTATCCATCTATAATCTTTGAGCTGTCTGTAAAAGCCTGCTCTTGGTTCGCTCTTTTAAGTCACCAAATAGCCACTCATTTGACTGACAGAGAGTAGTCATTTGTTTTGTTTTGTTTTTTAAATCAAAACTAGATTAGTTTGCACTTTCCTAGTACGGTGGGATTGTTGATAAAGGACATTCAGTCAGCTAGTTGAAAGAATATTCCTTTTCAAGAATTAATATTCTCTTATTCTTACTCAGACAGTTGCTGAAGGCTTCATCTGTAGCAGGTCAGACAATAATTTCAGCATCTCCTGGTTGTCTGCCTCCTCCTTGTGTGAAATGTTGATATGTCATTACTTTTAATTTACAGATTTTCAGACTCTATAGTCAGTGATCAAATCAGATTACATTAATTTTTCAATTATAATTTTATCCAAGCATTTTATTAACTCAAGCTGCATCTGGAACTCTTGGTGTTAAGTAAGATGAGACTTGAAGTTTCCTGATAATAAGGAAGATGCATCACTATATTATTTGATCTACCACAGCAGAACAATGCAGAACATCAATTATATAGCACTCTTTAGATATTAACCAAAAGAAGGCTTAGGGGAGACCTTATCACCATGTTATAGTGTTTAAAGGGTGGCTAGAAAGAGGATGGAGACTCCCTTTTTACAAGGAGCCACATGGAAAAGATGAGGGGTAATGGGAAAAGTTACTCCTGGGGACATTCCGATTGGACACAACAGGAAAATTTTTCAGAAGGCGAACAATCAGACACTGGAATAATCTCCCCAGAGAAGTGGTGGATTCCCCAACATTGGACACTTTTGAAATTCAGCTGGACAGGGTGCTGAGCCATCTTGTCTAGACTGTGCTTTTGCCAAAGAAAGTTTGGACAAGATGATCCCTGAAGTCCCTTCCAACCTGCTATGATTCATATAATGACAACTTTTGCAACAAAACCCCTGCCTTTCTATTTTTAGATTGCCTTTTTACCTTTGAGGATGATCAGTTAAGAGATCTTTCAGAAAGCAGTTGCTCCATTAATGTTAGAAGAAACAACTTTTTTAATCCCTAGTTTTTACACTGAAATGTGGACTGATGTAATCTGGATGGATATTAAAAAATGGTAAGTCTTTAGGTCCTTCAGGAGAGGATGATTTCAAACAATGAAAAACAGCTCCATACATTTTCAGTAGTGGATTTATTTCCTATCTGCAATAATACTTTTGAATATTTTTGCTAAGAAGATATAGCTCTCTACCAGCATAGAAAGGAGAGAACAGATTCTTGCTGTTAAAATTTCTAAAAACTCAAAAACTTGTGTTCTTTCAATTTTGAGCTTCATTTTTCTCATCTGTGTAATACTGCGTATTGCACTACGTGACAGGTGGTGTGAGATGTAGCTGCTGTTTGTAAGCAATGTTGTGATCCTCACATAACAGCAGGAGTAACTGCTATTGCATACAATAGCTCTCCAGAATGACTGGTAGGTTAATGTGTTTTTACCGACTTTTCAAGCCAGTTGAATTGCCAATGTTTTGTGTTTAAGTCAGGAAGTGAGAGAAGAGTCTGACCTTCCTTCTACTTTAGAAAGAAATTTTAAAAGTGGAAATTAATGTTCTCAAAGTGTAATGCTACCTGAGTGGCTTTTTCTTCTTCCAAACTAAATGATACGCATTGTCTGTTGCCTAACATCCAATTACAAAATGTGGTTATCTCTCAACACCTATCTACATTCAAACCATATTAAGTTTAACCTAGTTTTCTCTCTGGGATAAAGGACAAATTATATAAAGCACACTGTTGTGTAACAAATACATTATGTTCTCTAAAAGCTGCCAATCTCCAATACAGGCTTTACAACTATGAAGAATGTCATGCAATACTTTCTCTGGAAGAGTAATAGTCAGCATAAGCACTCTTGATCTTCCTAATTTTTAAATGTATATGACAAATGAAACTACAGATATAAAATAGGTTCAGCATCACAAGAGAGGTGTGTAGACACATTCTCAAATATATTTGTTTTCATATATATATATAACTAGTTTTATCAGGAGTCTTATATGTTTGACCAAAATATGTTTTCCTTACACCTCTAGCTAAAGAAAATGTCTCTGCCCTTATTTTAAAAAAATTAAGAGAAAGAGAATGAGAGAAATGTCTAGCCTTCTAGCTGAGAGAAAAATTTGCAGACATGAAATCCAGAGTCTTGAGAAACAGAGTGTAAATAGAAATGAACCTGAAATCTATTAGTTTTTAAAAATTTCATCCTTTAAAATCACACTCCAGGAATCCATCCTTGAATAACACAGAGCAAACATTACATAATTAATCTTGTAAAGGACAACAATGTCTGAAAGTTAGCACCAGTCTACAACTGTTTGGGTCCGGACCAGCATTAAGACTTTGTGCTATTTCCTGAACATCCTTCCCAATGCGGTCTATGGGAAGAGTTAGGGCAATTACTATCCCAAACCATTCAAGAACCTGAACAAGGTAATGCCTGGATGTGGGCAACAGAAATGTTGAAAAGAGGTCTTGTGGCCTCTATGGTGTTTAAGTAACCCATCCCAGGGTGCAACAAAGTGCTGCCATATGCTTGCAATCCTATTCCAGTGGGTCAGAACTTTTCTTTCAAGGAAATGAGCAGCCTAAACATTTGGAAAAATGTCACCAGAATTTCACTATTTGAAAATCTTTTCCATCCAAATTCTGTTTGAATTCATTTGGAAATAAAATGCATGAAGGTTGTATTTATTTCACAGATGATTAAATAAATACAACCATAACTTGAGATTATTACACAGTTTAGAAAGTTGCTAAAATGGTCACTTACTGATGGTTTGCTGAAATATTAAGAAACATGGCCCATTTCCTGCAGAAAAGAAGGAGCCTAATTGCAAGACAAACTGCAAATGAGCAGTGAAGCATTCATTTACTGTTATGCTATCCTCTTTCTCTTTTCTCTTTTCATCATTTTTCTAAATAACACTAATTTCTTCAGAAGTTACATTATTTGTACATTCCTTTCACAGAACAATGTCCATCTTTTCTTATGTGAAGATGGATCTTAGGGAATTTGTTCCAGAGTCATTCTGACCCTTTGCATAGATTTTGGTTTTGAATTGTTTGTTTGTGTGTTTATGTGGGGTTTTTTTTTGATACAAGAGTATGGCATTTCAGCACTTAAAGAGAAAATCATGTTAAAATACTTGTGTACCCTCTATAAAGTAAGAGTATTGACTGATTTTTAAAAAAAAACCAATAGATTTAGGGAAATTAACCCCTTTCTGATTAGTAGTTTAATTTGCTGGTTTAGACCTCAGTCTCACAAGCTATACACATTAATTTCACCCTATTAAGTAAAGCATATGCATAAATGAGAGGTAATAACTGGCCAGAGATCAGTTTAACTAGAATAATTCTGTAAGATAGGCAGAAAAGATAATAAACTAAACTACAGATAAAAATATGTAACTGCAATCATAGAGTCAATTTTCTAGTCTCGGCATTGTTTCCCATGTGCTTTTATCCAGTGGGGTTGTTTTTTTTTGGCATAGAAGCAAAGGTTAGTTCAGGTCAGAAAGGACCTCTGGATGTCATCTAACCTAAGTTCCAGTTCAAAGCAGGTCTAATTAAAACCTACTTGCTCAGGGCCATGTCCAGGTGAGTCCTGAACACCTCCAAGTATGAAGATTTCACAGCCTCTCTGGGCAACCTCTTTCAGTGTTTGACCACCTTCATAATAATATTTTTTTCTTTGGATCTAACAGAAATTTTCTGTTTCCCAAGTCGTGTCTGTTGCCTCTTGTCACATCACTGTGCACTGCAAAGAAATGTGTGATGTATGTTCCCTACATCCGTGCATTAAGTATTTTGCAGACAGCAGTAAGATGTCCCCTTAGAATTCTCTTCTGAAGACTGAATAGATCCATTTCTCCTCTCCTCGGAAAGCCTCAGTCCCTTACTTATTTCAGTCTTGCTCAAAAATGTTGATGTCATTCTTGTCCAGGCCTAAGACTGAACAGCCACTTGTCAGTCACTTCCCTAATCACATATTTGGTTTTCCTCTGCTGCTGATCCCTGTGTTCTTGGAAATCACTGGATGCTTTGTGCCACATTTCTTCCATATAAGCTGTTCAAACACTAAGCACAGAAATGTTCCCTGCACCTCTATTACATCTTTCCTATGAGTTTCTCCATTGAGAAAATATTTTTTCTAAAGAAGTAGCAATGTTTGACTTCTGCACTGGTGGAAGGCTTTTCTGTGCTGCAGATTGCCTTCCCCATCACCTTGTTCACTGAACATGGAATGCCTTTAGAGTTAGATGTAAAAGTTCTGAAATTAAAAGTTAATAAAAAATCAGTCAGATTTTCTCTAATTGTAGAACTCTTGCTCAGCCCAGGGGAGATAAAACTAATCTTAACTCAAGTAGCTAGAAACAGGGAGTACTTTTTGTGAAAATACCACATGGTAATAGGATAATAAACATCCCTGTAACAGCACAGTAAGCTCCTTTTGTTGCCAGGCTGACACTCCTGAGCTGCTACTTTCTTTTCTTTGTGTTCACATTAGACAGGTTTCTTAACTGTATTTTCATAAAGAATTGAACTAAATTTCTTTTTATTTTTTTTTTCCTGTCTGTCATCCACATACTGCTATTCTTCTACTCATCAGGGAATCATAAAACCATAACCTCCCATCTTATTAACAACAGACCTAGTAATTAGTTAATACAGAACACTGCCAGGCATCATTACACAACAAATGAGTTCACATTTTAATCTCTTAACACATCATTTCTCGTACTCATTTACAAATCCACACTTCACAACCCCTTACACATTCTTTTATCAGTGAGTTATTTCTTTGAGCATTAACTTTTCGGTTATTCACGAAAACAGATAACTGGCATTTAATAAGCCCTACATATCCTTATCAACATCCACAACAGGTCTGATGATACAGCCTTTTACTAGGATAAAGGGCTCTACTCTTGCCAAGCTGCGTTTGGGATGGGAAATTTAGTCCATTCATCAGGCATTTATAATAGCAGCACTGACAGTACCAGAGCAGACAAAGGATAAACATCCTATCAACTCCCTGAATTATTTGAGAACAAGAATAGGTCAGCACAATGAGGTCTCTGAAATTACTTTTCCCCTTTTGTTTCACTTCTCCCATTTTTCACTACTGTTGAAGAGTTGTCCCAAATAATGCACAAAAAGCTATTCCAGATCTTGTACTGGAATGAATGAGACAAGTAGGAACCCAAGATCAAGCCCAAGGCAAAGATTAAAGCAGAAGCTTTGTTTTTAATTTACGTTTTAGCTCCACCTCAGCTGAATCAGATGGAGCAACCTAGGCAATCAGCTACTTTACAGAATTAACAGTCAGAAAGAATCTGGCTCGCTCTGCTATGAGGATAAATTTTTCCACACTTGATTCAACAGAGAATATATTTGTGGGGAGAAGCCAAAGCAATGCTTACTTTTAAGGACTGGTGAAAAAAAAAGAATGTTTTCAAAGTATGACATTAACACTTTAGGTTTATATTACGAGAACTGAAAGATATAATGAAGCATATATTCCACACACTGTGGTTTGTAGCTAGATACTGAAATTGCCCAGTCTTTTCTAGCACAGGCTGATGTCACTCACCACTGCATAAAAATGCAAGGACTTCAGAAATTTGGGTGAAATTTTTGCTGCTTGCTACCCTGACAGCTAAAAATTTCAGTCTCTACTTTAGTCAGGAGTTCAGCAGAATGAAGTAATTGACTCCCTGCACACAGATCCTGCACACACTCAGCTTCTGTACATACAGGCTTCACGTATCCTTTCCTAATATTCCTTGTGAAGACACACATACTCTACTCGCATACCTGCAGAACGTATCTGAGGAAAGCATGATATCAGAATCTTTTCCTTTGTACATTGCCCTTCTTAATGTTTTAGCAGATCTACCAGCCCTGGAAAAGCCAAGTTCTGATCTGCTCTTAATGTAGGTTAGGCTATCATCAGGAGTGCCCAGGCCTCATCCTTGTAGTCAGAATTAATCGAAGTAAGGCAGCACTAAAGCTATGTATCATTACCATCACACAGATTTTACGTCTGGGCTTAAGTCAGGCCACAGGAAAACAAACCAATAGGCTTGTGGCTCTTGTTTCTAGGTAGATTTGAGATATCAAAAGTTTGGTTAAATTTTTGCAAAGGCATTTTGGTTTGGAGAAGTTTCCAGTAATTCCCATTAACAAAGAGAGCTCCAAGAAAAAACATAGGCCAGGGAAACCTAAGATATTTTAAATGCAATTCACCATGACCAGCCATATGATTTACACTATTAACTGCATCTTCCATCATTCCAAGAACATGCAGTCTAAATTTGTCTGCACTGGGCAAAAATAGCGGATAGCTATAGCCAAGTCATTGGGTACAGAAATACCGGCAAAGTTAGAAGAGCACCATTCTAGAATCTTAAGTCATGTAAATATATCTGATGGTAGGAAAGCATATAATTTTAACTAAGGATTATACATATATATATATTGTAGAGATATGACTTTAAATTAATTCTGTGGATGCCAAAAAGGCTTATTAATTCCAGAGAGTGGATCCAAGATTTCTTGGTGTTCATTCCTAATATGAGTGGACACAGGGATACTAAAAGCAGGCTAACAGTGAACAGAGTCATCTGAAAACCAGTACTGACATGGGCCAGCATCAGCACTTCTTGAGCTCTCATACAGTCCATGGATGAAAGCCTCTTTAATCTTACAGTTCTAATGAGAAACAGTATGAAAAGATAAATCACACAGGAGATATTCAGCTAGGGTCAAATCTTCAGTTCCAGGAAAGATTCAGAATACCTCCACATAAAATTGTCTCAGACATAAAAAATACATAGAGCAAAATGATTTTTAAATTATGAATATTCTTTCAGAACCAATAAAGAAATTGCCAAAACAATATTTGAAACAAAACCTGTAGCATAGGTGTGAATAATTTGTCATTTCAGAGCATACAGTGTTCTTTATTCCTTCTTTTTGCCATCTTTTTGCATTCACTTGCTCTTTGCTTTTCCAATGAGTCACTGGATAGCCATCTGCATTCCTATTGCTGGGTCACTTCTTGCACAGTGGTAGAAACTGCACTTGCATTGTGATGGACATTTTCTACAGGTATAAGATTCCTCTTCCTGGGCAATCTTCATGTATACGTTGAAATCATAAAACAGTTAGGGTTGGAAGGGTGTTGTGGTTTTGCTTAGTGAGGGGTACCTAAGGTGATAGCTTCTGTAGGAAACTGCTGGAAGTCGCTCCCCTTTGGTCAGTGGACTCGGCTGGGCCTAGGGCGGACCTGCTGCTGGCCAAGGCCGAGCCAATTGGGAGCAGAATGTCCCGTGATAGCGCCTCTGCGATAACGTATTTAAGAAGGGGAAAACAGGAAAAAAAAAAGGAAGAAGAGAAAATGTGACGAAGCTGAGCAAGGGCAGAGGCCCAGAGGGGGAGGCGCAGGCCTCCGGGGCCTTGCAGGCCTCACCCTCTGGCCTCTTGCCAGGCGGCCGACTGGGCCCAACTCAGCCCGGCCTGGCTGCGAGAGGTGGAGAGGAGATGAGATGGGATGAATAATGTGAAGAGATCCTGAGAGGCTTCTGCCAGCCTGTTGTGAAGAATGAACTTTTCTTGTGAGAGAAACAGCTGCAGACACCAAGGTCAGTGAAGAAGGAGGGGGAGGAGTAATGAGGCTCCTGGCCAAGATTCCCCTGCAGCCTGTGGTGACGACCATGGTGGAGCAGGTTGTCCCCCTGCAGCCCATGGAGGTCCACAGAGGAGCAGAGATCCACTTGGAGCTTGGAGCCCGTGAAGGACCCCACACCAGGGGAGGTGGATGCCTGAATGTGGCTGTGGCCCGTGGAGGGCCCGCTGGGACAGCCGTTCTGGAGAGACTGCACTCCGTGGAAGAGATGACCCACGCCAGAGCAGTTTAACGAAGGACTGTGGCGTATGGGTGGGACCCCACACTGGAGCAGGGGAGGGATGTGAGGAGTTCTTCCCCCAACTGTGAAGCAGTGGCGTAAAACAATGCATGATGGACTGACTGTGACCCCCATTCCCTCTTCCCCTCTGTGCCGCTTGGGGTGGGAAGGTAGATAATGTTAAGCTTGGGAAGTGGGAGGGGTGGAGGAGGTTATCTTGTTTTTCTGTCTCATTATCCTACTAATTGTAGTAATAAATGAATAGTTTTCCCCAAGTCGAGTCTGTTTTTGCCCATGATGGTAAGGATTTCTCCCTGTCCTTATCTCAAACCTCGAGTCGTTTTTCTTAAATTATCTCTCCCTATTCTCTCGGAGGGTGGGGGGAGTGAGAGAGAGACTGTGTAGTCTGGTCCGGATCGGGGCTGAACTACGACAAAGGGACCTATAAAGGTCATCTAGTCCCAGTCTATGTAATACTAATCTCTCAGAATCTCTCTCACATATAGATTTTAAAGTACATTCAGTTTGTTTAATTTAAGAATGAACAATTTATTCTCACACACTACAGGACTTTAAATTCCTTCTACATCTCTACTGAGCCTAATATGATGTGGTTAACTAAAATGTGCATTCTGAAAGCAATTCAGCCAAAGTTCAAGTTTTCACAGCTTCTCCAAACAAGTTGTTTCATTAATTAAGCAATCTCTGTTGGAAAAGTGTGCTTAATTTCCACTTTTAATTCCTTAGGCTGCTCACCTTTTGCCCTTGCTAAGCATGATGGTACAAATGTAAAAGAAGAAGTAGTAACTCTTAAAGATAGTATCAGCATTGCCAGTCAGAGTGCAGAAGGGAATTTTAGCTAGACAGGTATTTGTGAAGAATAGTGATTATTAATCAGACCCTGAAATTCAGGTTGCTTTTCTTATTTTATTCTCCAAATTCTCAGGCAGACTTAAGACCACTATTTAACCTTTTAAGACTTGAAAATAATCCCCTTCCTATAAAACAATAGCAAGTATTTCTGAGTCCTTCATGTAAATAACACAGCAAAAGCCAGCATTTAATTCTATATCAGGGACTGTGAGCAAAAAGGAATATTACTGCACATATAGTTTTCTCTGGGGTATGTGGCAGTTATAAATGTGTCCTTTACAAGGTATTAAAGAATTGTTTCATATAATGATTTCTAGATAAAGAAATTATAACATGGTGTCAATTTGCCACTCTTTTTAATTTTGATAATCTAAGCAGCTTTGTTATACTAAGCTAAGTAAGGAGTTGAGACAAGTGGAGAAAAGTGATCAACTCACACAACACAGCTACAATACAGCTGCAAGACTTCTAAAATCCCTCGTCAAGACTTTAATATACTCTATTCTTTTGTACAGATAAAATTAATGTGCGGTTCTGGCACAACTGGGATCAGAAGTAGCACAATTGTCTGCATTACCAATATGATCACTCTATACTGTAGTGTTTTTTTCAATTGAATTGTGAACTGAGACATCATTGGATTAATAAAAAAAGTTCTTGGAAGTGATGAAGAACTATGTAGTTGTGTCTGGAAACTCCTGAAATATACAGTAAATGAACACATTTATCTCTGAAAGTAATGACTGGCTGCCTTTTATAGGGAATATTTAACTGCTGCCTTTTTCAGTGTTTGCTTTGCAAAGACATGCAGAACATGACCTAAAGATCCAAGGAGGAAGTTAAATTAATAATATTTTTAAATGGTTTCTGATTTTTATTTCTTAAACAAAAAAAAAAAATCAAGTTGCTTGTTCTTTGAACTTCCATCAATTGTCAATGTTTTACTAAGAGTTTTCCAGGACAGTCAAAAAGGAAACTGGACCAGAACAATGGGTAACGTAAGCATTTATCTCCACTACCGTGCAAGCTGATAAGGAAAAGCCAAGTAACTGTTCTCTCTCATCTTTTTAATTTTCTGTTTATTACCTCCTGAAGTAATTTGCTCCATTTAACACAGAAAATTAGATATTTTGATCTGTAAATTTTCCCTTGTTCTCATCTTATTATCCTATTTGCTTGTTCTTTGTCCCGTACAGAAGAAGCAAATGCATTTTTAATTGGTAACAATTTTCTTTTAGATATTTTATGTCTTTATGTCCAAATTTTTCCCAACGAAGGTGGCAATGGAAATTTTCACACATAAAAATAGTATAGCTACTTCCCACAGAGAGCACCTCCTAAGTTCAAAAGACCTTTCATGAGTGAACAGACACAATATTTGGACACTTGCTTGTTTTAACTGAACCAGAATACAGTTGTCTTCATTTTTTAATGAGTTTTGACATCTATTAATAGCCCTAGGTGCCCTAAATTTTAGATTTACAGTGTCAGATATCATTAACAGACTTGGCTTTTACAAAGTGAATATGCAGCACAACCTGGATAGAGGCCTCTGCAATGCCACCCAGGCACTGGTTATGCTGAAATTCCTCTGGTGAAGGGTAGGAAAACATCTCTGCACATCCCAGAGGGGCTGTGGCCTCTCAGGCGTGCTCAGACAGTACTTAACTTGTTTGAATAGACTCAGGCTTGGTTTAAAATACACCTGGGTGCTCGCTGTTTTTTGGGAAATATAGCCCAGGGGAAATCTAATATGCTCATCTTCAGTATGTATGTGCCTGAAGCATGCAGTCTTGATGGGAGGGGCAAATTTTAGTCCTCTTGGAATAAACTTAAGTTCGTCATCTCAACTTTGAGATATTTGAAGTGTCTATCCATTTTTGTTTTAAATCTATGTCAAAGAAATAAAAAATGCAGTTGTATCTCTAGATCTTTCTTTCTACCAAATGTATAGCTGATGCCATTTTTGAAACTAGGATGATTACTGTTGCTATGTAAACTATTACTAAAACCTGTTTAGTTTCAGAGGAGTCCTATGTCTGTGACCATATAGTCCTGAAGCAAATGTGATGCAACAAAGAGCTGCTCCTCTCCCTTGTTGATCCTCTCCTACCCCTTTTTCAGTTACTCTAATATGTCTTAACTAAGTCCAGTGCATAGAAGACGTGAGAGATGGTGTTTAGGCATGCAAGGTTCACATTTGCAATATCAGTACCAGGATTTCTGAGCACCAAATCTTTTCAAAAAGGAGCGAGGGTTGTCTACATGAACCTGTAAGTGCTGCCTTGGTGATTAGGATCTAAATCAAAACCACTCTTAGAATATAAAGCTAAGTAGCATGACAGCATCAGATTGGCATTTGCCACCTCAAACAGTGGAACAAAATTATTAACAGTCCCTCAAAATTTGTTTGTTGTGTACATTTGAAATAATTCTGATTATATAAAATCTAAGCAGAGCTGACGACATAGTAGACATTGGGAGTATTTTATGCTTTCTGGTCTGAAAATATTAAAGATACTTTAAATGGTGACTTTTCATGCTGTATGGCTCTGCTCTACAGCAAAAAAAAAAAAAAAAGGACATACAATCCAAAGGTAGAAATTCTCTGAACATCCTGTCATCCAACACAGTTGGATGCTGTCTTCTCCTTTTCATGATCACTAAAGAAGGTGAAATGATGATTCGTTTAGATCATGAAGGAATGCCACTATTTCTGTAAACCAGGCTGTCCTGAGGTCCCCTGAGAAGTACCTTTTAAAACAGCTGTGACCATATTACACAGAATCTGGCCATAGGACACTTCACAGAAAATAAACTCAAACAAAGGTTTCATTAGAAAGCCATAAGCTTATCACAGGCAAAGCTAAATAACTTAATGAAACAGCAGGCCATTTAAAACTAATTTATGTTTTTAAGGTCTTTGAGGGGGTACATATCTTGTACATAGCAAAATTTTGACACTGGCCAAATATTTGTGGGAAACTTTCTAGTTTTGAGAGTCACCTTAAAACACCCAAATGCTGTTTCAGGAATGCATATTCACTCTATATGTGCAAAGAAGGAATGAAGGACCTCAGGATACAAATGTAAAAATGGTGATGCCTCAAGTCAGCTCTGTTTTTGGAAAAGTTGATATAAATGATTGCTAATTTGCCTGGGGGTCCTAGTCTTTCTCATGTTGACCTGCATTTCACTCCATGATTAAAAAAAAGAACACGGAATGCCCCTCACCCCCCCACCCCTATACACACACACCTTTGCCAGAGGTAAATCTAAAATAATAAACTAAGGGCCAGAGTATAGTTTCAAGCAGTCCTCCACATTACTAAGACTCATTAATTGTTAGTGTTCTGCCTGGCACAAAGCTTGTGCTAAGACTGTCCCAGACATACTTGAGTGTGGTTCAGGGCATAGCACGGGCCACATACTGTTCACAACACGTAGGGTAGGTGAAGGTGAGAGAAAAGACTTTACCTATACAGATGTGAGAAATGCCATCTTATTTTCCACAAGGGAATAGCCCTTTGTTTTATTTACCTAACCATTCATGGTAAGTCTACATGGAAGGTCCTTCCTTCCTAACAATTGGAAGTTAGATGTCTTCTACTGGTGTGGTGCCCTCTTGAGCTAATAAACCCTTGCTGAGAAGCTGCAAGAGTGACAAAGATAGTCCTTAAAGAAATAACCTTAGGCTTTTAAAATACAACTTTCCATACCTCAAATGTGTGATATAGCAATGGTGGAAAAAGCAGGCTAAGCAAAGAGAACCTGAAGGAATCAGCCCCACCTTTTTCTTTGGCTGCAGAACAAGCAATAGTTGAATCAAAGTAAACAGATTGTGTTTGCCCCATCTTGCTGTAATACAGATTGTACTATGCAAATTTTCTTTAGGCCCACACACAGATACCCTAGTAAGAAGACAGGAATTATCATCTAGGACAATCTAATTTACTGTTATTGAATTAGCTTACAACTTTCACAATTTTTAAAGAGCTTCTGAGCAGTGAAGTGATGTTGGAATATAAACTAATATCTGATGATCTATGGTCTGAGCAGAACATCAAGCAAGCCCAGCGTGCTTACAGCATTTTTAAATACATTTAATAATTTTGTAATACAAAAACTTTGTTACTTTTACTCAGATTTACTATTCCATTTCCAAATTTGCTTTTGAAGAGCTTTCCATTTTAAGTTTACATGTACGAGAAAGTAAGAAACTTAGGAATTTCTTAGTTGTTTGAATCTGTATTTTTTATATTACTAATATTATAGTCTGTGACTTCCCCGTAATATCTTTTTTTTAAAAAATTAGTTTAGTCATGGCAAGTCTACTACTTCCTTGGAGACTCACTGAGACATTTTTTGCTTCACCTGTGAATTCACTCACGCTCCAGCAATTCTCTGTGGACTTGTTGGGGCACATTTGGCCATTGTTAACTCTGACTGTGAATTTGACACCATTGCATAGCCCACTATCCATATATATGCCTGGAACACGGATTTGGCTGCACACGAGAGAGCAGTTGCAGCTAAGCAGGGAGTGGTAAGGTGGGTGGAAGTTCTTGCCTCATCATTCCCCACATGATACAAAGCCTACACGGCATGTCGGAAATTATGTCATTGTGGGTATGTGTAATTTGCCACAGATTTACTCCAGTACTAACTAACACTTAGGTGCCCAAATGGCCATTTGGGCACCTAGATTCAGGAGAAAGATCCACAAAAAGTCCACCCAGTCTGTTTAGGCACCTGAAATGACAAAGGTGTTATTTTGGATCTCATCCTAAATCACTACCTTCCAGATTGAAGGGAAGGCACAGAGGAAGTGTACCTCAATGCTGTGCAGCACCTCAAAGAGATACCTCAGAGGTAATGCCTAATGCCTTCTGCCCAAGTCACAAACTAGGACACATAAATTAGAAATGGATGAATTTCCTTTCTTTTTCATGGTCATAGCCTCCTTCTTTGGCACCCATTTTCTGGCATAAAGTTCAAGAAACATTTTTCTCTCACATTTGGCTTAAATATTTCTCCTTTAAGTTTCATTCCAGTGCATGAATGAACTTCCTCTAATTTCTACAGATCTTTCTACCTCTGGAGCTAAATGCCTTCTTTCTGGTGTTGACTTAGTGGGAAAAGTACTACAAACTATGTATCATATCGTCAGGTGATCATCATAAAATAAATATCCTTTTGTGAGGAAAAAAATATCAGTAACTACATGCAGAAATCAAAATACACAGAGCCCAAATGAAAACATAGGTCTGGACTACTCTGCAGTTAAAAGAGATGATGAAAAGATAATGATGTGGGAGAGGAATGTTTCTTTGTAGAAGCAGATTTGATGGAATACGTTCAATAGCCTAAAATTAGGACATGGCTCCAGCTGGAGAAGAAAGAAGAAGAAAATTATATTAAAGATAAAATTAGTGTGTGGAGACTATTCAAATGCACTGGGTTTCTGCAGGAATATTATTTTTTCATAGCCCAAGAAAGAAAAATAGTCAATGGATCTGTAACATAAATGGAGAACAGGGAATGGAAACTATCAGAGAGGGATTTTGGATCCATGAAAAAGGAGCAGGTTATTCCTGAATCTCATGATGAAAAGGAAGGAGAAGTACTCAGAATTTCTAACTAGGAAACTACAGCAACATGGGTTGGCTTGTTCTGAGGAGCCGTTAGGTCAGATGGCAAATTCAGAGGGAAGGAAGAAGGCAAACAATCTATCTAGCACAGCAGATTCAAGTCTGGGGTGTACATAAGAAAAGTGAGTAGATTTCAGGTGACAAGTTCATCTTCATGTTTTTAACTGTACTGATCGGTTTGCTATTAATTGGTACTGCAGACTAATACGTGTATTTCATCCTTATACACGCATGCACAATGTATATGTGTATATACACCCAATGATGTATATATACACATACTTATGTACAAATACAACTTGATCTGGTTGAAGGTGTTCCTGCTCCTTGCAGGGGGTTGGACTAGGTGACCTTTAAAGGTCCCTTCAACCCAAACTATTCTATTATTCTATACATGTGTGCATATACATATATATAACACATAAACATAATTTGCTTTCTCTTCAGTAGAATTTTTCAGAATTCAAAAGCATTTCCATATACATTCTACCTCCTAAACATGTATCATTTTTTTTTTAATCTGTGTAGAAATAATTCACTTGTTTTCTTTTTTTTTCAAATTAATTTCTGTTTTTTTTTCTTTTCAGTACACCAGTTAAATTTGTTCTTCTTTCTGTTTGTTTTATCTCTATTCACTTTTAAAAAGTTGCTCAAACTTGAACTGTATATTTCAGCAACAGTAATGAATTGATTCAAAGCATTCAATTGTTAAACTAAATGGAATTCTTGATGAGCAGGGATGGATTTCGGCCCTAAGACAAACTGAAAATCTAAGCTAGCTAGACACAGCATGGGAAAAGAAGATATACTGAAACAGAGGGCAGTGTCTGTGGAGCTAGGATTATCTAACCATCTGTGTGAATGAATTTCTTACATTGGGTATATGTAGGTTTGGGTGCAAAGAAATGAAAGAGAAAGGATAAGGAAAGTTTCAAATGGCTTCTACAGGTGCCCATCAAATCTAAGAGACAGATCCCAGCATAGAAGGATTCACTCTGTATGACTAAGACGTTACAGATATGGGAGATGATGCACACTCTGATTTACACACAGTTCTTCTCTGTGATGAGAAGATTATTAAATCAGAATCCTGGACTAGACAGCCACGGTGTAGATGGCTAAAACTAGTCAAGAAGAAAACCATTCTTAGCCCAGTTCTTTAAAAAACAGAGTCTCTTTATTTCATAACATCAATAATCTGAGAATATAATATAATACAAAACAATCTTGGCAATTTCTGTCTTTTTAAAATTTGTTCTTCCCATGAGAAGAGAAAAATAAAATCAGTCACTTTCTGAGGGCTGCAGCACATATTACCCTTGTTGCTACAATAGTGCTGAAAAGATCATGGGGATGTGTATATCAGATATTCCAGGATAGAAAGCCAACAGGTATCTTTGATAGTGTCCATTATAATCCCTTTTCCGTTCTCCAGGAGTGGCTAAATAAGCCACAGAAATACAGCTTTGGTGAAAAAAAATACAGAAATATTATCAGGAATTATTTCTATTTTATTGGTTTTTTGAAATAATTTGGTTCTATTTGAGCTAGAAGGGTTTTTTTTTTTTTATGTTGAAGAAGGTAGCTTTTCAGTAAAGGTAATGAAAACATTGAAATAAATTAAGAAAATGTTATCTAGAGTACCAGAGTCTGAGACAACTTCTCTTCATCAAGTCTGTGACCTGTGCCATCAGTGGGCATATGTAGGCTGATAGGGCTTTTGACTAAGTCACACAAGTATTATTTTGTGATGAAAACCATCATGCTGACATGAAGCTGGATTTGGGAACCCTACAGGGCTTACAGGTAGCAGAGGTGGAACAGCAGATGAATTAAATTCCTTATTTCATGTGATGCAGTGGCACTGCGTGAGCTACTCTAGTGTTTCTTGGAGTTATATTACCACTAGATGTAAAGGGATTTGTTCCATGACCGTGGTTCATGGTGGACTTCTGTGCAGACCACCATACATGGCACAGATTGTCCTGTAGCACTAGCATGAGACTTCTAGACAATCCTGTCACATGAATGCCGTGAGTGACACAACCAAACTTCTGCTGACACTGCATCGTAGGTAATGGTGCCTACTTTTAGCAGTGATGTGGGAAAACAAGATAATTTTCCTCCCATGTGCTGTCCCAAATTGAACTATCTACGTTAATAAGCACTCTGCTTGCATGAATGAGGGATCCACAGTATGGTCTTATATTGCACATAACCAAAATTTTAATAAGCAGGAATTTTGTCAAAGTGTTAGGATAAAAAAATACAAAAACTATTAAAATCACACCATTTACCTAAGACAGATTCATTTTGAGGGGAGTTAAAGGCGTATCTGTCACTGGTAATGAAAATTAAACCTTTCACTAGTTTATATAGCAAATATTTAAATGGAATCAATAGTTTTTCAGAAAAAGATTTGTTTTTCAAAAGACAAGTACTTCCCACACCGTACTGTTTTGTATCTAATGGAATGCTCACATTGTTTCTATTCTTAAAGTTAATTGTTAGGAGAAACTCTGTTTGTATTTTCACTGCAGTAGCTGGAATGTCTTGTTCTTCAGTAAGAACTCCTCAGGACTGTTTTCTTGGCAACCTCTTGGGCTTTTTCACTAATGCACAAGTAAGATAAGAATAATCAACTTAAATATTTACATTGGACGTTTCCAATTGGTTAGTTCCAATTTACAATTTTCCAAGGGGCTCGAAAAGACACTGCACTGTGGATTGAAGCTTTTTAGTTGTTAATGTTCCCAGTCATAATGTGATACTGAAAACCTTTAAGACCTTAACAACGTACCCCAAAAGGCAGGCAGACTTGTGGATGTCTAGGTGCGAACAGAAAAGTGCTGGCAGCTCAGCTACTTAGTGCAGCATAACCCTCTCTATTTCTACATTATTTTTTTCTTCTGAGGATTATTAACCACGTATACTAGATCTTCTTCCTAAGCACTTTAAATGAGTTCAGTAGCAGCAGACTTCACATCAAGCATGTTCAGAATTTAGATTTAGAAAAGAGAGAGTGAAGGTTCCTTATTTTTTTTTTTAGGAATTCATTATTAAAGAATAGATCACATAACAGACACTTTATGGTAATTCTCAAATACTCTTTGTGTGAAGAAATCAGCTTGTGCAGAGACACAACCAGAGCAAACAATGAGCAACAGTGAGTGCTTGGCACTTAGATCTCTTTGCAAAACTGAACAGTATTTTCAGGACACCATATAAGATTCGAAACATTTGAGCTTTTCAACATTTGTACTGCTACATACAGGATATTTTCTCAATGAGAAAAGCTATCAGAAAGGAAAGGAACTTAATTATCAGACAAATACAAAGTGGACACACATTACCAGATGGTGCAGTAACTTCCATTTGCTGTTAAATGTCTTGGAACAATTTAAGCTGGGCATATAAACTACTCGCACTCAGAAGCAGTCTGTATACAACTCTGCAGTGGAATAATTTTACGTCTTTTCTTAGGGTGCTGCTTCTTAGTACCCTCATTCATTCTGACTGCAAGAGGGGGTTGAGAGTGCTCAGCAGTTCTTGAGTTATTTTTCCATAATTCTGATTGCCAATTTCATAAAAAAAAGACAAAGTAAATTTAGGGTAGTGCTTCAGCAGGGACAGATATCTCATTAATCACCCCAGAAATGGTGTTTGCTTCCATTAAACTCAAACCCTTCTGTGCATTCATTAATATCTTCATCATCCTTGAAATAGGCAATTTCAAAGCCACTACCTGACAGTCAGCTATTTTCTTGTGATATATTTTTGTCCTCTGAGATATTAAATTTATTCTTTTACACAGCATCTCTGCTTTTCGTGTCTTATAACATGCAATATATGGCCCAATCAATTGAGAATCAATCTGTTTGTATTCCTTTGAAAGCTGCTTGATATCCCATTCCTCCCAAATTCTAACAAATGGTACAGTACGTCAGATTCCAGATTATGCCTTCAAGCAAGTGTCAAATTGGCTCATCACAGTAAGTGACATTTGAAGCATTTATGGTATTCTGACTGAATTCTGGCTTTAATAGCCCAACTTGTAGTGGGTCAGATTGCACTTTGTAAGCAAGATGTTCATTATACTTTTGTGTCCTAGCATGTCCTTTGGTGAGGTGTTACTCCTCAGAGTTTTACTCTGCACTATAAAAGTTTAAGTTTTGGTTCTTATTTCAGTACAGGTTTCTTCTCAGGTGTCTTTCTGAGGATCATATGTTATTCTATTAGTTTTTCTCTCTGCTCCTATAAAATTACTCTGTTTTAGTGTTTACTTTTTTTCTTGTTCTCAGGAGAATGAAGTTGAGTAAAGGTAGTGAAACCTCCTTTCTGTCACCATTTCCACAGAAGAGCTTTTGACTTAACAGACTGCCTGGTTTAATCTTTTCAACTTCCAGCAATTAGGTGCTCAGATCAGACAATGATAAGGGCCATGAAAGAAGCTGGAGGGAATGACAGTATCTAAGCAATAACAACATGAAAATATAGAAATTTTATTTTGAAAAGACAAGAATAGAAGAAAATAAGTCAGTGGAAAAGGCTGGTGATTGTTGATACGATGTGACTGGGAAACCAAACATTCGACACATGATTCAACACTTGTGAACACTTGGTCAATCAATGAAAGTGATTACTTTTGTTTAGAAAGAAAGAGGAAAATGTAATTAAAAGGTAAGGATAAAAGCTGATTTTTAAGTGTCACCTGTCCATAAGTCTTCTTCAAAAGAAAATTCTCCGGTCTGAAATAAGTTTCTCTCTGTTGGACATCATACACTGCAGACTCTCTAACCATAAGGAAGGCTGTTTATCAGGCCCATGATGAAGAATAAGGTCAAACTTCGGCAGAGATTAAGAGAAAATTTGATTTTATTTTCTTTTCATCATTTAAAATGCAGATTGTTTTATTTTGGCAGAGTATGTAGAGATGATAATGAGATTATGCAGTAACCCAAATTTAGCTATTAATGTCTAACACATATATAGAAATTTAAAGCAGGAAATCTGAATATTTTCAGAAAATACAACCAGCCAACCAATTAACCAAATATTTTGTTTTCAGAGCCAAAATTTTGTCTGCTATACTATCTATGAATGGAGTGTTGCCTTTGCACAAATCACTGTGGGAGATTCCTCCTCCATGTCAGAAGCTGTGATGCAGAACAGATGTTGAGACATAATTTTATAAATCCTTAAACTAAGAGCTGTGACCAGCTATACTCTCAATACAGGAGGTTCAGTCTGTGCTCATATACAGTTTCCTTACTCAGATGCCAAATCTGTGTCCCATTTCTATCCCCTTGTGACTGAGAGGTGGAATGGAAACTTGAACTACCCAGTTCCAAAGGAATTATATAGTACTCTTGAATACCTTCTTCATAGATTGTTTCTACCCCTAAGTAGTGAAATCGTGATAATTTGTCTACTTTCTGGAGACATGGACAGTTGTGCAAGAAATGCAGTTATATAAAGTTTGTTCATGTTTGAATCTAAAACTCTACAAATTAGGTCTATTCCCAAAGCTCAAATTCCAGTATCAAAATAAGTGAGCTGGAACGGGACCCAGTGTATTAATATGAACATGAGAACACCAGGCATTCTGTGTTGCATCCATATTCCCAGAGGTGCAGTCTGTACTCTCGGTATAACTAACAACTTAATAAAGTCCCTGCTCCCTGTTTGTTTCAACTAGCTCAGAAAGAGGAAAAATGGTTGATGTAATTAAGGATGAACTTACATAGCTGGTTAACTCTGACATTCCTGTCTTGGATTGTGATCTAGATGTGAAGGACTGTAACAGAACAAGGGATCAACACCCAAACACAATTAACTGGATAACTGGTGACACATTCACTTGCATCAGACTAGTACTGGCACTCTCACATATCGGTGAGTCTCTGAAGGCCTAATCTTGTGGCTGCCTTGCAAATAAATGTTTATCTTAATATGAATTTATGCTCAAAATCACTATTAGCATATGGTTTCTGCAATGGGCCCAGGTGAAAATTGAATTAATAATACTCTTATTTTAAGGCAGAACACTAATGCTGCTGAGCATTAACGTTGATGAATTAATGCTGATGGTTTAAAAGAATAAGCCATTGCAAGGGAGATGAGAAAATAAATAGGAAACTGTTAAAACTCAGTGAGATTCCATTTAAGAAAGCTCCAAAGGTAATTTTGAGCACATTTCTTTTCAAAACAAAAGCAAATGTGATTTTTTTTTCAGGAATCCAGCATACTTGGATGGAGGGGTATAGGTGCTGCTTCAGAATATGGAAGAGGTATAGCACAGTGGGAGAGGTTGGAACAGCATTGTACTGGTCTCTTTCACACAACCTAGAGTTTTGATAGCTGGTTGTATAAAGAATGTCCAGGTGCTAAGCTGTAGTATGTATTTGCTCAAATTCATAGTACCTATAGTGATTGTATTAGAAGGATGAATTTAAGGTGATGCATTGTTATTAAAAAAATGTTTGCAAGGGTGCTTGCAGTGCAGAGATAATTATAGAGCAGCAGTACTAATGGCAGTCTCTTGCCATTCCTTTTCCAGCCAGGTTACTCCCTCACATGCTGTACTTCTAAATCCAGCTCTTAAGATAATTTTATGTGCTATCTCTAAATTTGGCCTAGTAGTGGCCTACTTATTCCTGTTTTGATATATCCCTTAGGACCAATCTATGAGGTATCTAGTAAGTATCCACTAAGGATTGAGGCTCTTCCTAACAATACTTCACCCTTTGTACACATCTGCAGAATTTATTTGACTTAATTATCTAGCCTTGCTCAGAGAAAAAAGGTCGGAGTAAAAAGCTGTTCTCTAGATTATCTAAATAATAATTTTAACTCCTTCAGTCTTCAGCATGGCCTCATCTTACCCTAAATCTCTTCTAGAAGAGACTGTTTTCAAACTGTCTTGAAATATCCGTGACTACATTTTTTCAAATGCTAAAAGCAGTGCACTACTAGTATAAACACTGCCTTATCTGGGACTGCTGAGGATGTATGCGATTTCCTGAGCATATCCTGAGCTTGTATCTGCTCACTTACCAACTGATAAGTAACATGGCACTTTTGAAATGAAAATAACAGCATTTAAATAGATCCCTTTAAAGCAAGAATACAAAGATATAAATATATTTGAGATTTTTATCCAATATCTGAATTTTATCTGCATCTAAAGCAATTCCTGTTGTGTTGGAAAATGAGAATTAAAAGAAAATGACACACAGAGGAGGAATAATATATAGAATGAGCTGAAATATCTGTTGCTGGGCTAAATGATGAGCAATGAAAGACATAGTAACACTGTAAAATCCTGGGAAAATTCAGGAAATATTTAACATAGTAAGAGAGGTTGTAGAAGGAGCAAATAGGAAAAAAAAAAAAGAAAAGGATGTATGGAACAAAATACTGGTAGCAACTTCCTGGCCATAAGATCCATGCAAGTGTTTGATTTTGCTATTTTTATGATGGATATTAGATTAAGGTCCAGTATTTTCTTGTAATTGCTAAGCAAAGGTACAGAAGGGAGAAGGCATAGTCAGATAACTCTATATGTGAAAAATTTAAAGTCAAATACGAGCGTATGCATTTATTTCTACCAGGAGGCTTAATCACCACTTGCTTCTCGATCACTAATGTCCTGCAAAGTTTTTCATGCTTACAGTCCAGTTAGGCAGATTACTTAGATGTGTATTATCAGCCTTTTCCACATAGGTGGCTGGAGCCCTAAACAGACCTGTACACATTTAGAGTGAACATTGGCATGAAGGCAACCTAAAGATTGAGGCTGCATACTACTACAATGTAGTAATAAGTATAAATATAATGAAACAAGGCTCCTGGCCTCTAGCATAGTGTGAATATAATTATGAATCATTCTTCAGACATCAGTAAATACAAACATGAGCTGCTGCTGTTCATGAAGGCATATATTACGTGCAATTTTACCTGCCTGCACTCAGTATCTTGCTTGTTAGGAGTGCTTGTGAGATGGAGCCAAGCAAATCCAGCTGTGGGTTTTTTAAAAGTCAACATGTGGGGATAAGTTTGGAATACCTAAAATGGAAATTAGTGCCTTATCTTTGCAAAGAATCTAATCTGGAAGCTGACATCAGCTTCTTTGCTGACTTACACAGCAGTTAGCCTCAAATTCCCAGTTAGCCTCTCTGCACAGGTAAAAATCCGCTTTCTGTCTGAGGTACCCCTGAAGCATTCATACCTTCTGTTCTTAAGTCCTTCTGATGATTTCACATTGGGATGGAGAGAGACTTCATATGAAAAATTATATTCAAAATATTAATCTAAGATGTTTTTGGCTGCACATGATAGTATCAAAATACCTTTAATAAACGTATTAGAAGAATGAATTAAATAAGCAACTCACTAATATAGATAAGCACATGACAACTGGATTTCTTTTTAGGTTACTCTGAAAGCTAGAGGTCTTATTTCTTTTCAAGGCATGTTTCAATTTATCACTTTTACTTATCATATAATTTTAGGTTTAATTATTTCTTAATAATAATAAATAATAATAATAAATAGTTTTCTGCTTGGAAGAGTATGCAATAAGTATCAGAATGCTCTCTTGAAAAGGAGTCTTATTGCAAAAGAAAAGAGAGCCAACAGACTGAGATCAGCATTAAAGCGAGGGACAAATCAGGCAAAGATATTCTGGGGTAAAAGCACTGAAGAGCCCTCAGGAAAGATATATAAAGAATGTGTCTCAATTACAAAAAACCTTTTAGGCCAAAAAAAGTCATGCAAGAGACAGACTTTTGTATCTCATATGCAGTAACCTTGGAAAAGGGAGTTTAGAAGACTAGCTGAGAGAAACAGATCACTTAGTGCAAATAATAAATTCAGCTGAGGAGAAACACCGATTGTTAGAATATGATTGACACTGGCTCTGGAGACAGATGTCCTCCTGCCCTCCCAGCTGGAAAGGCCGGCTGGGTGGAGCTTCTTTAGAAAGCTGGCTGCTGCCATTGTACAGCTGAAAGAAGAGTGGACACGCAGAGGTAAATTTTCAAAGCAGTGTGTTTATTAACTACCCATTGACAAATACAGGCAATTGTTAGTGAACCTCCTGCACATCCCTTTGAAAACCTACCCGGTTTGTCTGAGATGATATCTCACCATTTATGCCAGAAAAGGTGGCTTCCAAGATAGAGGTGGGCCTTTCTTGACAATGGATAAAATGGGTGATCTCAGGAACCCTTTGGCTTTTTAAAAAGCCGTGTGAGGTCTCCCATACTACAATTCACATTCAATTTAGGGTTTTTTTTTATTCTTGCAAGATCAAAGAATTTTTTCTTGTGTCATCACACATGACATGGGTAATGAAAGCTTTGAGAAGCTAGAACTGACAGTTTCCAGCATGGCCTCTATCTAATTCTGTAGCTTTTCAGTATTCTCATTTATATGGGGGCGAGAGGGGCGAAATGATTAAGAATACTTCACCTGGCAATCCTTGAACGCTCACTATTGTGAGTTGAGAACAAGCATAGCCTCACTATTATTATGTTTTACCCATGTATACTTAGAATGAATAGACCAGCACTCTGAGTGTTTCTTCATTATAGTCACAGTTTGCTTTACAAAGTGTTGCAGCATGTATGAGCTAGTTATAAATCAAATAAGTGAGAAGTTTTGATCCCATGTAAAAATCTGTGAAGTAAAAGTGGCACAACAAAAAAAAAGGATAAATTCAGATTTTCAAATAATTCCATTACCATGTGTTTTGACACATTGCTCTCAAAACATAAGCCTTGACTGTCTGACTGGAACTTAGTAACATCAGATCATGGTTAAATCTCACATGAAACATAATACTGTCATTATTTAAAGGCTTGATATTATTTAATGTGGATTTTCCCCCTTCTTTTTATTCCTGGAAGTCTCTCTATGGTATGCAAGAAAATATACAAGACCATGTGTAGTAAAACAACAGTCATCAAGGAGTGAAGGTGATTACCAGTTAAAATTGTGCACTACACTGTCACACTCAGTGGAAGCAAGTCTCTTGCCTCTATATACATTCTTCTTGCTCTCAGTATAACAGGAGGAAAAAATAGTGAGGTATAAGTTTTCACAACATCCACCAGATTAAATGTGATTTGATCAGTTACATTTTGGCTGTGGTTTTGAGGGGTGTGTGCTAATTCTGCTGACGACATTTGTAGTGGCACAATGAGTGCCACTCAAAATTTATATATGCAAGTTTAAATTGTTCTGGGCATATCTCACCATAAAATGGTCTTTGCACTTGTATTATGTGGAACTGAGCCAATATGAGGCAGTGTGTGAGATGTAACTAAGAAAAAAGACTGAATATATTGTGTAAATCCGGTAACAAGAATTCCAGTGTGGATGGAAACTGTGATAAGTATTGTGTTGTATGTCAAAGAAGTATCAGCATTTCTACTAAAATGCCTACAAATGTTCAGAAATCTTTCTGTTTCCTGCTAAGATGGGAAATTAAATATGAAAATGCTTCACTGAAAATAAATGGTAAGAATTTGGGAATGCCAGGACATTCAACTTTGATTTTAGTATAAAATACTAAATTATTATGCGCTGATATTCTGCAAGCAAAAGCTTTTGTTTTGCCTCAATTTAATATTAATCTCTGTCCTTCAGAGCTGTTACAGTATTATGGAAATACAGTTTCATTGCTGCATGATTCCGTTTTTACCTCCACAAGTAGAGTCAAGTTCCCATGATAGATAACTTTCTTGAAATTCTATGAATCCAACAAGTAGGAAATTTGAGACCATTATGGGAAAAGAAGAGTAACAAGAAACCTGTACAGAAGAGATCTTGGAACAGCTGAGTTATACTTATTATGAGGGCTAAGTTTGCTTAACTTTGCTTACTTAAAAATTTTCCAAAAAGGGAAAAATTAAATCCTATTTTTTTTTTCATATTTAAGGATTAGTTCTGGAAAAATATCATCTTTGGTAAGAAATATTTTAAAAGAATCCTAATCCTTGAGTTCAAAAGTTTAGATTGCTTGCAACAGTATGCAGGTGCACAAAGAATGCCAATTCCAACTTCATTACAAGCCAAACACAACCTGTCTTACAAAAGCGACATTCTAGATAGTTTTGAAAACATAGCATAAGAATAATAGAAATGCAAATAAAAAATTGTCTTTTCAAATGAATTTCTCATTTCAGTGAAGTCCTTCAATGTCACAAGATAATTGACTAGACATTGTTAGCAATATGAAAGATGGTTTTGAGGTTAAAGGAACCCTGTTCAGTCAAGGATCTTAAAAAAAAATCCCATCATTATACTGAAGGAAGAGATTGGTTTTTTGCAGATTCATAGTAGAAAAGACAGGAGTGCTGTTTCTCAAGAAATTTGGAATGCTCACAGGAGTGTAGTCACAGAGCTGCTAAGGAAGCTGGGTGTAAATGATAAATTTGTTTACCATATACTCTTGCCTTTTGTGATGTGAATACGAGAAATATGAAGAAAGAATACTTGGTTTCTCATGTTATATTGTTTAAAAATAATATGATTAGTTTGGGGAATGAACATAACCAGAGCATCTTAATCAACTCTTTCCCACTTTTCATGCCATGAAGCTACTTCCAGCAAACTTTCAATATAAATTTAAGTTTCTTTTACAGAAGCTAAATTGGGAATCACTGGACAACTCACAAGTCTATGTTTTTTTTTCCCCAGTTCCTTTGTGGAAGCAGCTTAGCTGCATAATTTGACATAGTCTGAATGTCAGTGCAAACATCCCACAAATACTGAGTGACTGTTTAACCTAAAAAACATAGAGTGTACTTTGAAAACTTTATTAGCAATCTTTCACTCTCAAGTATTTTTATAAACTGTTTCCCAGTGAAAATGAGATGGTCCCTTAAATTGAAAAATGATTAATTATACAAACTATGTGACAGAAATGTTTATCTTTATAAAAGAAAAACATTTACAGAGCGATTTCAGTAGTTTATAGTAAGGAAAGATAATTAATAGTTTGTTGCTATTCTATGATTTTTCAGTGAGATAATCCATAGCTGGTGGTGTGGGGAATAGCTTCTATTTCTCAGTTCACCAAACACAAGAAACCTCCACTGAGTGGTTTGTCTTAATAGCAGACATTGGTCTGTTTTTCATTATTCACATGGTAAAAAGGAAAGATCTTTGTGCTGCTTACCAGAGTCTTAATGTAGCATATAGTCTTAAAGTAACAGCAGACACAGCAGGGAGCTTTTTCACCACTCATATCTTGGACTTAATGTACACAGAGTTGGCAGAAAATCCTTCAGAATCATGATAAGTGTAGTTGTGAAGAGGCTTTTTGTAGGAAAGAGCACTGTGCTCTGAAAGCCTCAGAGGGAAGGACTGTCCTGGGAAGGGACAGATTCCAGCAAGTGGTGTGTCCTGTGGTCCTAATACCTGCACTGACACAATGTCACCTAGGCGCCTGTGGCTAAGAAGCCAGACATCCACACTCCTGTGCTGAGGAGCAAATGCCTGAGCGTATTTCGGTACTGCTGGTTAAAGTAACAATAAAATTCAAGTCTATGGCCCTTGCACTCCAGTTATGACAGCCTCTGGTTTGAATGTCTTTTCAGAAGGGGTCTCCATGAGGAATATTTCCTCAGCAAAGATGGAAGAGGAAGATAGCTTTTAGTGAAAAACAGTAACGATTTTGTCAATATGTGTCTCAGCACTCATCGTTGCTGGTCCCCATAAGCAAGGCAGTAGTTACATGTTGCTTCCTCTCTTTCTTTTTCCTCCTCTCCAAATGCCATTGCACAGTGTGATACGATGATGTGACTCTTGATCTCCTGAGAGGACAGGAATCATATTGTTACCTCTTCTACTGACTTTACTGTCCCCTGTCCTGATTGTGGCTGCATTAAGCCCCACTATGATTTCAGGTTAAACAAACAGCATTGGCTAAAACCTCTTTGAAGACTGGCTTACCTGTTCTAATAGAGAACATAATGAAAACCTCTGCCTACAGAGCCAAGTGCACAATACCACCATGAGGGTATGTCTGTTAGTTTAATGTAACAAACAAAAATATTTGGATGATAGAGAGAGAGCACACAGAACAATACTAAAATTATTAGTGTTCTCCTTTCAACTAGATGACTGTCTGCAGTGCTGGTAACACTTTGCATGTAGAAACGGATAGCAAAATAGAGTTTAGAAATGAACATCAAAACCAATTAGAGGTTCAAAAGCTTTCTCTATGAGGAAGTATTGAAAACACTGGAACTTCTTAGAAAGGTGAGAAATCAAAGGAGACCAGATAAAGATGACTAATGTAATAAATGATATAGAGAAAATAAATCAGGAACTCATTTCGTCTTTACAATAAAGTCATTTACAATAAATTCATTGGGACATCCAATGAAAGACACTAGATCTAACACATATTAAAGAAAATACCTTTTCTTTATTTTCTTGTGAAAATCATTGTAACAAATGCTACTGAGGCCAAAGGCTTAGCAGGATTTCAAGAAGAGGTAGATGTCATTCAGGAACATCTGCAGTAACATTAGACAGGAGGGCTGATTTTTGAAGAAAAGCAAGCCTTTTGCTCTTCATAACTTAAATAAAGTCACAAAAACTTTTAACTTTGTGATGACAATTATTTAATTGAAAGATCTCCTACAATTTCTCCCAAAGGACTCTGTTTTGCTCATTATGGTCTGACATGGGGTGGTACTCTCATGTTTCTATGGAACAAATTTGCCATGGAGTTAGCTGTTCACTGAGTGATCAGGCCAATGCATCTTAAGAAGTTATCACCTCTCAGATGGGAGTTACTGACCTTCAGGTCACATTCAGTAACTAAACTTTGTGTGCTTCTAGTCCAGCACAAAATGTGGTGTAAGAATACCAATTTTCATGTTACGTTTCAGCAAATCTAGGGACAGGGCTAGTCTTCCTTGCAAGTGGCTTCACTCAGATGAGTGTCAGCAACTTTCCCACACTGATCGAGAAGTGCAAAGCCATTTGACCCTCCTCCCCTCCTTTCAAAACCACTTTTTTTTTTTCTCCAGTGGTTTATCAGTTTAAAAGTACTGAATACTAACTCTGAATAATTCTGAGTTAAAAAATCAAAAGGAGATTTTTTAATAACATATGTGCTCACAGATATGATTGTAGCTATTTATATACAACTGTGCATTTGTACATATATATGTGCATGTGCATGTACACACGAACACACGCATATTTGCTCATAGAACATATATCTTCGAAAGTTTACTCTCCCTCTAATTTCTTGTGGGTCATTATATAAACACAATGAATTTATATTATAGTTCAACACCATTAATGTAAAGTCACCTTATGATACATTGACTTTATTAAGCAACTGTTCTGAACACAGGACCTCAGCTGTGAAGTGTGGTTTTATAAAGGTAGGGTGTGCAACCTGAATTCAGTAATCTTTTTAAAAAATAAGTCTGTCCCAGAGGAAGCAATTCTTTCTCTTGCAAAATCAGTAATGCCAAGAAACAAATGTTCCAGGTGACAGTTGCATAGCTTATTTGTTATGTGGTTTATTTTGAATGCTTGTCTTATAATTTTTTTTTTTCTCTAAGGTAAGTAACTACATTCTGACTGAGAGGGGAAAATTGATTTTTTTTTGAGTAGTAGTATAATAATAAGCCTCCTTTTATCCATTTTTTTTTAATCTGCACACAATTGCCTACAGAATTTGTACAATGAATAAAACTCTGAAAAATACCACATTTATCAAGTCTTAAATACATGGAAGGAGACTCCTTGTTTTTAATTCATTTTGGGTTCAAGTCCTTATTTCCTAGGTGGATAAAATTCAATGAGACCAAAAAAAGAAGAAAAAAAGGTAGCTATTAAAACAAACACGCCTTAAGAAACAAAACAGTTTAACATTTAATCTCTCTTAGCATAGCAAAAACACATAACCAGAGTGCCTATGTCTCCCTTCTAACAATGCAAGGAGGTCTTGAAGGATGTTTACCATCCCCAGGAATACAGAGCGAGAAAAGATGTTGTGTTTTCTCTCTGCTTGGACAGACCATAGTCTGAGACCATGACCTGAGACTGAGATAATGACAATCTGGTTAGCTGTGAACCCAAATGTGAGCAGGAAAGCTTACAGATTTAGGCAAGTATGCCATTAAACTTCTTCTGCAACCCAGACAGAGGACACTGGATAGTGCAAGCGTGCAGTGGGAGAGGGCAGTCTCAGGGGGGGTCTTTGTGGAGAAGAAGCTGTGACCCCTGGCAGGGCTCTGTGACCTGTGGGCACTCCTGGCAGCAGGGAACCTGAGTGCAGGGAGGGCAAGGAGCAGTGGTGCCTGAGGTGTACGGTTCCAAGGAGCAGGGAAGCCAAGGGGCAGTGGTGCCTGCTGAGCTGCAGCCCTGGGCCAGAGAGGTGATTACATGGCAGGAGACGGGTGCTGTGCTGTATCCCGGCCTCCTTGCAAACAAAAGGCCAGCAAGGGCTGGGAGGTGACTGCTGGGGCCCAGCATGTTGCCTTTCAACTCCACATAATCAAACATGTCGTGGCTTGTTGGTACAGGGTGATGCCTGGAGCAAGCTGTAAGAGGCCGCCGGCTCAGCAAGGCTGCTCCAACCCACCTTCTGCCCAGTTGCTTAGGGTGTCCTAGCATGGGCTAGGCTGGGCAGCCTTGCTGCCCCCTGCCCTGTGCACACTCCAGGGAACAGCTGCTGCAGCTGCAGAAGATCTTGAGGTCTGCTGGTCAGGAGCCAGCCGGGTGTCAGGGCAGCTGCCCCCATGCCCTGCTCTGGCTGGCTCCCTGTTCACCCACCCAGCAAGAGACTGTGGCTTCTGCTTGTCACCTCATACACCTGCTCAGCCCTGCTCAGACAGAGCTTGATACATCAGATATGGTCTGGGCTGTTGTTTTTTTGAGATTTAGCCTTTTAAATTTTTTTTTTATTTTTATTTGTTTTTTAAAAAAACCCCTGTTTCCTGTTATAAAATACAATTTTGTGAATTGGTATGCACTATTTTTCTAAAATCGCCATTCTCTATCTTCTCTGCATCCACATCCCTCCCTTCCCTCTCAAAGTGAAAAAAAAAAAATCCAGCCAAGTTATCTTCTCATCTCTCATTTGTATTTTATCTATTTCAAGTGTGCAGCACAGAGAATAACTGAGTGGTTGTGCAGTTTGCTGGCTTGAATATACATGTGTGCAGGCAGCGCACCGTACCAGATACCCGTGGTGTGGTGTCATGCACTATCTTCTGCAGCACCCTAAAGCCTGATTTTTAATGGACATGACGGTCCATCTTTGCTGGTTTGCGATCCAGAACATAAAGGCTTACTGTCTTTTCCTTTGCTCACTTCTTTTAGTAATTCTGCATATTTATTTTTTTTTTTTGCAAACAAAGGCCACATCAGTGGAATGCATGATGATACAGTGTGAGCTAAGTTTATCATGACAAAAGATGCATCAGTTTGAAATGGTAACCCAGCACTACCTCAGAGGCAGTGAATAATTAGTTTAACCTGGCAATGAACAATATAAACTTAACCACAGAGATGGCTGGAGTTATCATCTTATGTTTTTATAATGCAGTAAGGACACCAGGTTATCATGATTATAGCAGCAGGAGAGTTTGTAGAGTGAGCTCATGTATAAATAGTTGCTCAAAAACACCGTGAACATTTATGAGGCTCATTATTTATCATTAATTATTTAACTGCAGTTCCCCATGTGGGCAGTGAATTCCTGCTGATTTACTACTTATCAGGAATAAATTACCACTTACAACTTGGGGTTTTCATTATTTTGCTTTTGTCATCATAAATAAACTTAACTAATAACACAGTTTCCTTCTCCCAATTAAACTGACTGCTGGCAAGAGGCTTTTTGGCTAGTGACCTAATATGAGACAAAATACAGGATAAGTGAAAAGCTGTGTATTTTTATGAAGTCTTGGCTTGTTTGCAATAGATCTGAGAACTCAGCAAGGGATCAGTTTGCTTACATTTGCAGCGTATTTGTACAGGACCAGATTTTTGAAACTGCAGCCACAATTAAAGCCAGATTTTTTTCTGAGGAGCAGTTTTAAATTTGCCAGCTAACTGAAATTATTTTAGTACCTAAATGAGCACCAATAGCTAAATCCCCACTTCAGCACCACTCTGATCCTCAAAAGCCCAGCTCAGCTACTGTCTAACCCTTTGGGTGCCTCTGTTGCTGTCAACAAGTCACAGAAGATGCCTGTATTTCTATTAGAGACCACATATAGAAGGAAATCCTAATGTCCTGAGACAGCTTTCAGCCCTTCTTTGTGCTTCAGCCTCAGATGACTTCAAAACCGTCTTCAGTGCATATTTTGGAAGAAGTCCTGATAAGGAAGGCATAACCTGGTGGAGAACAGTACTCTACAGTACTACACCTCAGACAACCAGCACCCAGAGATAGGCAGATGATTTGCCCATTTGCAAACATGCGTGCATGCGTGTGTGTGCATAGAAATTTGGTTTATCCCAAAGTGCAGAAGTTGGTGCACTCTGCAGCCAAGAAGGCAGGTCTGATTTCCTTAGTTTGTCCTGAATGTTTCAGTACTCAGCTCAGGGCTGAACGGCCGTCAGGATTTGCATCCTACCCTGTAAGCACATGTGTGCTGCAGTAGAAGTGCCACTAGGGCTGTTAACATTTCTATAAACCTGGCTGCAAACCTCTACTAACCCAGGAGGGTGTCTGAACAACCAAAACCACCTAAATCTCTGACCCATTTCTGACAGGCTCCTCTAATATGACTATGACCACTTGTGATGGGCTCTTCAATATATGAAGTAGGCAGGTTTCACAAAAAGGCTCAATTTTGTTTCTATAGGACACAAGGCCATGTTTTATCTGAACCAAACATTGTGTTTAAAAATGTGGTATCATCTAAATTTGTTTCCTTTTTTATATATAATAAACCATGTGTACACACAATATGTACAGTATAAATACATTTTCACGTGTACATACATTATGTGTTTTTAACATACATACGCACACATAGACACACACACATACATGGTAGTGATTAAAATTAGGTGGCATATGATTCTGTGCCATTTGAGCCCCTCAGGTTTCAACATTTTTCAGATATGGGTGGAATACATTTTGTATTTTATTCCAGATTTTCATGTATGGCTTCACAATTCCTGTATTAACTACTTCCTATTCTTATGTAATGTTCAAAAAACTTAGGTCACAAACTTCCTCAAAAAATTTCTCATGTCATCTAGAACTTAAGAAATCAAATAGTAAAACAGATGTTGCATTTTAGTATTTATTCACATACAAATTTAAAAAGGTACTTTTTTAGTTTAATAGATGTTAATAATAAACCAAATATTCTCCATCTGACTCAGTGGCATGTTACAATGCTAAGCAATAAAATACCAACTCTGCAAAAATTAGTGCCTATTATTTAGGACAATTTACAGGAATTACAATTTACAATTACAATTTACTTAGAAGCTATGTTGTCCAGAACATTTTTATTTCCATTTGTGGATGGTGTTTTTAAGTCTAATTTAATTATATACCTGTAGGAGGAAGTGGCAAGATTTAGGTAATTGTACTAAAAATGTCGCACTTGGGACTAATTATGTGTATAAAATTGTATGCTGGTTTGGGGCTTCACCAAAAATGTGCCCATAATATGTTACTAGGCTCATCTCTAAAAATATGGTGAACATTGGTGGTATTGTCTCAAAGAAAAAATGTTGTCACATTGTACTGGAAGACAAGACAAGCAGCCTGCAGTATAGCACTTGTGATAGTTCTGTTGCTGAATTGAATCTACTTTCCTGCTGTTGATCAGAAAGTTTTGAGCCCCCCTTTCCTCAGCTAAATTCAAAATGCATACACAGCTAAGGGGAAGCATAACCTGATATATGTGACTTTAGCCACTTGTCAATGCAGGGGTTTTAGCCCTTTCTGTACTCACATGCATGCTGATATGGTACCTCTTTCTTATTACCTGTGAAGACACACACAGGCCATCCCTGTAGAGTTTCTCCTCCTACCACAGGCAAATTGATGTGAAAGGTCTTGCCAGTGGGTTATTTAAATCCTGATATTCTGTTCTTGCTTGTCAAGAATGCTGGGTATAAATCTCTTGGCATTTATCTTTCTGCACTGCCCACTAAAACTTTCTACTGCTTCTGTCTGTTCTCATGACATTTCCTGGAGAGCTTAAACTGAAAGTGCTAATTATTAATTTAGGGCTAGATTCTGGCTCCTACAGCCAGAGGCATGCTGGAGGGAATGCAAAGGGACTCCGATTTGTTATATGCATGTTCCTTACCACTGAGATCCTCGCACACCCACTCCTCAGCTCATATTAGGAAACACTCATGATTCTTTTTAATCAAACCTGTCCACATCAGTTATGAATTCAGATTACAAATGAAAAAACAGACTGTTAAAGTTTGAAATTATTTTTTTCAAACACATAAGTACATTTGCTCAATTTGAACAATGGATTGCATTAATCACTGTGGTTTTTCTTCACATCACAGAGGGGATTTAGCTCTAGGAAAGAAATGTTTCATCATCTTGAAGCCCAGTAAGGCTCAGTGTTATTATGTCAGTATAACAGGTTAACTGCGGCATAAAGGTGAAGTGACTTGCCTAAGGTCATGCAATAGATCAGTGGCAGAGCTGTGAATCAAGTACAGGGTCATAGAAATCCCTGCAAAATGCCTTGCTCCATAAGATTTTCTTCCTCCCTCTTGTGAAGTATAAATAGTTTAGGCTTCGGTAGGCAGAAAGTCCTCTACTCTTTCTTTTAATATATTCCCAAGATAAAATACTTTCACTGGCCTGACTCTAACAGGAAAACTTTCAGGCCAAACACAAAGAAACTGATTTCTTCAAAGTACTCCTTGAATTTCCTGCAACTTCACCATGGATTGACTTACACATTCTTCCAAACCTTCTTATTTGTTAGGCAGCCAGTTCTTCTTATTTCCCTTGTTTTCGAGTTTCTTTCCCCAGCAGTGTTCCTTCCTACTTTTCTGCTGTATCAATTATTCTTTCCATTGGCAATTTTTCCCATAATTGTCTCTTATCATCTTTTCCAGCCACACCCTTCATGAATTGTGAGAAAATAACCCCCAAAACCATATAAAGAAGCCCTCTAGCTTCTACCATCTCGCCCTTCATATTTTTCTCAAGGGCATCCTCTGAAAAGGTGCCTGCTCAAGAGTTGTTTGAGAGAGTAAAGATGAAGAGAGAAAAAAGCATCTACAGCTGGTAGATTTTATAATAGCTAAAATGTCATATGTTTATATAGTTTTATATATTTCACTGTATTCTCTTTTCTCCCCGTCATACGAACCATCCAGGGACCTGATGTCTGCATAGCACTCACTGATTTTTTTTTTAATTGAAGATAAATATTAAAAAAAAAAGTTGTTATTATTCAGTGACACATGAGAGGAAAGTGGTTTTGCTTAAAAGTTGATGTCATACAATGGAACAGTATGTGAGTGTGTCATCTTTTAACAGAAAATGGATCCTCACATGGCAGAGAGAAGAAATACCGAGGAGTCTAATCTAACATATAGTTAGCACTACAAATTGATGGCATTGTGATGGTGTGGTGGGTTTTTTTTTTTATCATTGGGAAAGAAAGGTGTATAAACAAAGCCTCAGGAAGATCAAATAAATATGAAGTGGGCACCGGAGATGCCCCGTCTTCTCTCAGCCCTCCTGTCCCTGTGCTAGGCCAGACTGGTGGGTTAGGGGCACCCGAGAATGCCAGCTCCACCAGAGCAGTTCTGATGAAGAGATCTGGGTTATCTGAGCGGCAAGTGTGTGTTTGAGTTGGAGAGAGTAGTAGATAGAAGTAAGGAGCTAGAAGAAAGGTTTGATGGTCTCTTCTCTTTGAGGAAGCACAGTCAAAATTTCAATTTTATTTTGGAATATGGGGATCATTTTGTGGCTTCTGACTGCTCCAGCAGAAACTCTGAATGAAATACTTTGGTTTTGTTTTATTATTGTCAGCACAATCTGACATTTTATTTTCACCCCTGCTGTTTTATCAGGCATGTATTTATCTCTCCAGGACTAGTCTATTGTAATGATTGTATCTTAGACTACTGAAAATTAAAGCACTGCAGAATGTTGCTACCTGGAACTTACACAGACAGCAACAAAGCAAATGGTTTGTATTTAGTTGTGTTGACTTGAAGCTATAAAGTCCTTAGTATTGTGAAGCCTGCTTCAGAGACTACATCTCTCCTACTGAGACAAAGCCATAGTTACAGACAGCAGAACTGCTTAAACTATCATTCGTCTGGTATTACTGTAACTGGGCATTTTCACAGACTTTTTAAATGGGGAATTATTGACCATGGAAACTTGCCAAAACAGGTGAATCACATAATGCATTTCTTCATGCACTGGTGAAAAAAAAAAAGACACCTGTAGAAAAGAGCTGATTATTCTGTTTCTCCATGTGTGATTTGTATATATAGAGAGAGAGAACGCTGGCAAAGAACAGGAAGTATTTTTTTCGGGTGCTTAATACATCACAGAAATAACAAATTGAGGAAATTACTCACATTAGTAAGCTTTTTCATGCTTGGCACCACATGCTTAACTATGCTTAAAGTTTTTTATTCCCAAAGAACGAAGTTTATATTGCTTCTCTTGATAACATTACAAAGTTGGCCTTTGCTCTTCTTTTTGCAGCCTGAGCCTTACACAATTATTATCAATGAAGCACTAATGAAACTGTAATCTTTTATTCTGTGTGTTTGGTTTTGGTTTGTGTCAAAAGCTCCTAGTGATGGAGGTGTTTAGAAATTTCTATGGCTGCTGAATAAAGTTGCATGAAAATGTCCCTTTTAGTGGATAAAGAGGCAATTGGACCTCTCTGCAGGTAGTCCAAAAGCCTTGGCTGAAACATGAATTAGATGCCATCTCTGGAAAGGTGCTCTAGGTATCGATACAGTCAACAGCAATCTTTACAAGCCCCATATAAAAAACTGGGCCGTTGTGCAAAATGTACCCCCATTATTTGGTATTTTGAAAGAAGTTTTATTTTTCCTAAGCTATATGAACAATGCCAGTGATTCAGAGCTCAACTAATCCTTATTTTAATGTTTATGGGGCTCCTGGGTGCCAACATTTTTTAGTTCTGATGTTTAATATTTATTCATGTTGCTTAATCACTGAGGAAATTCCTATTAGAGATGGAGGCAAAAATCTGTTAGATAATTTTTGTCTAAACTTCAGCACTCTGAAAATAATTTCTAAAGTTAGTAGTCTATGGAGGAGAGTTCTCTGGCATAATATGTTCAATTTTACCTGCATTTTAAGATATACTTATGCATTGACCAGTTTATAATTAAATTTTGTACAGGGTGTACAGGGCAAAACTGAGTTTTCATGGGCCATAATGAGTCAAAAATATGTTTTGAGGACACTAGCTCTTTGAAAATTCAAACTGAATTAGAAAAACATAACATCTATCAAAAATTATGGAAAAAAGTTCAGAATGATGACTACTTCATAGCTTCTCAGAAAATCTCTGAACATTTTAAGCTGCTTAGATTCCCCCTCACTGAAGTGAAATTTTGTTTTTTTTACAAGAAAACTTACTAAAATTAAAATCTGGGTTTTCAGTTTTGATTTAGCAATTGAAACACCAAAGTGAAAATAATAATTTATTCTCATTACTTTAAAACCTTTCATTTTTGCACTGCTCCCCAATGTTCTTTAGAATAGCCCTTTGCCTCATGTGAGATAGCTTGTAGCATAACAAACAAATAAAAAAAATTAATGCTTTAATTCCATTCCAAACAATAAAGTTCTCTAGAAGTAAAATGGCGACAAGCCACTATCTGTACCAGAACTTCAATTTCTCATACAGAGGACTGATACATCTCTATGTCTGAATTCCCAGATGGTTTCTCTGGAGCTAGGACTTGCACTAAGCTTAAACAAGAGGAAAGCAGAAAAAAAGTTTAAATTGCAGGGGTTTTTATTCCCAGTGGAATAACTGTAATAGAAATAGCAACAATGATAAATTAGATTCTCTTAGTGCCACGCTGGGCATTGGCTGAACATATCCTCTAGAGATGCCAGTTACAGTGTGGTATTTCCATCATATTGTAGCGCAGAAATAAGTTGACATATTTTCTTTAGAAACTAAGTTCTTTTCAACATACCTATATATATTATTGATATCCTTTGCTCAGACATCTCCCCTGATTAGTCCATCATGAGCCCTAAGTTGCAAAGGCCTCATTATTAAAGACCCATTACTGCTATGCCTGGAACCACATCCCTATTCACTACTTGAGAGTTCAAGCTTATTTCCAAGACAGAGCTTTACACTCATGAGCTTGATCCACTTGAGGGTAGACCTCACTCTCTGTCAGTGGTCCTTGCTTCACGTCAGCTTTGCTTTTTCTTCATTCTTGTTATGACATTGCTGATAAGTCTCTTTGTAATTAGCTCTTCTAAATGGTATGCTCTTCTAAAAGGTAAATTGTGACGTATCCCCCATTATATTGCTCTAGAGAGGTAGACGGTGTTCCTGGACTTATGACGGTTTAGTAAGTTTTCCTTTACTTTCATCCCCCTGTGCTTTCCTAGGAATGGAACAGGAAGAAGAGCTGTGTCCTTCATATATGCCTAGGTTGGATGGTGACTGCCCCTTTCAGGTCCGCATACTCTTTGGCTGCCATTTTAGAAATTTCACCTTATGGTTTCTATTGTGCATTCTATCACAGGGGAAAACTATTGCAAAGGGATTAATTAAGGATTTGTGTGGGATAGGAAGAGGGGGAGAATAAACTAGTTTCCTTATCTTACGAAGAGAAGGTCAGCTGCAGTGAAGTAATAGTTTGGAATTTCCAAAAGGAAGGTAGCGTAGGCTGTAGTCCTTTTCTGTGCCTTGAAGCTCCAGAGCAATTTTATCTTGCCAAAGCATGATACTCTCAGTTGTGCCTCCACAGCATGACTGAGCCCTGACATTCAAAGTTCCTCTAAGCAGGGAATCTGTCCTTGTTTGATATATTAAATGTTGTGCTCTCTGTATTCTTCCATAAATAATTGACCACATTTTAAAAGAGAAATACTTTGTGAACCAGAAAAAAAAAAAAAGACATTAAAATACCAGCAAGAAACAAGGAGGAGTTTAGACTGGAAGTCTGCACAGCTAGGATTTATGAAATGCAGTTAATAATACTACATCATGTACGAACATGTTGTTGACTGACTGGCCTCCCTGGATCTAAGTAATATTCTGTTTATATCAGACACCACTGTTCTTGGGAGTTGGGGAGAGTGCCTTTCTGCAGTCAGTGTGAAAAATAAAACATCCCAAATAATTACAGTAATGATGCAAAGAGCTGGAGACGCAATTTCATACTAAATCAAAGTCAAAAGTGCCTCTTGGCTTGGCCTGCTAATGCTTTCTGCAACCGTAAAATTTGGCTGCAATTATGCAATACAATACTGGTGAGAAAATGCAAAGATTATTACCGTGCTCCCTTAAAAGACAAATCCTAAAGCTGGGCAAGCAAGGTATGTAAAACAATGGCAATTTATTTCCATAACCAGTAGAGAAACACAAAAGTACAGGGGGAAAAAAACCTCCCAGACCCCTATGATTATGGAAAGGAGAGAGGCATGTTTATGCAAATGGTGGAGAAATCCTAAAATGTTTCACTTGGCAGATGTCCCAAAAGAGGAGGGCCCAGAAAACATTTTTCCTTGTCTGCCTCTTGGCAGGCAGTTTGCTGGCTTTCGTTTTGCACCATGGAGATTATACTTCTTCATTTCAGTGGAGGCCACAAGGCAACCCTGCAGATAAAAACAAACAAATGCCAACCTCATCCTCTTGATGTACCCCACAAGGCACACACAAATTAGTAATCAGTGTAATGATTTCAAGGTCCCCAAGGTCCCTCTGACCTTTCTATCCCCCTTTTCTGGCCTCTCCTATGGTTCAGACAACCAGAGCCCAAGTTTTCTCCCCTCCCTCATCCACTCACTTTATAACACACAAAAAATTGCCCAAAAAGGTGCTGCTATGTTTCCTCCCAAAGCAAATGACCTTATAAAATGGACTGAAAAATACAGAAACCTTGCCTCCCTTGCCTTTATTAAGCATATACATGTGCCCATAAAGGCATACATGGTGTTTTCTGGATGACAGAGTGATCCTAAGGGACACACAGGTTTTCCAGGAAGAGCTTGGTATCTTCAAAAAGAAACTATCTACAGCTGTACTCCCTCCACCACCTCTTCTCTGCTTTGCCTGCAATGATTGTGTTACTGCCACAGTAAATCTAAACAGCTGGTGTAAGTAACCAAAAAAAAAAAAGTTGTTTCTTTTTTTTTTATCCCTGACAAAGTTGAATAAATTAAAGTTGTGCTTTAGTGAACCATTTAAAGTTAAAGAAGTCTTAGAGATCTTGTTGCTGGTGTGATTGCAGTCTAAAGACTGCTCTTCGTAACGGTCTGTTTTTGCCTTAAATATCCTATCATTTTGAAGGAAAATACTTGCCTGTTATCTTGAGGATACATCCTTTTGAGTTAAGAAGTGCTTGTCAGCCTCTCAGAAATACACTATGACATACCTTTTTATCTTTCATCTTGTACTTGCTTCAACTGTATATAGCATAGTTCGAACATACAAAGTTGATATTTGATAGTGCTTATGGACAAGCATGTGAACCTACTGTGAAATACTCTGTCAGCTAAAGCCAGTGTGCCAAAAATAACTTAATTTTGTGTAGCTGGGTATTGGCAGAGTGAATACTGAAAGGTGCAACTGCTGAATCTCCTCCTTGGTTTACTTTGCAACTCTCACTTGCATAATAATACCTGCTGATGCAGGAACTACCAGGAATTTGCCATGAAAATTGCTGTAATGAGCTGATAATGACAGGCTTAGCAGAACAGTATAAACTGAAGTAATTGGATCATCAGCATTTTGGTTTTATATTGTTATTGATAAAGACTGATTAGCAGAGGAATGCACTTTGAGTTATTCACATACACTATGTGCAAAGATCAATATTTTTTTTTTAGTATATACGGAGTCACCTAATTGTCTACAGCCACATACAACCACACTTTATTTTTTATAACAATAGAAAGGGGCTTTGAGGAAAAAAAAATTGGGAGGCCAAAGATGTTGTAGTTGGTCACATCCAGAGAGCAGTTGTTTGTGGTTTAATGTCTGGAAGGACACACATGACAAGTGGTGTCCCTCAGGGTCTGTACTGGGACCAGTGCTGTTTAATATCTTCATCAATGACATAGACAGTGGGATCAAGTGCACCTTCAGCAAATTGCAGATGACACCCAGCTGAGTGGTGTAGTTGACTGAGGGATGAGATGCCATCCAGAGGGTACTGGTCAAGCTCAAGAAGTAGGCCCATGTGAAACTCATGAGATTCAACAAAGCCAAATGCAAGGTCCTGCACATGGGTTGGGACAACCCCTGGTATCAATACAGGCTGAGGAATGAAGGGATTGAGAACAGCTTTGCTGAGAATGACTTAGGGGTACTGGTGGATGACAAGGGGACATGAGCTGTCTGTGTGTGCTTGCAGCTCAGAAAGCCAACCACATTCTCTGCTGCATGAAAAGAAGGATGGCCAGCAGGTCAAGGGAGGTGGATCTCCTCCTCTACTCTGCTCTTGTGAGACCACACCTGGAGCTCTGGAGCCCCCAACATAAGAATGACGTGGACCTGTTGGAACCAGTCTTTGAGGAGGGCCTCGAAGATGAGGAGAGGGCTTGAGCACGTCCCCTATGAAGACAGGCTGACAGAGTTGAGGTTTTTCAGCCTGAAGAAGAGAAGGCTCTTGGGAGACCTTACAGCGGCCTTCCAGTACCTAAAGGGGGCTTATAAGAAAGACAGGGACAAACTTTTTAGTAGGGCCTGTAGTGAAGAGACAAGGGATAATGGTTTTAAACTAAAAGAGAGTAGATTCATACTAGATATAAGGAAGACATTTTTTTTATGATGAGGGTGGTGAGACACTGGACCAGGTTGGCCAAAGAGGTGGTAGGTGCCTGTCGTAGTTCAGCCCCGATCTGGACCAGACTACGCAGTCTCTCTCTCACTCCCCCCACCCTCCGAGAGAATAGGGAGAGATAATTTAAGAGAAGAGAGATAATTTAAGAAAAATGACTCGAGGTTTGAGATAAGGACTGGGAGAAATCCTTACCGTCACGGGCAAAAACAGACTCGACTTGGGGAAAAACTATTCATTTATTACTACAACTAGCAGGATAATGAGACAGAGAAACAAGAAAACCTCCTCCACCCCTCCCACTTCCCGAGCTTAACATGATCTACCTTCCCCCCCCGAGCGGCACAGGGGGGAAGAGGGAATGGGGGTCACAGTCAGTCCATCATGCATTGTTTTATGCCACTGCTTCACAGCTGGGGGAAGAACTCCTCACATCCCTCCCCTGCTCCAGTGTGGGGTCCCACCCATACGCCACAGTCCTTCATTAAACTGCTCCGGCGTGGGTCATCTCTTCCACGGAGTGCAGTCTCTCCAGAACGGCTGTCCCAGCGGGCCCTCCACGGGCCACAGCCACATTCAGGCATCCACCTCCCCTGGTGTGGGGTCCTTCATGGGCTCCAAGCTCCAAGTGG
>WHYT01017450.1:585616-600799 GCA_009806455.1 Tetrax tetrax | reverse complement strand
TTTATTTAATATTATATTTTTTTTTTTTTTTTTTTTTTGGTGAGGATAGACATGGTATTTTTAAAAATACTGCAGAATATTATACAGATGTTGGTCTTGCACCTAATCACTAAAAACTCATCCAAATATGGGTTTCTTTCTACTTTACATTTTTTTTCCTAAGTTTGAGGGGAAAAATACAGTTTGTATTTTAAGGCTTACCTTAATGTCCATTTTCTAAATGAGCTGCAAAGTATTTCTGTAGAACAAGATATAGCAGAACGCTGTTGCTTTCACAGAGCATTGTGCTTCAATATCACAACGCATGTAGGATGAAATGCACTCCTACCATCATAAATCTTGATTATCAAAACATTTTGTTTTGACATCACCCCCAAAGACTGAAGCAGTAGGATTTATGTCTTTACTTAGAAGGTGAGCTGTGTTATGTGGGGACTATACCTCTGTGGTGGTTTGTACAAAGCCTGTGCTGGGCACAGTTTTGGTTTCCATGAAAAAAAGGCTGCCTTGTAGATCTCTTTCCAATGCCTCTGTTGCAGCTTATGCAGCACCTTTGCATCTCTCTGCTTAGATGTTGAGGATGATTCTTTATTCCACCCATTCCATTAATTTCCCCAGCTCCAGTTAACTTGATAAGCTACTTGGTGATAACACCTCTTTAGATTATGTTTATAGGCATGTTATGGAGTCAAAGCATTGAAATACATCAGTGTTTTGTTATAGACTTTGTTTCAAGCCTAGAAATGGCTCATTAATACATTAATGCTCATTAGCAAGAGTGAACTAGAGAACGTAGATCCTGAGTGCTGAGCTGATGGGCAGTCAATGATTTAGCTGAATGCATGTCAGGAATTATAGGATTCATCAAGGGTTGCTGCTGCACATTCAAAAGTGCCTGTAACCAAAAGTCTTAGAGTAAAAGTTCAAAATTCACTAGAAGGCAGTGAGAAAAGATTAGTTTTTTCTATTTTTTTTTCTATTGGAAAAAAGATACTAAATATTGTATAGAAGTCAAAAGCTTGCAAATCAATAGTTAACTTTTGAATCAGTACAAACATGGGGAAAAGCCAGTGGACAGATCAGAAAAATGATTGTTTTGTTCGCTATGAAGAGATAAGTGGTCTGGCTTTACCAGGTTCAACGGGTCTAGTATATAAGACATATAATTTAACTAGCAACAAATAAACAGGGTGAACTGGGCCTTTTGCAATGTAAATAGAACATCAACCTTTTCCATCTGATTATCATTCTGGAGAGCAACATATTCCTCCAAGTCAACAGCAAAACATAACAATTTAATGTAACAGATCTATGCAAAACCCAGTGTTCACTTTTTAACTTTACAAGAATAAAGGATGGAACCTGTGTCAAGCCAGGAAAAGTCACAGTGCAATCAAGGACCTTGTGTCAATACAATGCTGATGTAGGAGTTCAGTTAAATAGGAGTTACAAAGGCAATTATTTTTTCTCACACAAGCATCGTCCAAAGTATCCAGATAATGCTTTGCTGGCATTCTTAATTAACTGTATTTTGTACTGTTCTCATTTTGGTTTTCAGTCTTCCCATTGTGATCTGAATCACTGACAGACATTGGGAAAAGCTGAACACAAGAAGGGTTGAACAACTATTCTAGAGTAAAGCCATCTCCCATTCAAACCAGACCAGTTCTTTCTGCTATTGCAGAAAAAGCAAAAAAGCCACCTTGATGCCTCCTGTCTCGGGTTCCCCCACCAAAGCTGGAGGCCCTATTGCCTGTCTGCCTTAACAGGGAATTAAAGGCATTAGATTGCAAATACTGGCAGTTCCTGAATGCTATAGCAAAGAGGACTTAAGACATAAACAGTACATCACATCAGCAAGGGATTCTGTGCTACAATGAAGGAAATCTGAAACCAGATTCATAGCTGCTCCTACAAGAGAAAATACCACCCTTGGTAAGGAAACACATGTCCTTTTGTTATTGGGAGATGTGGCCCATGAAACTGGATCAGGGGTTTGTGTGGATACCATGTAACAGGAAGGGTGACCAGAACACACATCTCATGGAAAGTGATTACATTCTAGAGAAAGCCTGGGAGCATCCCATCACCAAGAGCAGTATTGCCTCTCGGTTAGAGCTTCCACACCTTGACCAGCAATGGACATTTAACTCCTGTTACTTACATCGCGGGTGGGTACTCTAGGTACTGATCTAGTAGGTAGGGGAATATAGGGAGGAGGGGACCATTTTTTACCTTGCTGAGTAAGAAAATGCGGTTGAGAACACATCCTCAGTCAGCCCGTTAGGTACCAGTTTGTGAACTGACAAGATCTGGCAGGTGCCCAGTGTTCAAGAGCGTTAGATGTAGTGGTGAATATGATCAGAACCAGACTTCTACGCAAAAAGAAAGGTGATGACAATGTGGATGCCTATGAACCTCAGCTCATATATTAGGCAGTTACATCTGAGAGCAGGAGTTTTGGCAAACTCCTTTTGATGAGGTTTGTGGATTTAATTCTAATTTAACTGATAGTGCTGCGTACTATTAATGTAGTATAGTATGAACATGTTATACTTAAAGATTCATGTAGCATATGCAACGCCAGTACTGTACACTATCAATAATACTATATATAAGGACATAGATATAAATGTGTAGACACAGAATCCAAAGAAGGCAGAGATCCAAAGATGGTAGCCAAGCACATCTGCTCAAATAGTTTGACAATTTTAGATAAACATAGTGAAAATAATCAAAACAATTTATGTATGTGTCAGCTTATGGCCGCGCTTGAAACAACCAGTGTATGGGACAACTGAACTCTAATACCACCTTTTGTTTTTGCAGAGTAATTGGTGGTTTCAAATCAATCGTATTTAACCACCGAAGAGGTATTAGTATGAACAGACGGAAATGTGAGATTAACAGGCTAGCAAAAAGACTTGAAACAGGAAACTGATTATTCTTCTAGTGAAGAAATGAGAGTTAACAATGGTCAAGCTACTTTTATAGTCAGACACAGTGGATCACATTACAGTAAAATTAACACGGAAAGGACAGAAGATTTCTTCTTCTTTCTTTCTTCCTTGACCAAAGAGGAAATGAACTATTTTCACAAACTAGCAAAGGAAATACTAGGGCGTTCATATTTTCATATTAAAAAAAAAAAAAAGGCAAGGCTAGATATTTCTCTGACATTGTCTTTAACTAAAGAGAGAGAACTGGATCTAGTACAGGGGAATGTTGTACAGCAGTCTTGGTATAATGATATTTTCTGGCCTTAGATGTCCTTGCATTTACTGTCTACTGTTGTTTTTTCTTTAATTCCCTAATCTAGAACTTTTAACTCTTTAGTGAAATGGGACAAAGTACAAAGAAACTGGTCTCTTTTGACATTAAATTAACACACAGGCTTATTTCTGGAGACCTTGTATGAGATAATTACTTTTTAGACATAGTTCCGCGATGAAATACTCTCTTGTCTAATTGCCAGAGCATTTACCCTAGAGATGAGGGTTCAGATTCCCTCGTGCAAAATTGCAAATAATCTGAGTTTCACAGTGCAAGCAAGTGTACTAGCCACTAAGCTAGAGAAATAGGAGAATTCACCTTCCCAGTTTTTATGAGAGAACACTGACCAGCCATACTAACTCCTGGTGATTCTAGGTGAATTTGAAATCATTCCTTCAACTCCAGACAGTAACACCTCTTTTCCAAAGAACGCCTTGTATAAGAATTCTAAGATTATTATTGGCTTTTAAATCAGCTTTTGTGAATCACATTTTTAGGGCAAATCTGCATGGCCAGATATGTACGGAGAAGCTCCTTTTCTCACATCCCAGTTTGACCACATTTGTTAGCTTTAATACAGCATGTGAACATCTGTCTTTGAGACATGTTCTTCAGAAAGACAGAAATGAGGGCCACAGTTAACATACTGTGCCCCCTTAGAGTGGGAAAAGGCTGGCTTTTTTTTCTATCTGCATGTATTCCCATATGCATCTGCATAGATATCAAATTGTCCTCATCCATCAAATACAGAAAACTTGTGCTTATTTTGGCATGGTAGACTCCATTCTACCATGGTGTTAGAACTTCTAAAAGTTAGATCTTAAAATGTTCTCTATTAAGTAGCTGGAATTCTTCTGAAGAAGCAGGGTTAGCTTCTCATTGAAGGGGAAAGGGGCTACTCAATTTCCTCTCAGAAGCAGGATTCTGATGAGCAGTTGTGTTTGGGGTCATGGGTTAATGCTCTTCTCAGAACAATAATGTCAAGATTCCTGCTACTTTGTGAAAAATTAGGTGTACAGTACACAGACTGGGACTGCTTCAGTAAAAATTCAAGCCTAGTGTATGTCAGAAAAGAGGAAAGGACAGATCTCAGCAGGATTTCTGTAACTTACCTAGGTTTCATTAAATTAATTGATGGGTAACTTCTAAGTCATCAATTTAGCCAGTTTGTTAAAACAAATTCATTACCAGCAGAAAGGATACAATGTCAAAATGTCTTCAGACAGTTTGGGTGAAATTATTTACAACTATGCAGTCATGCACAAATCAGTGTCCTTGCAACGAGCCAAACTGTGCCATAGAAGGGAGATGTGTGGCAGCAGAGTCTCCAGCTAGACAGTGGAAAGGTCTTCTGATGCTGCAGTCAGTTGCTGGAGCACAGAAGGAACAGTCAACCTGTTACTGCTTATGACTCTTGATCAGGATTCACCCGAGGGGGCTATGACTACATGTTACCCTGGATTCCAGAGTGAGCTGAAAAATTTATTCCACACATATATTTTTTTTTTTCTGGGATATCCAGGCTAACTAATGTTTTTAGAAGTCTTCTTTCTGCTGTAAATAAGTTTCTCTTGAATTTAAGCTATCAATTAAGGAAGGTATGATAGAACATAATCTGTTATTATGTGATATTTTTCACAGAACAAATATATTTTACAGCATTGTTCTTTGACATATCACTCCTCCAAAGTAAGTATAGAAAGAGAAAAAAGAGGCTTAGTCTTGCAAAATGTTGATCCATTTTTCACCTGTGAAGTAGATGAAGTTACCTGTTTGAACCAGGACGAGCTCTATAGTCTACTCCTGAACATGTATATTCTCTATCTTCAGTTCTCAGTTGGACTGCAGAATAATGGCTGCTTCTTGAGTAAAAGGCTTTCAAGGATTGAAATTTATCTCAGCACAGGTAGGACCTCTTAGTTTTCCAAACAAAGAAACCATTTTACTTGCCTCTATTTTCCAGCTTCGTGTACGTATTCTTTTTTAACGTTAACTTGTTCTAGGAAGCAGGGTTTCATGCCTGAAAGCAAACCTTGCTCTGTTTCTAAGGTTACCAGAGGAATATTAAAAAAAAAAAAAAAGAGAAAAAAATAAGTAGCAAACAGCAGACCAGACCAGTACTCAAAAGTTTCCAAGTCTGTTTTGCAATACAGAACCCAAGGGTTTTTGATAGGGTCTAAATTTGGCAAAATCAGTTTTCCCATCCCTCCCTAACTTTATTTTTCTGTCCTCTAACTATTTTTACTCCAAGTTTCCCTCTGTCTCTGTGGATATAGAGAAAAGATCTATGGATAAGAGTCTGGGAATAGGATAAGAAAAGCAAAACTTCCTCTTAAAATTAATGTTATACTGCAAGAAAAAACAGGGACATAATATTAGAAATTAATATATATCAGCATAAATGTAGTTTGGGAACTATATAATCCATGTTAATGAATAGGTCGAGTATGTTGTTTAATTCATAGACAAGACAAGAGCCTGCGGAATAATCTGCATTTCTTTAGTACATGTAATGATTTGCTGCCATGCATTAGTTCATCAGTAAATGGGTAAGAATCTTATTCCAGAGTAGAATTAATAAATCTGATGTCAGCCATCTCAGGTAGCTTCAGCTACAGGTAATCAGGCTGGTGAGTTTTTTAGATCTCATTTGTAGGTGCCCACCATCTGATTCAAACCAAGTATATGAACATAAGGAAGGCAGTCACATCACTTCTTAAAGAACTTAGCTGCATAAGTTGCATGTGTAGGCTTCCTCATTCCCTTTGACAGAAACGGAAAGCAGTAAGAGGCAGTTCAGTACACAGATGTTTAAATGAGGTAGCTAACTAATGCCTAATTTAAACAGTTTTGTGGTAATTACTGGAGGCACCCACCTGTGTTTCATTATCTTAAAGGAAAACCGAGGATCTGAGTCTCTTCATTAAGGTGTAAAAATTAAGTTACATGTGATCAATAGTCTCCTTTTACGCTAGATTAGTACTTTGGAGATGTGTTTTTTGCTGGGCACTATGGCTTCCTACAGTACTGTAGTATTCAAGCTACTGCATTGATTTCTTTAAAAAGGTTGTATTTAAAAAAAAAAAAGTAATTATTTGCACTGTTGTTTAAAAATCCACCAAGTCTCATGAGATGATAAAAAAAGATGATGAAAATTGGAGTGGATAACTACTTGCATCATGTTTCTTTGTCCAGCAGGACCATACTTTGATTTGACTTGAATATAAAATGTACAGAAATATCTGCAAGGCCTTACGTTTGTCCATGTGGTTCTAAATGCAAATTAAGATTAAAATCTTCTTGGTGTGCTATCTTTTTACTGTATCGAAAGGATACATTCTGCATTCATAACAAAATGAATGGTTTTCAGAATAAAGTTGGAGAAGTACTTTGTTTCTTCTTAGCAGTGTGCTGATATTGTTTTCCACATTACTTCTACCAATGTTTGGAAACATTAATTGGAAGAAATATATGTGTTTATTGTGTGAATTTTATTTACTTCCTGAAAAGATTTTAGACTTCAAAAGAAGTGTTATCAACAACTTTTACCTTAATACAAATTTTAAAATAGTTTCAACTGATGATACAGATTTATTTAAAAAATTCTGCTGACCTTATACCTCTTCAAAAATCTCAGTTTTTTTTTCACTGAAATATATGCAGGAAATCCATCACTACTCGATATCTCTATAGGATTCATGCTTGACTAGAGTCAAGTCTCCAGCTGCTGTGAGATTTAATAACACTTTGGTTATGATATCATCGAATAGCAAAACCTTCTGGACAGCTGTAACAATTTTTACACTAGTGCTGTAATTAGATACATAGAATTGTCTTGGTACAGAAAATTACTTAAGGCTCAGAGAAAATACAATGTACCACTTACTAGCCAAAGGTCAAAGAACTTGCTTCCAAATCCACCAGCCTGTTCTTTAGAATAATTGTCTGGGAACACTGGGTCCTGGAAAATTTGAAGAGCTCATACGAAAAGACAAAACTATAGTTTCCAACTGAATTTTTTTTTTTTTTTTTATCATGCCACCATATTAATAACATAGGCCAGTTCAATGTTTTTCTCCTAGATGGAAATCTTTACCTTAGTTTGGACCAGTTTCATAACAGACACCTTAAGATACTGTTTTATTTTTCTGAAAACAAATATAAATATTTCACAAGAAAGTGCATGCAGAAACATAGCCTTGTGGCCAGAAAGATTAAAAGCACGTCTACATGTCTGGGATGATTATACCGATTTGGTATCCCAACTTGCTCACTCCATAAGCTCCATATGAACTGAGTACAGGATGAGGCCCTTGCAAATAGATTATGCTTCTCGAAGCCTGCCATTTGGCCAATCTGATTCATTAGTTATTGAATTATTGATGGTTCTTCATATACCTTTGATAAAAATGTATTGATTCACACTGATGAAAGGTGCCTTTTGGAATGTGAATTTTTTCAAGACCAAGATGGTGTTACAGAGCACTATTATTGACAAAACTGAATTTGGCACACGGATAAAAGCTTGAACCAGAAGTCCTTGAATGATTTGAAAAACTGAAGCTGTAAACCTTGCAAAATTGTAAATATTTTAGGAATTAAAGCTGTAAGTGTTTGATAAAAGAGTGGGATCTAAATCTGTTATTCTAAATTCAGAACTGAGTTGCCTATGATGTTAGCCTGAGTTTTTAACTGCCACACTATCAGAAAGGAAGTTATTCAAGCTTTTTATGCACTGCAGTATTATTTTTACTTTGTCAATAGCTACTTGAATGAATGTGAAATGATTTAAAGTGATTTGGCTGGGATTCAGTAATGCATGGGAAATACTTAAGACGCAGTTGAGAAGGCTGCAATCAAAATCAACCCAAGTAAAATAAATATCCATCCCCCTACATGTCAGAAAATATAGTAGAATAGTGAAGAAGAATAATACGAATGCAAAAAATTAACAGGGGTGCCTTGAACAAAACAGCTTATTTCTTTTTACAAGGTGTTGTACTCAGACTGCAGAATGAAGACTGAAATCTAACTGCGTTTGAAAATTTATCTTTGTTTCTTTGTTTCTCTCTGTATAGAGAAAAAGCAACACCCCCCTACATTAAGAATCAGTTTTCTGGAGGACAGAAAACAGGGAGATGGAAGTGAAAGTGGTTGATTTCACAGAAGATGAATCAAAGAATGGTACCAAGATAGATTATTAATTAAGTTTAGAAAGCAGTTAGATATGTTTCTGAAGGATTACACTGAGGAACAATGTGAAATTACTAAGTACACAAAATGCAGAAAACTTTTCACAGATATCCTTCCTTCTACACTGCACATAACCTGGTGAATTTGTGAGATTGTTCCTAATATGATGTGCAACACTGGGGGTGGTTGAGGAGATTTATCAACTCTTCATCATCTCTCAAATCCACTCTATCTCCCACATTGTATCTTGTCTTTGAGATCATGACAGATTCCTGAGTAAATTCTGCCTTATTTGTGCCTCCCAGTGCCAGAGAAAATGCTTCTGAGAGACAGACTGACTGGTGAGAGATGGTGACCCTGGACATTAAACGGAGAGTCTGTATATGGATATGAAGCTGCACATTCTGGGTGGAAAACTCTGTGCCATAAAACCCAAGTATCATGGTTTGATATCTGACAGCTGCATAATATCCCAGCAGCTTTTTCCTCTCCCAACCTACCAGCTGTCCAACTAAAAATGGAAATGATTTATGTTCCCCAAAGACCAAGTGATTGACGGGCAAGGCAGGAAGGAGTAGTAGGGCCCCACTGTGACTGTGGCATCTCTAAAGCAATGAGAAGGAAAGTGGGATACTCACTCTGCTGGGATCAGGGAGATTTCTTACCCAAAAGGTTGAGCAATGCCTGCCCAGGCATGGAAGAGAGCTAGGATGTGATTTTAATTGAAATTAAAGAAATGCACTACCCTAAAGGGTACATATTTTCCTCATTCGTAACCCAGAGGTATGTGGCATAGTAGATTATATGTGTTCACCATATAGCAAACAATCAGGTATCTCTTTGACATAGTGTATGTGTATATTAGTTTCAGGAGGATAAAAATATAAGCCCACTGGAGTCTCTGATTTCCCTAGGTAATAAAATTATTGGGAGAATATTAGTTGACAGCTACACCCACTTGCAGTCATCAATTCTGCAAGGGCTGGTACAGAAGTTTAAAATGCCAGTATTCATCTCTTTCACTCCCCTAAGTCTTCATTATAATGTATCTCACTCTTTTTTAGAAACTTTCAGTCTACTTTTTGGCAGATGTGACAGGCAGCTGTAACATTGATACCATCAGTGCTGTTCATCCTACTTCTTCTTCTCACAATGATTCTTAGCACATTATTAATTAACAGAAATAGGAAAGGTGCAATCAATTTATTTAATACAGTTAATTAAAAAGAACTTGCAGGCTGCTATCAGATAAAATTTGGCTTACGCAATTGCAATTCTACGAATTTAAATGAAAATATTTTCTTTTTTTTTTTTAAACATAAATATGCTTCTCAAAGTTTTCTTTCATTAACCAAAATATTTTAGGGCACATGGGAGGGAAGCTTAAACAAATCTTATAAAGCTTAACAAAATGCAAAGACACCCTGTAAACGCAGGGCTTATGTTTTTCAAAGCTCTGTGTTAGGCAGGAGGAGGAGCAAGAAGGGAGGAAAGGTTGAACTGGATTGCCTTTTCCTTACATTTGCTTACCTATTAGTAGTTACTAATAACATTTTAAAATATGATTTATAAGATATACTTATGAAATGTTACTTACCATATGCACAAATATGCCACAAGTTAATTAAATCACATGCCTAATTTTATATAATTGAGCTAAGTACAGCTGGAGAGTTCAGTGGGACTAGTAATGAAATCCCTAGCATAGTATTTAATTACCTCCTTCTGCGATCCAAATTTGGCCTTACAAAGTGATCTAAAGGTCAGGAGATTCAGCCTGCACTAGATCAAAGACAGTGGCAGGCAGATCGAGAAATACAGCTAAAATATGAAGGTAGTTTATTAAAATAAATGCTTTAGCTAATCTTCTATAGTAGGGCTAGAAAGAAAGACATTTCCTTATGAAATCAAAGATAATTTGAGGGCTTTGCAGTTCACCTGCAAACAAATTGAGGTTGGAAGGATATACTCCTATCCACCTAGAAGGAAAAGCACCTTGGACTGTGTGTTTGTCACAAGAGTCAACTGAGATTTCTACTCATTTCTCTGTCAGGAAAAATATTTTGGAAAAGGCTAGGTCCTGTTAAAAAGACTCTTGTTTTGAAATTTTGGGATTTTTTTTATCATCTGAATGGTCAGAATTAGGGTGACACACATCAAAATTGGAAAAAAAATCTTCATTGATTAAGAGAAGAAGACATGAACAGTAGCAATTATTTTCTTAAATTTGGAATTTGATCTCAACGCTGAATACAGATTGCCTCAAATTTATAAAAAACCACATTAAGTGGTTGCTGCTTTCTGCAGGGATAGCATCTTCCAAGATTCATACTCATTTGCATAGCACTGCATTAGTACATCCTGTTGAATCACAGACCTTTGTCTTCCCAGTTATGGGAACTTCTCTATTCTGTGAGAGTTAGCCCTAAAATTTCTCAATGACTTGGCTGAAGACATGACTTCATTAGTTACTTGTTATCCAATGGAGATTCTGTAGAATTTTAAAAACTGGAGGACAATATTTTTTTCATCAAGGAAATATATTCTGTAGCATGTCTTGTGCTCTGCTCATTACCTCCTTTCTACCATGATCTTTGTTTTGCTTGTTCCAAGCTTCAGCCCATTAATGTTCAACTCCAATACAGGGGGAATGGGTAGCAGAGCTGAAGATGATCCTCATAGAAAAGTTATGAATAAGGATAGTCATCAAAGAGATGTTATGAATTTTTGTGTTTCACTGTTATGAGCAGGCAAGACTGAGGAAAATAAATTTCTCTTTCTCCTATGTAATTAATCGGATTCCTCTAAGACAAAAATTCTGTAATTAAATTTACACTTGTGTTGTCCGGAGGGGAAGAGAACGGAGGCATTTATGTATTGTTTTATATCTGCTACTGTCTCTACCTGCTGGTAGCTCAATATTTGTCAAAATATACAATAGATTTGAAACCATCAGAAATAGGATTTCCATATACTTGTATAGTACTTAATTGTAAATACATTTTTCATATTAAAATCACAAAGGACAAACAATATCTGCTTTCTGGCACAACACAGGAATATTCTTCAGTTCATGCCAATTGCTTGCACCTAATTTGTACAGAGTGTCAGAATAGTGGTTCAGGAAGGATTTCAGAAACAATTGACAGATGATAGAAAATGGATTTAAGTTCCCATAAAAATGTACTCTCTGTGACAAAATTGTAAGAGAAATCTGGGAAAAAAATAGTACGGTTGTTATGGCAGAGCAGAACAAAATCATGGAAATTGTGGACATAAATGAGAAGACTTGATTTTTTTTGCTGTAAAAAGCATGAGAAATTAATTCAGACGAAGATGTATCCTAGATACTTGAGAAGTAAGGAAATACTGTTTTTCAATGGAGTAATTCTGAAAGGTGAAAGGCAAGTGAGAAGACAGTGGAGATGGTGAAGTGGAAATTATGAAGTGGGGAGGAAATAATATTAGATAATAGCAGCTTTGTTCCTTCTCAATTTTTTTACGTGTAAAATTACTACTGGAATGGGTCATTAAAATATATCAAAATTTTTACTGGGTGCTTATCTCTACTTCTATAAAATGAAAGTTTATAAAATTACCAGTGTCACCAGTTTCTTTGGAACTGCTTGCTGTAACTACTTGTGCATAAGTAGGTTCGTGTGGGGTGAACATGTTTCTCTGCATGTACACGGGTACTACATTGCCATATTGTGTGCATCAGTTTAACTGTACTGCAATTAGAAGAACTAAGCTGGTTTATAACAGCTGAGAACATGGTCCATATACACATTGTACAATTATGATGTCTGTAATAACATAGTCTGCTTTAGGCATGTTTTAGCTTAGTAAACAAAGCTATGAAAGTACATGCAAGTGTATTGCCATCACAGGCTTGGAACTACTGAAGCACTCTTATATTCCTTGTATCATAAATATCTGCTGTATACCAAGCTAATCCCTTTGGACTGATGCAGTATGGCAAAATAAAAGGACCTTTTTTTTTGCATTTAGTCTCAAAACCTTAAATATAATGAAAAAAAATACAGCACTAATGTTGAATTTTCTGTTTTTAGAGTCAACAAGTGAATTCTGTAATTTAAATCATACATTTGTTTCTTAGAATTTATTCTACCATTTTATTGCCTTTGGAAGCAATTTGGAAGTGTTGGGTGCATAATAGTCAATAAATCATGTAAGGAAAGAAGAAAAGCATCTTTGTTCTTTAACAGACATGGTAGAGGCTGTAAAATGATGGCATTTTTTAAAGCAAACAAAAAAAAAATAAAAAGAAAACACCAGAAAAATAATTACAGATTCAGGATCTGATAGTGTCAAACTGCAATGAGCTTAAAGAAGTGAAAAATTATCCAAATATAACTGCCATAAACTGTTGATTTCAGAAACAGACCAGAGCCATATTCACAACTGATTTCTTTCTGTTTAACTCTTATCTTCACATTATGTTATGTCACTGATGAAATACAGCAGCCCATGCAACAGTCATCAGGAAAGCAACATTTTAATTGCAAGTAAATGCACGTATGTTAAATCTAATCTCCAAAGAGCAAATATTTACCAAGAGTTTATGATCACAGATAGACTTGTAGAATAAACAAAGTGTACAGTATCTGCTTGTCTACATAAGTATTTGACTTTTTTATTTAAAAAGCGTTAGACTACTGAATGCAAGTACAGCACTAGCTCAATGCAAACCTTCATTGCTCTTAAATCCTGCAATGCTAAGGACCACACACACAAAAATGTATTCTTGTAAGAGAGAAACATTTGTAAAAGAGCCTTCAGGATTTGAAGACTTCATGGGTCTTTGTAACATTTTAAATAAACCACATACATATTTTGTTTTATTTCATTAGATGTGATCTGTGGTTTGCGGTGTCTATGTAGATGGTTATATGAATTTCTTACTACTAAAAGAATTATATGGTTCTTTTAGTCATTCAAATCAGAAGCAAAAAAATTGTATGAAAATTATCTGCTTTTCAAGTTTGTTGAAAATTATATGACAAAATTATTAGTATTTTGAAGACAGATTTCAGTACTGACTATCGTGTATTATACCCTAGATGTTATACAGTACTTAATTTCTGAAAAGATGGACTATAAAAGCATGCACAAAGAAGATTAAGTTGTATATTTTAAGAAGTTTGGCTTAACTGTCTTGGACAATTATAAAAGCAACACAGATTAGAATGACAGAAATTTTTCTTTCTGTGTTTAAAATATTTGGAATGGAAGAAGCTCTTGAGACAGCTGAAACTACAACTATTCCTAATAATCATCACATAGGATAATCAAATATTTGGGGGAAAAAAAAAAACAGTTTATAGACCCTACTGATTTACAGTACAATATTGACAATATGCTATTAGGGGAATCAGCCTGAGAGTTTAAGAACATAATAGTAACTGCTGTGATGTAGTTCAGTGTTCTATCTGAATACTATAGGTGAATTCTTCTTCGAGGATGGAAAATGACAATTAAAAAGTTACAGTTATGTGTTTGGAAAAAAAAGACTAGCTTCTTGTCAAGCTCCTAGAATTAAGGCTATCACCATGTTGAAATCTTTCTAATCCAATTTGACATTAGAGGGATAAATGACTCAGGTTCCTATTATTGTGTTGTTAGGGAAAGAATGTAAAACACTAAATCAAATGAAAAACAGATATTTGGTAATTGATGTAAGCAAAACACTCTGTCCTGAAACTTGGAAACATAAAGTTGCATGGCCTCACTGAACTCAGCAAGATACTCAGAATAACGTTATTTAGATGTTGTTTTTCATTGATCCTTCCACATAAAAACCAATCACAGATGAGAATAAGTAAGTTTGATAAGGAAACTGGTATAATTAACATTTTCTTTGCTCCATCAGCATGTTTATCATTACTAATTTTGTTTCCTACCGGACTGAGATTTTACTTAATGCTAAAAATGGCTGAAATTCAGGTACAGAGTGAAGAACAACAACTCTAATACCTTTTAACATTCATCCACTCTCAGTTGTATTCTGATTTACATGATGAGAAAATAGAAATTTTAAAACTAAAACTCTTCCAAAATAACAGCATCCCAAGGTGACTTTCTGTCTCCCTTGGATAGGTTAGGCAACAACTATGCTGAATTCTGCTCCTCTCACTCAAAAGAGCACAAGACCTTTTAACTTCAGCCTTTGCTGACAATGACAAATCCACTCTCTGGAACAGATAGGTGAGATGGAGGAATGTCTGAAGTTCTACTCCTCCGTCATAACAGTGGCAGTGCTCCCTCTGGCATGTTGCAGGTCCAGCCACCTCTCAAATACAGGCTCCTGTGCTGGCACTATTTACACAATTAAGCCCACAACCATTGTGTGATCCACTGAATGACAGTGTCCAGAAACTTTGTTACAGTACGTGAGAGATCTGTAGCACAGAAAGCATACCAAATGCCCAATCTACAAGGCCATTTCCATTTTGAAAGCAATTTGATGTTTGAAATCTATGATTTTCAATCTTGGGCAGTCATACTTTAAAGGCCACACTGTAACTCTCACACTGTCTCCAGTATTCTGTACACATCTTTCTAGAAGAATTAAAACCACCTCCCAGTTTCTTCATGTGCTGCTTCCTTAGATTACCTGTTCCTCGTGATCAAAAAGGGGGTAATAACCAGCTTAAGTTTGTTAGGAGACGGAGCAAAGATAAATACCCTGCTAGT
>WHYT01017450.1:439053-576086 GCA_009806455.1 Tetrax tetrax | reverse complement strand
CTGATTTACAGTACAATATTGACAATATGCTATTAGGGGAATCAGCCTGAGAGTTTAAGAACATAATAGTAACTGCTGTGATGTAGTTCAGTGTTCTATCTGAATACTATAGGTGAATTCTTCTTCAAGGATGGAAAATGACAATTAAAAAATTACAGTTATGTGTTTGGAAAAAAAAGACTAGCTTCTCGTCAAGCTCCTAGAATTAAGGCTATCACCAGGTTGAAATCTTTTTAATCCAATTTGACATTAGAGGGATAAATGACTCAGGTTCCTATTATTGTGTTGTTAGGGAAAGAATGTAAAACACTAAATCAAATGAAAAACAGATATTTGGTAATTGATGTAAGCAAAACACTCTGTCCTGAAACTTGGAAACATAAAGTTGCATGGCCTCACTGAACTCAGCAAGATACTCAGAATAACGTTATTTAGATGTTGTTTTTCATTGATCCTTACACATAAAAACCAATCACAGATGAGAATAAGTAAGTTTGATAAGGAAACTGGTATAATTAACATTTTCTTTGCTCCATCAGCACGTTTATCATTATTAATTTTGTTTCCTACTGGACTGAGATTTTACTTAATGCTAAAAATGGCTGAAATTCAGGTACAGAGTGAAGAACAACAACTCTAATACCTTTTAACATTCATCCACTCTCAGTTGTATTCTGATTTACATGATGAGAAAATAGAAATTTTAAAACTAAAACTCTTCCAAAATAACAGCATCCCAAGGTGACTTTCTGTCTCCCTTGGATAGGTTAGGCAACAATGCTGAATTCAACTATGCTGAATTCTGCTCCTCTCACTATGCTGAATTCTGCTCCTCTCACTCAAAAGAGCACAAGACCTTTTAACTTCAGCCTTTGCTGGCAATGACAAATCCACTCTCTGGAACAGATAGGTGAGATGGAGGAATGTCTGAAGTTCTACTCCTCCGTCATAACAGTGGCAGTGCTCCCTCTGGCATGTTGCAGGTCCAGCCACCTCTCAAATACAGGCTCCTGTGCTGGCACTATTTACACAATTAAGCCCACAACCATTGTGTGATCCACTGAATGACAGTGTCCAGAAACTTTGTTACAGTACGTGAGAGATCTGTAGCACAGAAAGCATACCAAATGCCCAATCTACAAGGCCATTTCCATTTTGAAAGCAATTTGATGTTTGAAATCTATGATTTTCAATCTTGGGCAGTCATACTTTAAAGGCCACACTGTAACTCTCACACTGTCTCCAGTATTCTGTACACATCTTTCTAGAAGAATTAAAACCACCTCCCAGTTTCTTCATGTGCTGCTTCCTTAGATTACCTGTTCCTCGTGATCAAAAAGGGGGTAATAACCAGCTTAAGTTTGTTAGGAGACGGAGCAAAGATAAATACCCTGCTAGTAATGCTGCTGCTGTGGATAATGTGTCTTCTGGATCCCATCATGCAATACTTCAGGTTGTGGTCATAACCTAGAAAGTGGTTTTATGATAAAGAAATAAAAAATGAACATGTCAGGATCTCAGGACCTATGGTTTTGCTGCGGGGCAATATTTTTGTGATGATATTCTCACAGTCAGTCAACAAATTGTGTTATTACACAATATGTAGTTGTCATAACTGAGGAAATTTTTTTTTGTTACACAATCTCTTGACTATCCTGACTCAATGCCTGTGAGGGAGAGAGTTAATTTTCATGTTGGCTCCTTCTGCAATGAATTACTGTGAGCAACAAGGAAAGGGACAGTGAGATCTGTGCTTCTGTCTGAATTACTCCAAGCTACAAATAAAACCTAAAAATCCTGTCTGTTCTTCATCTATTCCTAGAAAAGATTCCTATTCCCTCTCTTTCAAATTGCTGTTGCCTCCAGGAAACTATTTTGTGTTTTTCTGTGCAAACAACCTGTCTTGTTGGTCAGCTGGCAAGGACAAACAAAGAGTAAATACACATTGGTGACCTCAGAAGTTTTCAGCAAGCTTCGTTACTGCTGGATCTTATTCTCCTGTGTCGTTAGTCACTTCAGACACTTCAGGTCAAAGCAGTGAATCAGCATAGCTGGCTCCGAGCTGGAGCATCCTGCTGGCCAGCTGCCGTCGTGTGATTAACCAAAGGCACTGCCAGCACAGAGGCACCAGGCAGTCTACTGGTTTTGCAGACTAAGGGTGGCAGTGGTTGTAGCACTGTATCAGTCATCCTTCTCTGTCAAGTGGTGTCACTTAAACCACACAAACTCCCAGATGATGAAAACCAGACTGCACTATTTGAAAACACTTCATGCTCGTTACTACTCTTTATCTCCACCTGCTGGAGTTTATTCCAAATATTCCCAATTCCAGCCTCAAAAGGTTGAAGTACAAAAGCTATGGACATAATATGCAAATACCAGCGATGTTTGTAACAATGCTTTAACTAGACATGCATAGAAATTTGTGGAAATGGGCAAAGGTAATTTCAAAATATTAAAAAATATTAAACTGACTTTTTCTGAACTAATACTTCAGTTTTCCCTTTCGAAGGAATTTTAATTTCTATGTGTATGCTTTCCTCTTACAAAGTAACAGAAAATTATTAGAATTTATAAAATGAAGAAACCAACTCAAAGTAAAACTTAAAAGACAGATTTTTTTTTCTTTGCATTTGAGGGGTTTCCAGTTTCTGCTAGAACAGATTATGATTCAGCACTGTTAATTGCTCCTTAAATGATAAAAGACAATGCTCATTTATGGATATTTACAATATTTAAAAATAAATATTACATGTAATTAAGAATTCTTTTTAATTGGATATGTTAAAAAACCCTCAAATTTCTTTCTGTATTTAAATAGATCCCAGAGCTAGGATAGCTGGATGCATAGAAGTTTGAGTAACACTATTTAAAAAAAAGGTAGGAGAAAGTGTTTAGTTTATTACTGGGGTTTCTTATGTATGGAACTTTGTGTAAAGAAAAAGTAAACTGAAAGAATAAATTTTTCACATACTCTGACAGAGAGATATCTGTGTTTTATTTATCTGTTGTAGAGAAGTGAATTCCATTGCATAGGCTCAGTGCTTTTGAATTTTCCATCTCCTCTGCTCATACATTTTTTAGGACGCAGCTTTATCATTACAGTAGAAGGTAGCTGTTATGAGACATTATGGTCATAAAAAGAGAAGTGATTTATATTGATGGCTGGAATGATGAGTAACCTTTAATCCAAGCTTCATATTTATGGTTAGTTCACTGGTGTGGGATTAATACCAATAGGTTCAATCCTACTTTCTGGCTGGTGAGGCCTAATTTTTCCACTTCATGGACCCAAGCACTAAGCACTAGGCTGTTATGCAGAATCATAGCAGGCAATATAATGCTGCCCATATTGTGTTTTCAGCTTGGCTGAATGCAAGTGTCAAGTATGAGAAATGCTCTGACTACATATAGAAGGGCTCTCATGACTTGATGCTTCCTTGTTGATCCTGCCAGCTGTTAATGTATTTAGGAGGAGCACAGACGGAATTATCAATAGGGATGTAGATATCTTTAGAGTTGAAAACATGATGGAAACACTAAATGTATGGATTTCCAAAGTCTAGAAATCTTGCAAAACAAATATCCTATATAACCTCTTTTAGTCATGTAAATACTATTGGTTACCTAAGTTCTAAGTCCTGCAGGAAGTGATCTGAGTTTGGCTCTGAGACTTTTGTAGAGCAATGACATTGGTTTTGGCTTTTTTTTTTTAGCTTGCTTGACAGGAAAGTCATGGGTATAATGCTGAAATAAGCAAAGGTTGCCTAGGATCAGTGCTATATCTTTGCTAAGGAGACACAGAAAGCTGAGAATTATGGAACCTGATTAAGAGATCAGCATTAATGAAGAGATCATGAATATAGATCTTTAAGCAAGAAAGAAGGTAAATTTTGTGAACTATTTAATCTTGTCAAAAACTAAGAAAAACTTTCATAGTTGGAGAGGCTAGAGATTAGCAGGAAGTGGAAGATACTGTTTTCTCTAGAGTCGCAATATGGATTTACTCAGAGACTAGGGTTCAGGAGAGCTAATCAAAATTTATTGTCTTTGAATCTGAATCTGTAGTGAATTAAACTCTTTGGAGAACATGTTCAGCTAATACAGAATAAATGATATCTATCAATCAAGTTTCTGTGATCAGGAAATGCATTATACTATAGCATTCATGTATGAAATATATTTTTCATAGCACATCATTCATACACTACAGAACATTTCATTTTGTTATGATGAATCATTTAAAAAAGAGAATCTGGAATGTGATGTTACAGAAATTCTATTAGCTTAAATATATTCACATCTGTATGATGACTTGGGATCTTCAGATAGAAATGTTTGAATAAGTGCAAAATTTTCCATTGAAAACACTTCATCCTATATAAAACACAGTCCAAATTGTATAAAAATAGATAAAGAAAATAATATTCAGTCTCTAGATATTTATAATTTCTAATAAACTCTCATTCTATAAGGTTCTTTTTTTGAGACATTATAAGATACATAAATTGTTTACAAACTATAACAGCTACTGCAGAATTTCTAGGCATATTATTAATTTAAACATATGGCATCTGTAGTTTAGACCTTCCTTTTCTACAAAGTTAGGCCTTCAATATGCTAATTTTGTCCATAACTGAAAATGGGACTCAAATAGGAATCAAATCTACTCTTAGTTAAATAAAAATCAGATGGATTGAGTTTTCTGCACTTAGATATCTACATGTATTTAAATTTTGTGATGTCTCATGCCTGGCCTCAATTTAAGACTATAGATATGTTACAGTATTCTTGATGTCATGTCCTGCCTATAAGACCAGATCTTGCACATGATTTAAAGACTCTCAAATGACACTAGGTGCTCATATTCAGGCAGCTGAAGTCCCTGTTGGGTGCATTGTTAGACCATCAAACAAAGAAGCATTCAGTTTATACAGCTACATTTAGAGGATTTCTTGTAATCTAAGCTCCTCTCTTTAAACAGTCCACAGAGGTCATTCAGTTCAGTTGCCTAGAAATAGTCACCTAGTGTCAGCATTAAATGCTTTAGGATATCTCACTTGGCTTCTATGCTTTGGTCTAGAAGAACATGGATCTTCTGTGAGTCTTATCTATTGTCCTTTCATGGAAATCTTCGATTTTCCATGGCATCTCAAATTGTACTAGAAAGCTATGTTTCAGCAACCTTATCCCGCTCTCAGTCAATGTAGATGATAGCATCTGGAAAGCCACCCATATGTTGATGTCCACATTGGATTCTGAATAGCTCTCCAGATACCTCTGTGTTGTTGTACATTCATCTGTCTTGAGCTATGAGCAGAGTCTTATCTCCTATATTCCTTTTAGAGGTAATGGGAGATCCACACGGCAGTTGATCCACATGGCAGTTCATCTAGAGGGAACTTAGATGACTTCATCTTAGTTAGTTAAAATTAAGTCAAATGAATCACACTGTCAAGAATTACATTAGTCAAATTCTTGGTGTTACTTCCTTTCTGTCAAGCAATCAAGAAAATAAGAAAGGCAGGCAGGAAGGCAGGAAAGAGAAAATGTGTGGGAGAAAGAGCGAGAAAGAGAAAGAAAGGAAAGAAAGAAGGAGGGAAGGAAAGAAGGAAAGAAAGAAAGAAGTAGGAAGAAAGAAATGAAGAAAGGAAAAGAAAGAGCAGGCTCTTGACTGTGCTAAATATCTACACACATATGAACACTCACACACTTGTATGTGTCAGTATGCATGTGTGTATATGTGTTTGTGTGACTGAAGTCACCATAAATATAGGAGAGCGTCTACTGTTTAGAAACAGGAATAAACACTGTCAAATCATTCAGGATGTGTGAAAGCATTGACCCTGTGTTGGTGTCCTGGAGCTGTTTACTTCGTCTCTATCCTAAGCTCTTTGTTGAACAAAGGTCTCCTATTTCCACAAGGAACTAAAGCCAACTGAAGTAGCTGGGATCTACATCTGTATATTTATCTATAATGTGCTTATTAGAAGTATTTCAGTGACAGGAATAAGTTTATCTCTTGCTACTTATACTATAATGCTCATTAATGTGTTAGTATCTTCATGTTTCACTATAACTTATATGTATTGGTATTGAGAAGAAAAGCAAATTTGTTTGTAATTGGGCAGATCTACAACTGTTGAGAACATCTAGGATGTCTTGAACATGGTAGATACTGACTAGAACCAAATTTGCAGTATTTGAGTGGAAACTCAGAGTAACTTGACTGAAAAGTAATCCAGAAAAAGCAGATGCAGAAAGACATATAGATGTAACCTATCCTTCAAAAATACAGGTCTACAAAAGGAAGGGTCTTCAGTCCCATTTGTGTACAGGCAGTATTGACACACTTTCTACTGTCCTGTAATCCAGACCACGTAACCTTACAAAGGGATAGAACATTTTGGGTCAATATGTGACAAATGGAAATTGCTTGTAGTTTATCAATCTTTCTTTGTCTCCTTTATCAATTACAGACAATTATTATTTAAAGTTATTAGATCATTATTGTCTTTTCTTCCTTGCTTTATTACAGTGAAATCTTGCTGTAGATATCAAAGGAGATAGGAACATGAGGAAGACAGTAGTAAGGAAGCAGTAAGTGGAGGTGGTATCAGTTCTTAGAGCACAGTTATAATTAGGGAAAAAAAAAAAAAAAGAAAGAAACCTACAAAATATCTTTGAGAGATGCTGATAACTAAAATTTATCTCTCTACTTTTAAGCATGGGCTCTATAGAGAGATACTGATTTTATGACAGAGTAAAATCTCTATCCCTCTCCCTCTTAATTCCTCCATGTTCCACAGGATACTTTTCTTTCTCTTTTCCCTGGGCTGAAAGTATCTTACCCTCTCTTTGCCTCTCTTTCCTGTTCCTCTAATTACATCTCCTCTACTCTGCAGCTACCAACTACCTTTTCTTTGAAAGATGGTCTAATTGATACGTATCTAACTAAACTCTGAGCCATTGGTCTCTAGTAGTATTTAGTTTTTAAAGTTATTTCAGACCTAAAAAAGGGCCTGTGTGCCTGAAAGCATGTCTAATTTCTCCAGCTACACTGGGTGGTAGAATAAAAGGTACTGTGTCTGCCTATAGACCTTGTCTTGCTTTGTTAGAGGCCTCCTATGGAGCATCGGTATGAGTTCAGAATTCCCTCTACTTGAACCTGAAGTGCTGGGGAGCAATTTTTTGACAAAGCATTATGACTCATTAGTGACTCAGAAACTGAGCTGGCTCAGGCATCCCTTAGGGGATTTATATCAAGGCATTCAATATGATTGATTCGCCTAGTACTAAAAGCAAGAAATTCCTCAAGGTACCCAACAAGCCTAAGAGTGTCTTCTTAAATTGTTATCCCATGTGACTCTGTTATGGCTCTCTTTTTGTTTGGTATTTTTTTGTGTCCCCTTAAATGCCATCTTCTTCCCATTCTCAGAGTTGGTTTTGAGATATGGAAACTGCAGAGAGTATAATAGCAGTAAAATCAAAGAATAGGAGATTGGTATCACAAGTAAACATGTTACAGTTCTTTGGAACCTAATGTGAAATTTTTTAAGAAAAGAATGGGAAAGAATTTATCATAAAAAAATAAAGCAAAAAAAAGAGATGGCACAGCGTTGTAGTTTAGCCCCAATCCGGACCAGTCACAGTCCTTCGTTAAACTGCTCCGGCGTAGGTTCTCTCTTCCTCGGAGTGCAGTCTCTCCAGAACGGCTGTCCCAGCGGGCCCTCCACGGGCCACAGCCGCATTCAGGCATCCACCTCCCCCGGTGCGGGGTCTTTCACGGGCTCCAAGCTCCAAGTGGATCTCTGCTCCTCCGCGGACCTCCATGGGCTGCAGGGGGACAACCTGCTCCACCATGGTCATCACCACAGGCTGCAGGGGAATCTTGGCCAGGAGCCACATTACTCCTCCCCCTCCTTCACTGACCTTGGTGTTTGCAGCTGATTCTCTCACAAGAAAAGTTCATTCTTCACAACGGGCTGGCAGAAGCCTCAAAAAGCCTCTCAGGATCTCTTCACCTTATTCATCCCATCTTCTCTCCTCTCCACCTCTTGCAGCCAGGCTGGGCTGAGTTGGGCCCAGTCGGCCGCCTGGCGAGAGGCCAGAGGGTGAGGCCTGCAAGGCCCCGGGGGCCTGCGCCTCCCCCTCTGGGCCTCTGCCCTTGCTCAGCTTCGTCACATCTTCTCTTCTCTTTTTTTTTCCTGTTTTCCCCTTCTTAAATACGTTATCGCAGACGCATTATCACGGGACATTCTGCTCCCAATCGGCTCAGCCTTGGCCAGCAGTGGGTCCGCCCTAGGCCCGGTCGAGTCCACTAAACAAAGGGGAGTGACTTCTAGCAATTTCCTACAGAAGCTACCACCTTAGGCCCCCCTCACTAAGCAAAACCACAACACACAGCCCTCTAGGTCTTCTTTCCATAGCATTAAGGAACAAAATAGTGGTCAAAACCTAATTATTTTTTTTTGTTTTCTTTTAGAAGCCATCTGAATATAAAAGCTTATTTAGGAAGGTGCTTATTTAGCAGGCCAAAAATCTGAACAACCAGTTATAAACCAGGAGATCAGTTTTACTTTGCCTTAGTATGATTCCTTTTAGTTAGTTAGTAAAGAAGAAAAATAACTATCTGTGCCCTAAGTAAGTAGAATAATACTCATCCATTTCTACTTATAGGAAAAATATTAATCTAAAGGCTTAAACAGAAGGTTTTGAATTCCAGTGTCTTTAGACTACAACTACTGCAGACTATCTGCACCTCCAGGGCCTGTTGTGAATCCTCTCAATGCTCATAAAATGACTGTGGTTTGTCTGTAGGTCTTTACTGTAAATCTAATCTGAGTGTATTCCTGAAAAAGGCAGGAAGAGAAATACTGCTAAATGAGCTGTACAGGACCTGCCAAAAGGAAAGAAATAAGATTGCCTTTTCACAATTTCATTCCTCCTATAAATTCCACCTCTGCAATATGTGTGCTGACTTTCTGGAAAGACTTTTGCAAAGATGACAATAAAGATAGTTTAAAGGGTTTTGAAAATAGAACTTTTTGTTTTGACAACAGTAAGTGGAGTTATAGCTAGACTTTAAAATCATAGAATGTAAATATGTCTGTACAGATATGTATATTTTATGCATTGGTTAATACAAATGAGAAAATATGAAGTTACAGAAGCCTTCATAGGGCTCAATTTACATTGGATAGCTATCAATTGAGGATGAATCTTATGAAAGTACAGTTATATGGTTCCTGCTGCTACTTTAGCAATATATAGATGCTCAAAGTTTCCATCAGATCCCAAAATCAGACTGAGATCTAGCTGAGACTAAAGCTGTAGCAAAATAAGATGAAATAATGAGTTATTGAAATAATTGACAAGACTGCCACTGTTTTCAACACAAGTATCATCTATGTGTTTTATTGTCTTCTCTTTCATTGCTATTAATTTTTTACTAATTTTTAATTTAGAAAATGCTAATAAAAAAAAAGACCAGCATTTTCTCATGTGGTAAAAAAAAGGTACAAAAACTTTATCTCACTCAGACTGCTCTAAGGTTAACTTTATTATGCTAGTCTTATGCCTTTTTCCTAGTATCCTGTGTTATCATATTAAGTTGTTAGGTTCCTTTTAGGAGACTACATGGGTTTCTCTTCACTGTGTCATTGCCCGAACTCTCCAAAGTTAAATTTACGACTTGATGTTCCGGGTCCTCAACACTCCATTGAAAGCAAACACTTTAATGCCTTGCTACCTCTGAAAATCAGACCATAAATTTAATTCTGGCAAAGACAATTAGGAATAAATAAGTTCAACAAAAGAAAAACAAAACCCCGAAACAGTTTATAAATTAATGAAGATTCACACCATCTTCTTTGAAGACTGAGAAGTCTAAAAATATGGTGCTCCTCCATCCACGTATGCCTATATTGATGAACTAAATGAGGCCAGAGTAAGGAATCCAGAACTTTCATGCTCCATAGTGTTTAATTATTCATATTTCCTTGTCATGGTTTTGGCTAGCATTATTAGTGCTATCTCAGACAATGCCTGGGTAATGATATGGAGACAGTATTCCCTGAGCACAAAACAATGAAATCATCCTGTTCTGGATGGTGTCACAGCAGCCCTCACTGTCTTTTAAACAGCAGCTTGGTAGGAGGGGATTTATCCAGGAGATGTTTTAGGTCCTTTGCAGTCAAAGGGGTTTGACTGTAGATTTTCTGCCTTCGAGGAGCCTGCCCCAACCATGAAGGAAATATGGTTTTGAATTTTGTTTCTGTTGATTCCATACTTTTAGACAGTCAAGATTAGGAATTGAAGGGCTACAGGAGAGAAGGTAAAACTAATCTGCCCGTTGGCTGGGGAAAGTAAGAAGTGTGCTCTTGGGATTATTTCAGATTATGGCGTTTTTTTCTACGCTGATACTCTAACGAAAAATTTATATATAAAAAACCTATGGAGAAGGATTTAGAAATATGTAGCTCTCCACTTAAAGCCATTTCTTGATAGACTACCTTGCCCTATTATTCTTGAACAGATTGCACAGTGTCTCTTCCAGCTCTTGAAATTTGCTTATAGCCTTGAAGTGAAGTCTGTAGAAGGCTAATTGAACATAGAATACATAAGACGAAATTAAATACATGAAGAATGTATGCAATGTATTTTGCTGCAAAATCACATATGATTTGCCATTAGAATTTTTGCCAAGTTAGCAGCTAGTTTATTTGCTCTATATGTGGTACTATCCTGCTTTCTGCATACCTTGCGGGCGAGGTTGCAATGTTGTCTCTAAGTAACACAGGCTACTTTTGTCATGGAGAAATAAGAGAAAAATGGACTAATGTAATGTTATGTTAAAATGTGCTGAAGATCTCCATAGTGAGAACTCGTAGGAGGATGAGGAGAAAAAAACCCCACACTCTTTCGTAGACTTGTGTAATGAAGTCTGCAGCTTTTGGCTCAGGGTTTATTTTTCAAACAAATCTGCAATAGTAATTTCCGTTCTGAATGCTCTCCCAAAGCAATGTAATTATTGGCAGCTTTTCAATATGCATTGAAAACTGAAGTTGAATTAATATTTTATTAATTTTTGATACTTAAAACCAGAATCTGGAAGATTATTTGATTGTGGTAGCTGTAGAAAATATTACACATGTCTGAGTTTTTGAAGTCATATGATACATACTCAGCCATTATTGTGACCTGTAGGTTAGGAATGTAGAAATGAACTGTGTAATTATTTTACAAGTAGAAAATGATGGGAAAGTGTACTAAAATGATCCAAAAAAAAAGAGAGATAATCAGCCATATGGATACGCAACCAGATAGGGGAGGACAGTTACTCACTCGAATCTGATTAACGCACATAACGGTTCTGTATTCAAGAGTTCAGACTCTATTGTGTCAACCAAGCCATTGTATAAATAAATTGACATACCATGCTATAATCTGCTGTAAGTGCTCTTAAATTCTGTGTATGAAATGGAAAGCCTTCTTTTTCCAACTTCTACTTAATTTCTGATTTTGATATATGTATAGAATCTGTAAATTTAATCAGTATAGTTCACAATATGTTACTTGCTTGTTACTAATATAGCTAGTATTTTTTCTACTTTATTAGCCCAGGATTTTGATGCTGTTTAAATCAAGGTTTACAATTCAAACTGTAAATATGTTAACTAACTTATTGCTGCAGCTAATAATAAAGATTAAAAGAATGTGATGAGACTGAAAAAGTTAAACTGGTATAATTGTTACTGTGTATTATTTGTATTGCTGTAATACATAGATATTACACAGTTCTAAATTTTAATCCAGCAACAATTTCTTTTTTAAGTGTACAGGCTAAGCAGATTTTCACATTTTTGACTGAGAATCAAAGTCTCTCCCATTATGATATCTATGAATGTGAAATAAAAAAAAAGCTAAAAGAAATGCTGCAATATGACTTTGGAACAGTAATCAAATGGCTATCTAATAACTAAAGCTTTTTCTATAAATTAAGAAAGTGTTAAATTAAGAAAAAAAAAAGTATCTTCAGTATATGAAGTTTTTTTTTGTGTTTCAATATAGTTTCAGTTTTCAGAAAATGGCATTTTTTTTTTATCCATGCTCACTCCTCCTAGTAAATTTGTGCTTCTCCCATGCTACCTATAAAACTACTCTTGTGGTCATATGCAACACACACTAACTTAAGTAGCCTTCACCATGTTACTTCTAGGAGTTTTATCACAGTGTAAATATACTTAAATTGCTTACTTTACTCTTGCATAGATACTCTTTGAATTCTCTTACCCATAAGCATTGAGTGCAGAGAATTATACTTCAGTTTGCTTTCCTGCCACGGACAAGGGAAAAAAATAATGTAAAATACTAAAGGTTACACAATTTGACTTATTCTACTCCACAGAAAAATGAGAAGGATGATCTGCATGTGTACAGCCTCAGAATGGAAGAGTTTCTCCTTATTCCTCTGGTCTTTCTGCTGAATTCCACCGCTTTTCATTTCTGAATGCCATTTTGCTTTCAATATAAGAAAATTCAAACAACTGCACTTGATTTTAGCACACACCTTCCCAAGTTTAAAACGTTAACATTTGTATAGCACTATATTTGGTGTCAAATATCAGGCAAACTGGCATTATATTACACACTGGACTGTACTCCATACATATACACATTTCACTACATAAAACAATATCCCCTCTGCTATGTAGAAAATCGCAAAAATTCTCTCATCTATAAATGAAAAACAAATTTTGTAATGACAAACACAGAATTAGGAGAGGCTAGAACATGGCTGGAATATGAGAACTTATTTGTTCCAGAGTTTTTAAAGCCAATAAAATAAAAGATATGTGTTCAGATCTTTTAATGAATCTGTGAGATTCTTTTAGAAACAATTCACACTCTGAGTTTATTAGGAAAGATGGTAAATACATTTTGTCTGCCCAGCATATTGAACAGAAAGTGTACCGTGGCAATCTGAAGTAAATGTTCTGTCCAGATTCCTCAAGGAAAGAGCAGTGTGCTCTAAGGTGAGAATACTGAGATTTTGCCATTTCATTAGAGTATTTTGCTTCTTACTCCTCTTCCTTCTTTTAATATAGTAAACCGTGTCCAGCATAATTTAGACACTAGGTTACATAGACTGGGATCCTTAAACGTTTTCAGATGACTAGAGGGAGAAAGAGTAGTCAGTTTTGCTGATATGAAATCATGTTTCAGATGCCAGAGAAGATTAGAATATGATGAAGAAAGTGGAATGGAAAATTAATTTAGTGGCATTATGGTAGTTTGGAAGAAAGTGAACATTAATTTCGAAAATAAAGCCTTCCTTTCACAAGATGCATAAGTTTATCTAGAGTTTTATGCCTTGTCCTTCTTTTGGTTTCATATATAAAATACAAATGCACCTTGAGTCCTGTGTAGTTCTTAGGGTTAGAGGAATTTTTTTCTGCTCCCAGTCCCCATTGCTTTCCAATAAAATACTAAGAAAATTAGACTCATCACTGTTGCCAGTTTGACAATTTTAACCAGGAAACATTTCTTCCCTGTGAGCAATAATTTCAGCAAATTGCATTTTTATATATATTTTTTTACTGCCATGTCTTGCATTTCTTTATGGCAGCCTACTTTGACTCCCCTTAAAAATCACCCCTAAAAATTACAATTGAGAATGAATTGATAGAAATACACGTCTCACTTTAAATGCTGTGCTTTAAATAATGTTTAGGCCTTTCGGTAAACTGGTCACCACAATACTTTTAGTTGTAGAGGGTGTTTGTTGGGAGGGTTTTTTTGAGTGTTTTACAAAATGTGAATGTCAAGACTTTTTTCAGAAAATAAGTAATAGATTGATTAACTTGAAAAAGAATATTTCTTACTATGTTTAGAAAAATAAATAGCTATGTTGTTTTTCAAAAAACCCATGTTATTTTACTTATGTTTGCTTGCTTTCTATTTGTTGTTTGGATATCTGCATGTGAAGGTTTAGAAGCCACTTGTGTGTTTTACATAAAGCACAGATACTGTTATAGGCTCTGGCTCATAGATTTCTTGATTAGGAATTTATAGAAGAGTACTAGAAGTCTTGCTATGTGCTTTTAGCCTGGGCTTTAGTGGTACAATCAGGCTATCCGACAAATAATTTTTGCCTAGAACTTCAGAAAATGCAGTAGAAAAAAAATAATCCAGTCATATTGCTAACTATTGATGTATTCATTTGCTGAGAGTAAATTACCCATCACCATTACTATTAATCCAATAAACTTATTTACCTTTACCTAAATCTAAGGTACGGTAGGATCTAAACGTTTATGTCACTTTACTCCTTTGAAAGAGAACGGTGTAAATCCTGTTTTTTGTATATTAAACAGCTCTTCCTGGTATTGAAATGCAGTACTTCCTTGCACAAGTAACTTAGTATTGTCATCTGCCAAAAATAAAAAAAAAAAAACAAAACAACAACAAACAACCTAACAATAGCAGCAGCAGCTGTAAAGGTAGCTAAAAATACACGTTTATCAGTGTATAAATAATCTGCCTGCATACAGAGACTGTGCTGACAGCGGTGCTAATAAAACTCTGTGCCAGACTGTTAACAGTTTGAGATGAATTATCACGTCTGTAGTTTTGGGGTTGAGAATCTTTTTAGAAATGTCAAAATTTCTTAGGAAAAATACACAATACTCTGAACTGATTTTGATAATTTGATTTTAGAGTAAGGCAAATAGTAGTTTATCACGCTTTTTAACTCAAATTGTTTGAATTATTATAAAACTATGTGGACATAATATATACTATTGTGCTACCAAAGATTTGTCTAGTTCTGTGTTCTGCCTGGATAGTGGTTGCCTTTATAAGAATAAAGACAAAACAAGTACGTGTAATGCCATTCTTCAGCTATTTTCAAGTCAAGTGATTTCCTGACATTAAGGTGGTTTGTCCACCTTTCATTCATGTAGAGCAAGGATCCCACCAGGTTCATCTGGTGGCTTCTGGGTCTTCTGCAAGATAAGACAGTGAATGTCTACCCATGTTCGCAGTCTCCATGCCATTCATGATTTTGTAGATTTTATTTAATCACTTCTTTTACAAAGTCTGTTTTATACCTTTTAACATCCTTGTTCTTCTCTGGACATTTTCTAATTCTGATAAATGTTTTTTGAGGTGCATATAGTGTTAAAGGTGTGGGCAAACACATGACATTTTGTTTTGTTCTCTCTCTCTTTTCTAATAATTTGTGATATTTTATTTCGAGTACTGCGTTGATATTTCTATGGGAAGATCTATCATACAGCCAGGGTATACTCCTGAATTGTAATGATCTGAAACAATAATTTTATGTATACAGCTGCAATTTTATTTTTTTAAATGTCTATCACTTAATGTTTAACTGCATTGCATTTTATCTGTCACCTAGGTGTCCAGTCACTGAGTATTTTTATGGGTTTACTGAGTATTTTTATGGGTTTCTTCATAGTGTGCCCTCATTCTTACTACCTGAACAACCTGGTGTCATCAGCAAACTGTCATTTTGCAGCTCACCTCCTTTTCCAGGTCTTTTAGGAATACACTCAATAGCAAAGTGCCTGTGTACTTCCTTCCAAGAGTAGGAAATGATCATTTATTCCCAAGTTCTGCTTCCTACTGTTAAATCAGTCCATTGTGGTGGTATTTTTTTAATCATTGTCTTGGTTTGGTTTTGGTTTTTATCATCCTTTTATGAAAGTGTGCCTACACAGTATATTGTGGTGCAGTGAAGAACTACCTAAGTAGTTCTAATTTCCTCTGTGCTGGTGAAATTCACACAACATTTAAGTTCTACAATGTTAAAAATATTAATGTTAATCTGTATTAAGACTTTTCTCTTGTCATGCAGCCCAATTGCAATTTAGAACTGAAGCTTTCTTTGTGCCTATTTTGTCTCTGGGAATCTTAAACATGACCACAATAAAAGTGATACAAAATCCTGATACTAGCTTTTGCTTTCCCCAGTTTTGAGTTGTATCTAGTTTAGAATTCTTTAATTTCTGTTTCATCTCCCTCTTGTCCATTCTTACAGCCTCCCATTCTCTCAACAGCCCAGAATTCTGGCATAGATCATCTGTCTGACTGAAACCACCTCCCACCTTTTTACCTCCCCCTCAATTGCCAGATGAGGCTGGGTTTGCTTAGCTTGGGTGGTAACAGCAGGGCATGGCTTGTTTTACAGCCACTTGACCTTACCTGTACATATTTGCCAATCCAGAAGAGTACAGAAGGAAATTAACCTCTGTCTTTTTAAATTACTGTGCAGGATAAGAATCTCCAGATACATCTTTGTTCCATACCTTTTTTTACACTTCCTTGTGACTAGCCTCACCTTCCATGTCCCCTTCTCAGCCCAGTCACTTTTATTTTCACAATATCTTTCCCCTCTGTATTTCCATCATTCAAAACTCTTAAATCTTTGTTAAATTATGCTAACACACCCAGGTACCCCAAAGCCACTTTGCACACTTCACTTATATTTTTTTACCTTTCTTCCATTTGTGTTGATAGATGTCAACACCTCTGCAGCACAGTCTGTCTTTTGGCACACTTCTGTGTAGTTTCTTTTGCTCTAAGGAAGAGGAGTGCTGAAGGACTCCCCCATTACCAAGATTAATATAATAAGTTACTATGTTACTAAGTTACTATGACAAAGTTGTCTGACATGTTGATTGTCTGGGGAGTTAGAAAGGAAAAAAGTCAATTTAAAGTTATATTAAAGAGAAAGCAATTTTAAGATTCCAGAATGGATTAAAGTAAAGACTGGAAAATTAATTTACTTGGATTAGAAGTAGTTGTTGGGAAAAAGAGGTATTTCTGAGAGGAAACCTTTGTTTACTTTTGACTAATGAGGTTCAAACTTCATTAAAATTTCATTATGGTTAGTTTTTAAACAGTGATTAGAAATTCCTGACTAAAGAAAAACATACAAGGCCAGAAAATATCAAGCAATATCTGGAAAGGCGCTAAGTTCCTACCGCATCCACCCACTGAAGTAAGAGCTGACAACTAGATTTTGCTCAGATAGAAGCCACTTGAATTTAGTGGCAGCATGGAGACATTGCCCTCTGATAGGGGCAAACAAAGATGGGCATTTTCGTCCATAAGTGAATAAAGAATCATTACGAGCATAGACTGTGATATGATCTGTCTGCAAAATATGCTGATTAGGAGATTCTTATACATTCTTGTAGTCTTGTCAAAGTATGAAAAGACGACCAAAACAACCTCCAGTGTGGACATCTGAAACTGACTGCTGAATTTGGTGAGATCAGGCACTCAGCACTTCCTTGATGAAAATTTCTGTAGACATCACTCAAAGTTTAACCCATAACTTGATAAAATGTGGAATGAAATAAGTGTGAAAATACTTGTAGTTAGGAATCTGCGTGGAAAATAGAAGAGTTTGTTCCTGCCAGAGAGCAATAGTCAGACAAGGACAACCACATCTCTCATTTGAGGGGAAATTATTGGGAAAAGTTGTCAAAGAGTACTTTTGATCAGCTGAAGATGTTTTAGAAGATGGAATAGCAGGGCTTTGTGGAAAAAAAAATTAAAGATTACTAATGGATTAAATCACTCAGTATTTATATATGAAGGTTTTAATATGTATATATACATGTTTATATTGATCTTGCATATATCCTTGTGTGCTATGCCTGAGTATACTAACACAGGATAAGTGTATGTGTGTATACACTGTTCTACCTCTTTCATTACAAATCATGGTAACTTGACAGTAAATCCCACATTTACTGTGATGAAACTATATGAATGAAGAAAAACAACCTTCTCCCTCAGCTTCGGCAAAATCTTTATCTCACTCACTACAGGTAAAATTTACCACTGGTGAAGCCAAACTCCAGCTCTTGGTCCAGCATGGCACATGTTTGCCCCAAAATCTGACATTGTACCTGCCAGCCCTGGTTTGTGTCTATGATACCCCAGTCATCTCAAACAGAACTACATGTCTGTATTTAGGGAGCTGACAGCCACAAGTTAACCTGGAAGTAGTCGTAAGGATAATGTAGCTAAGTCTAAAGTAGACACTTATGCTTTAGGTATCGCTGGCTATAATGTGAGTTTAGACACCTAGTGTGTGTGTATGAATGCGCATTGTGTCACTGTGTAACCAGTCCCATCCAAAATAGTTGTTTCTTTAGACCAAGATAACTTTTTACTCTTCTGGTACACTTAAAAGGGATTTTATTAGTGTGTGATTGTATTATTGAAGACATTGAGCTTAATAATGAACATCAATAGTAGTTCCCTGTGTGTATATAACTCCACTTCTTTTCATTAAGAAAGATGTTACAATATTTTGGCAAAATACAGTGCCATATTTAGCCTAGTCTTCCCACATTAGATACTGTGCTGGTTTTGTGTAGCTTCTGTAAGAAGCTGCTAGACGTTTCCCCTTTGTCCAGTGGACTTGGAGGACCTGTCGCTGGCCAGGGCTGAGCCAATTGGTGACAGAATGTTCAGTGATAACACCTCTGTAGTAACACATTTAAGAAGGGTAAAATAAATAAAAGAGGAGGTGAAGAAGTAGAAGCGGGGGCAGAGAGGTGTGAGCCTTGTGGGCTGGGCGGTTGATTGGGCCCGACTCAGCCCAGCCTGGCTGGGAGAACTGAAGAGAGGAGATGTGAAGAGAACCCTAGAGGCATCTGCCTGAGCCGATTGTGAATAATTTCTCGTGAGAGGAACGGCTGCAGACTCCAAGGTCAGTGAAGAAGGAAGGGGAGAAGTAAAATTGCTCCTGGCAGAGATTCCCCTGCAGCCCGAGGTGCAGCCCCTGGTGAGGCCGGCTGTGCCCCTGCAGCCCATGGGGGCCCACGGAGGGGCAGAGATCCCCCTGCAGCCCGTGGAGGACCCCACGTTGGGGCAGGGGGATGCCTGAAGGAGGCTGTGGCCCATGGAGGGCCTGTGCTGGGACAGCCAGTTCCTGAGGGACTGCACTCCGTGGAAAAGGACTCCACGCTGGAGCAGTTTGTGTCTCCTGTGGGAGGGACCCCACACTGGAGCAGGGGAGGAATGTGGGGAGTTCTTTCCCTGAGGAGGAAGGAGTGGTATAAAGTAGACAAGTGATGAACTGACTGTAAATCCCATTCCCTATTCCCCCCTGTGCTGCTTGAGGGAGAAGGAGGTAGAGATAATTTGGAATTAAGTTAAGCCTAGGAAGAGAGGAGAAGTGGGAGGAAGTTGTCTTTGTTCTCTCTCATTATCTTGCTTTGATTTTATTAATAATAAATTGAAGCAGTTTTCCCCAGGTCTTTTTATTTTGCCCATATTGCTAACTTCCATGGTCTCTACCTGTCCTTATCTCAAACCTCAAGCCTTTTTTTTGTGTTATCTCTCACACGTTCCCTTGGAGGGTGGGAGGAAGTGAGTGAGAGGCTACGTAGCTTAGTCCTGAGTGGGGCTAAACTATGACAGATCCTCTATCAAGGGTGGAATACCTGAGCAGGAAATATCACAGTTTTGGCAAGGTGACAGCTAGTACTTTCATAAGCTGCCTGATTTCCCTATTCACGTATGAAAGACAAGTGCAGGATTTCTCCCTGAAACAAGTCAGTGTGAAACTGTGGGCTGAAGAGTACATTTGAGCATCCTCTTCCTCTCCAGTTTGGTGCTCACATAAATGACTCAAGGCTGCAGGTTAAATACAATGTTAGCTGAATGTTTGCATTACTATGTCCCTGGAGTAGACCTAAACCTGGAATGGAATTTCTCTCTCATGTCATTACTATTAATTTATCCAAGATACTTTAAAACCATTTTTCCCCCCCTCAAAAAAGAGTTAAAAAGAACACTTGGTTTTCTTCTATACTGTGTTTGCCTCCATGGAAGTATTTCGCCTTCAAAGAGCAAAATACACAACATATGAAAGTACAAAAGTTTATTCGGTCCCTTTCTGTTTTTTTTTCCTCAACATATCAGTGTTGATAGTGATACTTAGCAATGTACAAAAGCCTTTCTATTGATTTTTCTGTATTAGCTCACTCTAAAACCAGAATTTTGTCTTAAATGAACACTCAATGATACTGAGAATTCTGACTTGCCAAAATTTTTGAAGAGGAGATGTTAAAGATACTCAGGGTTCAATATATAGCATAAAATCTATATTTTGGCTGTAGTCACGTAAAAACAATGAGCCCTACACTATATACTCCAAAATGTGGCAGATATTCCTCCTGCAAATCCTGAGCAAAATGAAGTAGCTAGAGCAAAACAATTCCCAGAAGCAGGCTGACATCTTGATAACAGTGAGACCCAAAGAGGAAAGTGAAAACCAGTGATACTGCTCACTTCCTGAAAGGAGAAAAAAAAAAGAAGAAAACAAAAGGAGAGTAAGGTGGTATGATGAGAATTAAGAAGTAAGCCATTTTGTGATGAAGCACCTGAAAGATTGGAATGGAAAACAACAGAATGTTAAAAACTTAATTCAGTTATGTACTTGGAAATTTTTTCCTTTGAAAATGAGAGACTCGTAGTGCAAATAAGATTTAAAGTATTCTGATACTCACATATAGTCTTCCCTTGTGGCATCTGTTAACAATGAATTGTTGCAATTACAACTCCACCCATTATTAGAATAGAAGTTTGTACTGTTTTTCAGTTAAAATAAGACTTTCTCGGTGACAGAAGAAACAATTGAATACAACCTTTAATGGGACAGTGTTTCCTCTCAGAACACCGTGGGATATGAGGTCTGCCTCTGTAGCTTTCAGTTAATTGCACACAAAAGACTGCAGGAGATGGTATTTGTTTAAAATTGTTGCTGGCATTGCAATAAGAGATGCCACTCCTAATTAAATTGGAACATGTTGTAATTCTGCATGGGAAAATGGTGATGCCAATACAGATCCTGAACCATTTCAGGGTGACAAATGCCAGCAATAAGAAGACAAAAGTATGAGCAGCAAATACATGAAAGAATTCTAGTTCATATCAAAGAGAGTTCCAAGAATACATTTTCTGAAATAGCCACAATTTTAGTTACCTTTAAAAAGTCAATTTGTTTGATCTTACATTTAAGTAGATGTGAATATTCTTGGCTATATTCAGCTTTGGTGAAATGACCTAGATCTCATGAGAAATCCATATAGGGAGTGATTTGTGTCCTTTAGCCACCTGTGAATAAATGGTCAAAGTTTACATCTATAAACCCAACAATCCAGCACTGTTATTTTAAGGAAAATGTACGTGTTATCCAGCCTGAAGCAAAAGTACACAAAGTTCTTTGCTATCTAATCTTAAATCAAAGGGCAAAATTCAGAATTGGGGTACTTCATAACTGAAGTAGCAAATTAACTTTCACATGTAAATGTTTTATTTTGGAAATAAAGGGAAAAAAAGAAGAAAGAACATTTCTTCTTCAGTCAAGACAATTATGCTATATTTTTTTTTTCAGAGTATGTGTTTCTTCACCCAAATAAAAGAAATTATCCTCCTCCTGAAAACTTTAGCAGGCCAGAAGCTGTCCTTGTAGATTAGTATATGACTTAAGTGTATAAAGTATAGTATAAAGGAAAGATAAATACAGATCATCACTCATTAAATTTCTTCAACATATCAGTGGAATATTCTGTTTTTCACAAGAGCTCAGAAATGAGTTTCCAAATTTCTTGAGGGTCTGATCATATTCAGAACAGCATTACTTTATCATCAAAAAGTTTCATGATTTTCTAAAACTTGCAGGAAAGTTGATTGACAATACAGAAATATACAAAAAATTACATAAGAAACGTTTTTCATATGTAAGAAAAAACAATTCTCATTTTGCTATAGAGGGAAAATGGTTTGGATGTATCATCTCGGGATGTCTCCTGTTCCCGGAACTCATTTAGCTGATAAGTTTAGTAATTGTACAACAAACTTCAATCTAAGCTTTCCACCTGAAGTTCAGTCTTTCCTTCACAGTCCTTCACAATATTCCAGTCATCATTTCCCTCTTGGCACCTGGTGCAAGCTCTTTAGAAGTTGTTTACTGTGCTCCTGGGCTCTAATCTGTTTGATTTCCATGAAGTGACATTTTCAATAAACTAAAAAATCTCAATTAACATAATCCAAGATGCCATTCCATAGTATATTTCGACAATCCACTTCAAGGATTAGGAAAAGAAAATGAGCTGCTGAGCTCAAATCAACTTTAACCAAAAAAAGTTAAATCACTATTTTCTCTGTAGTTTGTAAATGGTGGTCATCTGTTTCACCACTTTTCATATTAACACCAATTTAATTAAAAAAATGCTCCCTTAAACACTGCGACAACAGCTTGTGCATGTTACCTTACTGCGTGTGCTACTCTTTTAAAATGTTAATCATGAAACAGTATTAATTCAGGCTAAACTTTTTGACAGGTTATGCTTTGAAGTGGGTTTTAAATCTCGAAGTGGGTTTTAAATTCAATTTCCCCATCCCCCTCCTACCCACTAGTGGTCAACATTTTGTACTGTGTCATCATAAAATGTACCTCATTAACTATTTCATCTCAATAAATAACAAATACATTTCAAAAATGTTTCATTTAAAATCACGGATTTTCTACTCCTGACTTTACAGCTCCTATTACATGACAGTGACCTACAGTTCAGGCTCATGGATACTTGTCTATTCCTTTAGACAGCTGCCATCATTCCCAGTTCCTGAAACTGGGGACTGCATGCCTTACATATCCATCTTTTTTTTCAGCTTCATTCGTTAGTATAAGGTGAACAGAACTTTCTGTGCCAAGATGGAACTTGTACCTTTCTATCAATATTATTTGCTGTTTTTCCAGAACTTGCCTCTCGTTACTGAGCATCAAAATTCTAAAACAAACAGACAATGATATTTCTAAAGATGCTTTATGAAATACAGAATTTAGCAAGTGAGCTCTGCAGGTAGCTTTGAAAGTTGCAGGCTGAACCCGCAAATAATCCTGAAATTCCACCAGTCCTTTCAGTAGGAACAGCTCAAATTACTCCATTCTGTGGATCAGTGTCTTACCTCCATCCTTCTCCTCATAAAAATCTGTGAGAAGAGATACATCAGAAAGTGTGTTTTTAAAGTATGTTATATTTTACTCTGACCCTTGGCCAGCCACGCTGAGAAGGGAATTCTATAGCTGTTTAACTCCATGTTAAGAATGTCCTGTGACCAACCTGTTCCCATTTCTATCCACATCTGGGTAGAGTAAGGAGACATCAACTCTATAAGTGTCAAAGAAAGAGTAAGAAAAACTGCACTGTGATAACACTCATTATAAAACCAGTGGGGACCTTACCATTTCATTACCCTGGCAGGAATGCCTTTGCTTCCTTCAGTTCCCATTAGAAACTCAGTGATAGCCAATGAGTTCACTCATTGCTATGCTTGTAATAGGTGGAAATACGCAGTGTGTATTTATCAAACCCTTTTATATGAAAAAAATGATGTTTTGACAAAAGATTTTGGATTTTGACAAAATATTTTCATCAGTTTAAGAAAACAGAAAAGAAAAACAAACTTGGCCCAACCAGAAAGAAAGAGTATTTGTTTTCACTTGGAAACAACATTTTCCTTCAGAAATATGTTTTATTTTAAAAATGTTTTGAGAATAAACCATTTTTATCTGATAAGATGGTGATGGACATACATGAAGTTTCTTAAAAAAGATACCTTTTATTCCAAAAGGATCTTAAATACTTTTTTTTTTTTCCCAATACATGGAAAATCTGTTCTTAGACTAGCTACCAGGTCATCATCTCAAATTTGATGTTTATAGGTATTTTTCCATTAATAGACAGATTATTAATATTTCTTATTTACTTTTGGTTTTCCTCAATGATTAACAGACTTATTGTTTCAGGCACTGTGCAAAGACAAGTCTCTGTAAGAAGACACTGTACAGGAATTTTACAATCTGACAAACAGGTCTGCTTTGTAAATAAATAAAAAACAGTTTCTGGCTCTGCTCCTTTGTGGCTTTCAGACTGTAGTGGCAAAACACAAGAATCCCCATTGCTTGTACCAATGATATTGCTCAAATAACATATGCAGTACAATCTAACAAACTAATAAAAAATAGCAACCAATACAAATGTGTGTGCATATGTGTAACTAATACCTCTGCCAGTTTCACAAGACTTTCAATGTACAATTTCAGGTTATAAGTAAGAACAAATTTTCCCTATGGACAAACACGTTTACTCACGATCTAACAGTTTATAAAATAAATACTGCTACGAGATTGTCTCCTAGAGGATGCCTCACTAGCGAACCTAAAACATAATCACGTCTCTTTTGAAATACAGTACCCATGCTATAGTTTCTGTGGCAAAATGCAGTTGTTATTTAATTTATCTTGATTTGAGAGTTCTCTTGAAAACAGCTTTTGTATTCCTAAAGAGCTTGTGTACATTTTCTTAATAAATAAATATATGTCATCAGGATATATCAGGAAATAACTTTTCTCCCGAGACAAATCATCATGTTTTTAAGACTGCTTAGAGACAGAGAAATGAAGAGGCAGAGCTGAAGCATTACACATTAACTGCAGACAAAAAAAAGTTGTGCAAACACAGGGCTGGTTAAAATGCACGCTTTGGAGCTTTGCAGAATATATTATGATCTGCTTCTGCTTTAGGTATTTCTCAGTTCAGTACAACATATTTCATTGAGGCAGGAAAATGCTAATAATGGACATGTATGTACTGAATTAATTTCTCAAGGGACAAGTCTATTCAGCCCAGACTACTCAGGCATCATTCCTTCTAGACTTCAGCTAATTAATGTAGTGCAATTTAAGAAAAGGTGGAAGGGATCGTATTGACAAGTGTCAATAGTGTACATTCAAAATATCTATTATTTCTCTTCTATGTCCTTGAGTCCTAAAAAAAAAACAACTCATCCAGTAATCACTTATAGTTAATTGCTAAGAAGAAGACAATTTAAAAAAAATAAACAAAAAACCCCAAAACTATCTTCTGTTTTGTTGCTATTTTATCTGTATTCTCTTCCCCCACTCTATATATCAGAAACATATAGAGAACCAGGCCATATTCTGAAATCTATTAATTGCAACACTATCTCTTGAGGAGTTGGATCATCATTTAATCCATTTAGATGTTAGAAGAATTATTATTTTTAAGTAGGGTTTTTTTTGTGTGTCTAATTGTAGGATGCTGTAGAAAGCCTGGCTTGCATTGAGTATCCTTGATTCTCAATGGCTTCAGTGTAGAAAATACATTACAAAATTAAGACATACAGGAACATTAAAACATACAGGTGCTCTAAATCTTTCTATAAACTCAGATCCTATGAAAAAAGAAACTTTACTTGAGACCTAACATCTAGATTAGTTTTTTCCAAGGTTAAAGAGTCTCCTTTTGTCCTTTGCTCTTACTGTGGAGACTTGTAATGCTTTTTGTTTAATTAAGTGACAGAATAAATTGAGCAAGGCGATCAGGAAGTGTTTTGATCCAGATTATTGGAATGGAAACTACACTCAGCTTTCCCAGTAACTTATAAGCCAGCATCCTTCTCCATTAGATCTGACAACTACAATTTACTCTGGACCTCCTGATGCAGCTTGTCACTACCAACAGGCCAGTATGTACATGGCCAGGGGTTACAACATACTGATTCATTAGGCTACAACCATGAATCTGCCACTTCAGAGAAAAGGCCCATCCATCTCTCTACATTTAGCTGTCATTCCTACCATGAATGTAATGCTATTACTGAGACAGCCAAGTCCATTGCTCATGCCAGATGTTGTTAGGAATTCAATCCATCCTATCTGTGAACACTAGTCCCTTCAAACAACAAGATGTTGAGTGAATTACATATTGAGTGGTGAGGATTTTTGGCATTTAATTATCCAGCTGAAAGGAACATGCTTAATTGTTATTGCAGTTACTGGTTAGTGACTAAATAGAGGAATTTTATGAAGCGATGGTAGAGCATCGACAGCTGAATAAACGTTTCACAGCACTGCAATGGCTATGACAAAAAAATCTTTATGTCTTCATTGAACACAAATGCCTCTCTTGTTGAATAAAATGAACAGATTTTATTTTTGTTTTTAAGTGCGAAAACATGTCATTATTTCAATAAGGCAAATTCATGTTGCTCAAACTCCTGCTAACCAGTTTTGGCCCTTCAAGCAGGAACATTGCCAGGGTGTACAGGGGTAGCAGCATAGAGCCAGTTATTCATACATTCTCAGATATTCATGCCTGGGTAGCCAGGGAAACATCTGTTGGGACTGCTGTGTTCAGAAAAAGGGGTATGTAATCCGCTTGGAGACAAGCTGGTCCTACAGAAGTACAGAGAAGTAGGACACTACCACGTCATATTTCCTTACATCTGCAAGACAGCAGAACCCAAGACCATCACTGCACATAACACATCGAAGCAGGACGCTGAAACTGAAATGGAGTTAAGCCTTATCATTAGGCTGATTAAAACCATCCACATTACAGATATAGTCTTCTGCTTCTGTATTTGGCTCAAGCTGAAGAAAGAAATATTATGAGTATACATGATATTTTCAGACGAGCTAATAATGCTGTACTCTCCATGAATGTTCTAACTTGTAATATGCCCAGTTGCATTTCAGTAATAAAGCCTTGAGAAAATTAAATCAGAACTTGGGACTTTATTAATTTATCTATGTGAAGCTTCATTATTATTTATAAACATAAGAAAGCAAACCAGGCAGCTGAAAAGGCAACAGTTTATTCCCCTAAATTTTAACTGGGAAATGAGACACAGTAAGTATGACAGAAACAGAATAAAGCTGACATTTTCTGAGAGCAAACATGGACACTGCCTTTGGTGCTTTTTTTTTTTTTCTTAATCTGGCTTAATGATATAGTCTAGAATCTAGGAAGTAATCATCCCATTCATTCACTAACAAGTAACTGATGCTTGGTTCATTTACCAACTTTACTTTGTTGCCAGATAGAAATAAATTATTTGTGATCTTTATATTCCTTTGATGAGGCCAGTTTGTCTAACATTGTGGAACTGACCATATTTAAAGGAGAAAAACAAGTGCCCGAACAGACTACGACTGGAGGTTTTTTGAAAATATTTGAACTAAAATTATACTAAATTTAGAGATAATTTAGCATACTATGTCAGAGCTTAGACTGAAGAGGGCTGAGCAGCTTGTGCAAGATTTTTTTTTTTTTTCAGTTATATGTATAATTACTTACAAGGACAATGTCTGATAACTTGATCTAGTCTAGGAGCATGTTTTTCTGCTCCTGCTCTTTATCTGGTGAGGCTAACAGCCTTCAGAGCTGAAGGATCCCAATTAGCAGCAATATGTGGCTCCACTAGATTGGCACTCTTGCGCATTAAGACCTAGACTTAAATCATTTCACAGATTCCAATGGATGTCACTCACACTACCTCCGGGAATGCTGTTCTTTCTTCTACCTTAAGACTTCTTTCTGAATCTTTACATAAACAAAAGCATTGCAGTCAGCTGTGTCTACTGCTCTTCTCCTAATTCTACTTTCCTGATTCTTCCCATTTGAAAGTCACAGCAATGCTTACTTGAAGTTGGCCAGGTGTAGGGGCTCTGATGGTGAGATGTCAGTTCACTCCAGCTTGGTAAATACTAAAACAGTTGACAACTGACTCACAGGTCCCCTGCTAAGTATTAAGAGTTAATCTGTTGATAGCCTGATACCTGACAAAAGAGTGGGAACAGGTATTAATGTAGTTAACTATTTAGGGTTAATAATCCATTTATACAGTGCTTTCTGCAAGACCTGGTCTTGCAAGCTGGAAAGTAGTCTTAACTTTCTTTTGCATTAACGAGGTTTAGATACACCAGGTGCTGAGCCATGACAGCTTTGAACTCTACACAATACAGTCTGCAGTGCTAATCTTTTTTGTTTTTAATTTAAAAATCCATAACAAATATCACAGCACCTTAAAAGAATATATGTACCTTATATAACCACAGCATCTTAGTGAAGTGTATACAACTATCTCCATGAATTCCTCAGTGTATGAAGTACAACAGTAATATCCAGTATGATCTGACCTGGAATTTGGCTTCACTGAGGCTCACAGACAAATATTAGCACTTGTGATATTCAAGTAAGGACAGAATCACAGTAATATAGTGTTCCATCTCATAGGCAAAAAAATATGAAGGAAGTGAAGGAACCTAAAAATTATGTTATCATTCATAGCCCTGTGAATCTATCTACAAGTTTGCAATTGTAGAAACAGTTTCTATTCCAGTCACAAAATCTGACTGGAAGTCAGTGTGCAATATTACATTCTTACTGCTTTGTGATGCAGATAATTGATAAAATGACCTTTGTGATTTTCACATTTCCACCATACTTTGTCTGCTTAATTAATTATACTTATAGAATTTATTTAATTTTATTAATCTATTTATTTAGCACCAGCATCTGATTTAGGTGAAATGGGAATTGTAAGACCATGGGAGTTTTTTGGGGCATCACATACAAAGTCGTGGAAATAAAGGAATAGCATTAATAGACCTGCTGAGTTCCTCTTCAGTCTCTTCAGTTCAGGTCTTGAAATAATGATATATTTTTTGAGATACACATTTGGGCATTGATTCACAAACTTCAGTTATTATGGAATCTTAGATTTTCAGTCTTACAGTCATATGTGCTGATATGGGCTAATGGAGACTCTGCAAACAAGTAGAGGTACATTTTTGTCAACTGAGAATTTATCTCACATTATCCATTCTGCCTTTGCCTTTAATTCCTGTGTGTCTTACTTGTGAAGTACAGTGTGGTAGTCTGATAATGCTCTGAATATCTTTTTTTCTTTCTCCTGGGAAAAGGATAGCTATCTCTGTAAAGGACAACATGCAATTCTACAATGACAACCAAGATATCCTCACATTTTAAAGAAGCCATCCTACACAAATAATAATTTCAAGAGTAGCTAAAATCACACTGTCTAGCCTACTGCACTTTAGAGAAGTTTAAAATTATTGGGTGTTTGTAAGAAAAGATGCCTTTGAGAATTTGAAGTTCTGACTACTTATGGCTAAGAGAATATTATTGCCCCCATGTCCTGGACATTTGTCATTCAACTTGTTTCAACTTTGCCTGGGGTTTCCATAGGAAAACCCGTTCTGCACTTTCCAAGCTGAAAGAGGTATGGCCTTGGTTTGTATTAACTAAATGCAGCTTCTTTGCTGCGAAATGGCCTGTCATTACAAGGCAATGTAAATGCCTCACTGAGCTCTCCTGTTTGCATGAAGTTTAGTTTACTACGTTTTAAGGCCTTAATTATGGACTGAGTACTGTGTATCTAAGAAGTAGTACTACTAAGTAATTCCTAGTTGTAAAATGTATAGTTGAAGAAATATCACTGTTACATTTTTTGGAATACCAGAATCATCTCATGGTTTTCACTAAATATTTCTCTTTCTCCTCACTTCTTCTTATGCAGGGTGAAGTTTACAAACAAAGTATTTTCTTGAACATTTCTTCAATTTTGTGTTCTTAATAACTCTCTTTCAAGTGTTTAACTTTTGGATAAAATCTGTTTTCTGTCTTGTACCATGTCAGGCATTCTGTAACAATGCACAATTAGACAGAAATAATTCTCCCAATAAGCAGAAATCTAATCAAGTCACTTCACTGAAATATGGCAAATACTGACAAAAATGTCCCACAAGCAAAGAACAAAAACTCGCTAAGAAATTGAATAGGAGAGCTATATGTGAAAATCAGGTAGTAAGCCATAGATAGAATCCAAATATGATTTATGAGAATTATGTTACTGAAGAGAGAGGGGATATCCTGAAGCTGTGAATAGATTTAGGAATGGAAGTCCTATTGTTTTTCATAGGGTCTCAAGTTTCTAGCTTTCCTATATGCTTTAGTTATTCTCCCATCCAATAAATTGTTTACAAACTATTCGCTCTATTCCAAACAAATGCATCTCACAAATATAAGTAAAAATTAACTCATGCTAGTGTTATCTGAAACTGATCTTAAAGGCTTGAGATTTAATTTTTAAAATAAGACAACTGATGATTAGCAATACAGTTTTTTATTGCTGAGGTATTTTCTATGAACTTTGCTAAAAAAAGAAGTTGAATTAATCTGATCAACACTGAATGGTGTTGCAACGGTGAGTATTAAAGCAAAGTTTTTTAAACAGAACATCAAGCGTTTACTTATCCAGTGTGATCTTATTCCTTGTAAGACTAGCCCTGCTGCATTAATTTCAGTGGCTTGTGGGTGGTGTTGCAATTCTGTCCACCTTTCTCACTGCGACGGGCATAATTGCATTCAGGGTACTCACTGTGCTTAACATTTTGGTTTAGGATGCAGCTTATCAGAAACTGTAGCAAAGACAACATTTTTGCAGTTCACTGTGATGCAAATTTTTGTCCTCTAGTCAGCTGCGCAGCAAGTGTGAAGGGATTCCAAATAGCTAACTCAACTTTATTTGCCTACAGTATAGGCTCTGCATTAGTTCTATTGCATTTCATCCTTTTCTTCCAGCCTTTGTTGTTTTGTCTGCAAAGACGTGGTCAGTAATTTGTAGCACTTCATTTTCTGGCTACCAAGAAAAAAAGCATTCAGCCTTTAACAATTCTTAAGATGAGGCCATGGAGAAATTTATCCTGTCATATTCTGCAGTTGATACTAATGAAAGATTTCTGAGGGAAGTGAGAAGCACTTTTGCCTGTTTCTTAAAACCAGTATGGAAATTACCAATATTATGTCTGAAAAATAGCTAGAGGCTTTGCCTGTTGCAGGATGTATCAAAGCACATTCTCTCTGTAGGAACAACCCTGGTCCAGAAGAACTCCAAGTCACACCTTGAACTTTGATCATTCAGCAGACTTAGTGAAATGCTTGCACTTTTTCAAGATAAAGTCTGTGGTTTGATACAAAGCTCGGAGGTGAATGGGAGAATATAAATTGGCCTTGAAGGGTTATGATTGTACTTTAAGCATAGGCAACATTGACATTATGGGTATTGAACAATCTGAATGTTCTTCTCCAAGTGCTTGGGATTGATACTTAAGCTGTAACTTACTAAAAGAAATCTGTCCCTGCTGACAGCTGCTGGGCTAAATAGCAGAGGGAAGACATATTTTGTAAAAGACAGGTCCATCATAAATCACTGCTCCTGGCCATCTACCAGGTCTCTATGCAACTAGTGAAAAATGTAGATTCAAACAAAGATTGAGACTGGGACCTCAAATCATGTCATGAGTGGAATGTATCTGTTTAGTAAATCTGTTTTAGCTGTTTATTTTTTTGAAAATTGGGTTTATTTTGTTTTTATTGCAAAATTTAGAGGTGGAGGCTCCAGCTATTAGCTAAAAACAGGTCAGTCAGTGCATGAAGACATAAATGAGAAAAATGAGTTATTAACGTCAGACTGATAGTTATGAGTTAAGGTGGGAAAACTAGATTTGTATAGTCCATTAATAATACCACTTGATGTTAACTATGATGTCAGTTTTGCATTAAGCCACTTGTCACTTCATTAAGGCTGCAGCAGGAACGTCACTATGGTTTTCCATAGCCTGACACCAGCATGGCAACAGAAACACACTTGTAGTGGAAAAGGCTTGTATGTGCTTTTTGCTGTAGAGTTCCTATTGGCAAGAAATTGTTAAAAAAAGAGCAGGAGGGTGGGCACGTAGCAAATGAGACTGAGGGCACAAAGGAAATAACCCTTTCAGGGAATTTGCAAGGAGTAAGAAAATATATTCAAATATATTCAAGGTAGCAGTGGCTAAATGGCTACAACCCAGATGACAGGGCTGCAAGTGGTTCCCTTGGAAACATCCTTCTACTCAGAGAAGTAGGAGTGTAACTGGCTTTTAGGACATGCAGACTATTTTTCCACTAATGCAAAAATATAGCTAAAAAACATGAAATAATCAATATCAGCTAAAAATTAAAAAAAAAAAAAAGGTGCCACTTTAAATCCCAAAGTCTTGCATCATAGAATGCAGACTTATTCTGCTTCTACTACTTGGTGCTGTATGTCACATAAAATTAGAACATAAAGGCTATTTTGAATTAGGACCTCTTATCTCTCATTTTGATATGTGAGGGTTCTGATTACTACAGGCTGAGAAGCTCTCTTTGTTCCTCTGATCTATGGATTGTACCAAATATGTTCTTTTTCTAGTTACCAGCTACATAGCTTAAATAGAGAAATCTAAAATGTATCTCAGATGACACATTTCTGAATTTGGCCTTTTATACATACATTTATAAAAAGAGAGTTGTAACACCTTCCAGAGAAAATTAAAAGCTGAGAAAGCAGAAAAAGCCTTGCTTTCAATGGAGCAAAGTGTGCTTTTAGAGATCTTTCAGCTTTCTCTTCAGGGCTTTAGAAATGCACCTCAGTTTTGAAGGAAGTGTTACTTGGTGAACAGGATATTTATTTAAAAGTAATTCTATCCTGTTCAGTCCAAAAGTATTAATAATCAGAAGTTTTTCATAAATAAGATATACTATTTTTCATTAACAGTCACTGTTATTAATTTAGTTTTATTGTTTCTGAAATAAAACTTTTATGGTTGTCAGGCTGGATTTATAGCCACTGAGAAAACAGCAGCAAACGAAATTTCCTGGCTTATCGATCATATAGGATCCATCCTCTGAGTCCATCAGATTGGGGGTGGGGAAATGAAGATTTGAATCTCTTATATCCTGGAAGATCCGGCCATGTTTTTCTAGAGAGGACAGATACCTGAACCATAGGCTAAATTAGCCACTATGGAATTCTTTCTGGATGTGGCTGGGCAGCTGCTGCAGCTACCTGAATAAGGTCAGGCACCTTCCACGTCACTGGTGGTTTAACTCTTATTCTTCAGCTCCTGTATTGTCATTGTATTTTTTCATTTGGAGTATTTATGCCTCACTGTAGCTATGCAGACTAAAGGAGGATTATTTTGCACTCTATTAAATTACTTTGTTGAATCTACACAGCACTTATTTATACCCGTCTTCCTAATAATTTTTCTCATCTTTGAATTATGATCAAAACAGACCTCACTTCTGATAGAGGACTCTTCTGCTACCTTTACTGTATGTATTCATAAGCAGGTGGTTCACTGAGAACAGGAAACACCTGTGCTTCCTTCAGAGTGCTATGGCTTTGATTTTTTCTTGCCTGAGTACACTGACTTGAGCAATTATTTAGCTCAGCTCAGCAAAGCTCCCTCTTAGTAGAAAATACATCCAGAGCATACTGTAAAACAGAAGGGAAAACTTAGTTACAGCGTCTCTTTCACTAGTTTCTTCCCCCGTCACCACTTGATAACCACTATGTTTCAGATCTGAATTTTTTTTCCAGAGCAGTGAATGGTGTATGGGTAACAAAATATAACATCAATAAAATCAGTGATAGAATTGCCAGTGTCTTCCATGGAGGCCTATTTTTTGTTATTTTGTAGACATTTATGCAGGCAAAAATCCATCAAAGTCTAAGCATACTTTGAGTTGAGCAATATGATTGATACAAGATACTTTCTGCACTTCTTCAGGAAAAAGTAATAGTTCCATTCATGTTTCAAAAATGTCAAGCCAACAAAGAAACAGCTCAGAAATTACTAATAAGGGTAAATATCATACCTGGAAGATAAGAAGGTCACCTGTGGCTGTCCCAGGGCTGCGTAAAGAGGTGAAGCAGAGAGGATTTATGCTAATATCCCTCTTGCCATAATACTAAAATGTGAAGTGTACGGTGGCCACAATGTCCTAAAATTTCCTGGCTCATCTTCTCTGCAGCAAAACAGAGTTTGCCGTCTGCTCAGTTGCTTTAATGTAACTGTTTGTGGCACCACTTTGTAGACTGAATAAATGATCTGATCAGATTGCTTTTTGAGGGACAGAGTATGGGGCAGGAGGGAAGAAAAGCAACCAAGGAGAGGAATAATTAAATGTAGCCCTCCTATAAAATGCAATTGCATCCTGACACAAAAGCAGCATTCTGTAAATATATGACAAGTTAAAAAAAGGAGAATCACTGGCTAATGAAGCTGCAGGATTGCACAGCTGAATAATGCTCATGGTCTAGAAAGGTCCTTCCAGTACTGGCAATGAGAAAGGTCAAATGTGGTGCCATTTAATGTTAAGATGGTTTTGCAGTGAAAAAGAGATTTTAATACTGCACCAGTAAAAAGAGAAAAAAAAAAGAGAACAGATTTTCTTTTCTCAGACTGCGACTTACTATAAGCATTTGTAGATTCTTGCTGGGTGAAATCTTAAATTCCATCTAAATGAAACATTCATCTACTTGACAGTTTGTGGTGAATAGCAGCTTCTGTTTTCTGTCAGTATGAATTATGCATGTTTGGAAAAAAGCTTCCAAATTTCAATTAGTGAATCTTAATTTTCTTTCTTAGACCAGATGGACTTTGTTAGCAAAAGGATTGTATCTATATCTAATGGAACCTCAAATTGTTTTAATCAATTTCAATTGAGATAAATATTTGAAGCATTAAACCTGTCTCCACTATTTTTTTAACAAAGTCGATTCTGGATATCAACAGCACACTGCTTAGTTTATTACTTTTTTATCGAATTAGAAAGCAGAGTCCTCATGCACTAATTGGCAAGTACATAAAAGAATCTACATGTTGCTTAAGCAGCAGAGAGGCAAGGAAGTTTAATTAAGTTGTAACAGGCAATTTGTAACTAATTATATTTGGTGTTAGATGGTGCTGGTTTACTGGCATAGAAGGGGGAAAATTCTTGTGCAGCTTATTGCAAGTCCCAAAATAGATAAAATATTTTTCCTATAGCAATCCTATAAATTTTAGTGCAGAATATTTTACATCCTTTTTGAACTGTTTAATGTCTTTGAAAGACTACAGTGCTGTACATACTGGGGACTCTAGGTTTGCACCAAATCCTGTTTTATTCAATAGGAGTTGTATATTTTTTTTCTCAGACTAAGCATTTTTAATTACATAGTTCAGCTTGTTCAGTACTTTTAGTATGTTCATTTACCTCAATACCTTCAGCAGTTTTCTCTCTTGCTTATGAAATACCATTTAGCAGATGTATATGAAGTTATGAGTAATTTTACATGCATACCTAATTTGTTGAAAATTTGTTAAATCACAGAATTTTAGATTCTTTTATCTGCAGAATTCATCCAGCACATTCTTGGGAAGTTTTTGCAGGTACTTCAATATCCAGAATTGAGAAGTATTCATTTTTATTGGATATATATTTTTAACCTAAAGGTTGTCAGTACTTCTTAGATATACACAGTGACAAATTCTTAAAATAATTTTTTACTGTGAATTTTTAAATTTAGACATTAAAATTCTTCATTTATTTGTTATCCAGAAATGTATTTTGCTGTTATGAACATGTATGAAGGTGAGTGTTTTCATGACAAGATTTGTATGAGTATGTACAAATGAACAGATAAACATTTACTGCATTCTTTTGGTAAGACTGCACAGAGTTCAGCATTGGCTTGAAGAGGTGCACTAATTCTCATGTTCACTAGCGGCCTCAGCGAAATCAGTCTGTGAATTCAATACAGCTCCATAAGTTTCCATTACACAGGTAAGACTATGAAGGTCATAAATGTCACATCAGAAAAATTAAATCTTGAATAATAATGATTACAAACATATCTTCTAAAAATAGCTACTTGGGAAAAAAATTCTGACTTATCTGGAAGTTGCTTAAACTGTACCTGTGTTATCTAGTGTCTATAAACTACATGATGAGATTAAAAAGTTTCATTCACAGCTAGTTCCCTTCAGCCTCACTGAAAGAGTATGCAGCAAAAGAAGAGGAATGTTTGCATTGCCAAGCCGAGAATTTTTAGGCTCCCTATACGGTTAACGCAGAAAGTTACATTTAGAGGCGATTCAAAGAACTGAATCCTAATTGCTGCCTAATACAGGTATTCTGAATAGCCCCTTGAAAATATCCACCTTTCTGCACAGAGTATAGGGAGCCTAATCACTGAGGTCAGGCTCCTAAAGCTAAGGAGTGTGATTTCCTCCACCTTTTCTTAATAACTACATGGCAAATACTAAAGTGAGCAGGTGACAAACAGAAAGCTTTCTCTGACTGCACAGCAGATGTTAGGTCATTATTTCTCATCAGGAGAATGGTAAAACCAGAACAAAATACTTTTCTGTAAAATTTGTAGATCTTTATAGTAGATACAGAATATATAACACTACATAATACAACCATCATTAATCCTGTCAGTTTTTCATGGCTGTACGGATCAGTTTAGCTTCTTAATGGGTTTGTTGCCCAGACTAGTATGATATTTTTGTCTATGGTGAAAAAAAATTCTCTAATCCTTTTTGAGGACTAATAGCATCTGTTACGGTTTTGGATTATAAGGAAAGACATTAATGGATGCCCAATATGAATTCCAGTTAAGTATCAGTTTGTGTAAACAGAAATGTGACAAAAATAAAAGTGACACTAACTGCAACACATCTGGTTAAAGAGCTAATGCAAACTACAAGTACTTTAGGGCAGTAATTTAGGCTATTTTTCAACATTTCCTGTTTGACACATAACCATATAAGATATGTCAGAAGCTTGATTCAGTTGAGGTGATGTATACCAGCTCTTTCTTTAGGGAAAACAAAGCCATGAGGCACATTCTTGCAAGGTCTGAGGGGCAGTGAAAGGCTCAGCATGGATGTTAATTATGATACATTGCTTCTCTCCTCTGGAAACATGTTTTGAATGTCTTACACTATTAAGTATTAACTACTCTTTTATATACACTACTAATTCTACTCTTTAATATTTCTACTTTTTATATTTTATATTTCTCCTCTTCTATATATACTACTATACTCTTTTATATATACTACTCTCAGCATATGTAATCTCATAAGTAAAAAGTGATCCAAAGTCACAAGTGAAGAATACTTCTCGTACTTAACCTAAATATCAAAAGGAAAGCCACTCCTGAGTCTGTTTTTGTAACAGAAACATTTACAAGTTACACAACCATAAGAAGTACAACCTAGTCAGAAATACGTGAATAATGTGAGCGGCTGGGAGCTCACTCAATATCTTATTACGTTTGCTGGCTTAGGCGTAGCTTTGTGAAAATATGGATCTACTGCTTCCATGCTCCTCAAAGTTACAGATGGTAATATGGAAACTTGTGGGACTTAAGTTCTAGTTCTTTTCTGATTTAGACCTTGCTGCATCCAGCTGTGCAATGAAACTTATGTGTCCTAAGAAGAGGCTGTTTAAAATATTAAGTACAAAACGTTAAAAATATTGTAGAAGAAAATTGTTTATGTAGAAATGCTTCTAATCCTACTTTTCCCCCCTCTGTAAACTACAACTTTTTCTGTATCCAGTTCTCTTCAAATGAAAATCTGAGTGGTTTAGGATTTGGCGTCGTCTATCTTTGGCTTTTCTTTGTCTTTGTTTTTTTCCCTTTCTATTACTATTATTATTGTTAACATTTATTATTATTAATTTAAGAAGTGCTGAGTTTGTGCTTGTGAAGGAAGTCAGTAAGCAGAAGGCGCACCAAACTAAGCCAGCATCTACTGAGCAAATAGAGTAGATTCAAGCAGTGATATTAAGACATCTTCTGTTTCTACCCAGTATGAAGTCAGACCACTGCTATTGAACCTACCTACTCAGAGTACTTCTATGCAAATGTGTGCACCCAATGTAACAAAAAAAAAATTCCATTTCTTAATCATTAAAAATCCGGATTATATATAACAGTGGTGCCGAGCTTTATAGATCAGCACCTCACCTGTGACTGAGGACTATTTGCTGCAACATTTCTCCTGCTATTTATGGGAAGGAGAGAGATAACCCCTCCTGTGTGTATATGTGCTGTACCGATCATTTGTGCAAGCGCAATAGGTGTCTAGACTCCTGTGCAAATCAAGTGTGCTGTACATTCCTGGTAAACCTTCTCCATTCTGGGAGGGCCTTATAGGATATGGAAGGCATGGCACAGCATAACTGCAACTTGCTCTTAAAGGACCTCTGGGAATTAAGATGACCAGGCAACTGTAGTCAGGCCATCAGCTGCAGCTTAAGTACAACAACAAAGAGGTAGTCAAGAAGAACAATGGCAATGGAAGTTGTGGAATATACAGCCTTCATAAAATTTGTACGCTTCATAGTCAGGGAGCAAAAAACTTACTGTCAAATTAAATTTGCTACTAAAGCACAAACGTCTCCTTTCTTAGCTGCTTATTTTCCTGTGGTGCACTCATCACTGCAGCAGTATTTTCACTGCAACATCACATTACGTCGTGCTCCAGAATAATGCACTATATATATAACATTAAGTATGCTACAGATTTTATAAAATTTGAGTGAAATCATAACAAAAAGTACACAGTTCTTCTTGGGACAGGTAATGAACCTTCATCTCTCCAGTTCTTAGCCTCATGGGACTGATCTATTGCTTATTGAAAGTGATTAACAAGGTTCTTACTGACATTCATAGTGATAAAATGAAGACATGTAGTTTTGATTGCCAGATTGCACATAACAATAACTGATATCTTACTGATTTAACAACATAACCCTGTGGATAAAGCACCACATTGACATTTCAGACAGATTTTTTTTCTTGGCCATGAGCATTCTGTGTGATAGAAGCCAGTGTCTTCACTTCCCAAAGATTGTCTTCCTTCTCTCCTTTCCTTCCTGTATTTAACTATTGGCTCAGGACACAGACTCCTTTCGTTGAAATATTTCGTATAAATCTCTCTTTTAATAAGTATCTGGTCTTGATTAAAGTTTCCAGATACTACCATCGTGTAAATAAATAATACAAGGTTAGGATTGAATTGATTACAGTTTATAAACTCATTTTTTGTGAATAGATGTTGCCAGGATCAACATGAGGTAGCGATCCCAAATCCACCAAAGTACTGACATTAATTAGAAGCAGATTTTTTTCTTAATTTCTTGAAAGAGAAAACTATGTCTTATTACACATTTTGTATCAAATGTACAGTATATCTATTTTCTTTATGAAATCATCAGATAAGCACAAGATGTGAGCAAGGTTGAAAAAATACATTGAATGTATTTAAGTTAACTATTATTGAATAAAATAATAAGATCAGAGATGGAATGGCTGATCAAGTCCTGACCTCTTGGAAATATAAAAATCTGTCTGGTACAGAATTACTGAATCTGTACCAGTATTACTGATTCTGTACCAGTAGCTTGGGGTATTGGTAATGTCAAATACTATGAATCCTGCTAAATATTGTCAGTCATCTGAATTTTTACACAGGCTAAACTGCAAAGAACGTTACTCATTTACTTTATCCAAGCTTGAGCTAAACAGAAATTCATATTTAGTGAGGTTCATATCCTTATAGGACAATGGGAAATGACAGGGGAAAAAGAGTGTATTGGAGTTTGGTATGCTTCTGTGCCCTTTTGTAGGAGTGTTTATCTGTTCATATTGGCTCCTTGGGAAGGAAATAACTGTCAAAGGACAAGCAGGGTTTACCAGCAAGAATTAAAATAATTATTTAAAAATATTTAAGAACTTTTAAAAAAAAAACAAACGCATAACATGATTATGCTTTCCTTAAAATCAGGGACAATTTTGCAGCATCTGTCATGCAGTGAATCTCATACACAGCAAAAGTGATGGACAAGCTCACACTTTTACCCAACCAAGAGCAAATTTGACTAATTTTTTAGGCAACAGCTGGCTGATCTGGCACATGGGATCAGAGTGAGACCTTCATTTTGCAGGAGATAAAGGTTGAGGACAGAGAAAATACCTTTTTTTGGGTTTCCTGTGCTCACAGAGGCCTCCCAAGCCTTCAATACTTCACCTTCCTCCACTTCCCTAACCAGATATGGAAAGAGGTAACCATGGAAAGGTTTATCCTGTCTGAGTAGATTCTTGTGTTGTAGCCCCTGAGATCTGCATGGAGTCCAGAATGCTATTTTGACAAATGTCTATTTGTGACAAAGTGTCTTAGTTCATTAAGACACTTTCTCACAAAGGCTGTTAGAAGTTAGTGAAAATTGGTTTCACAAGAGCTTTCAGAAAAACAGGACGCTGAGAAGCTCTTCTGACAGCAAGAGCGAGCTTTGTATATTTTGTTAACCTTTCAACATATTGGTTACAAGATTTGCTGTAGACACTCTGCTCAATTACAAAACAAAACAGAACCACAGTAAAACAGTCTGCCAAGTGTTGTGAAATGTAGAAATGGAAGAGCCAAATCCACAAAGATCCCTTAGGCAATACAGCTTCCAGTATAAGCAGGTACACAGACATCTGTAAATTTGAAAAAATACACCTTTAAATTTTATTAGTTTATGTCCTGATTTTTTAGAAAATGCAGAATAATGGAATCTTTTCAGAGTAATCAATTTATTTATGTCATAAATAAATAATACAAATTAAATGAAAACAAAATATACTTGGAACAAATTAAAATGTTTTTCAGCCCAACCCGAGAATTTGCTAGGTAGCTTCACCCTTAAAAATCAATGAATGATAATTAATTCTATTTAGATGTGTTGGAAGACCAGATTCATAATTAGTAATAATAATTATGTTGCCACATATTGAATATATTTAACTTCTGTTGTAATTGGAATGAACTGTCCAATTATTAGTTGGGGAAAAAGAACTGTTCATATTTGTGAATATAAGTGGACAAAATACTGTAAACCTTTCTTCCACAGAAGCAAGTTCTCCCTGTAGAGAAACTCAGTTCAAACTCACCATTCAATCTAATCCATTGGATGAGATGCTTAAAGGGGGCCAAATTGCTTACTTACCATAGGAAAAACTTGAAACATTAGAGTAGCAGTAACAGAAACTGCACGAAACTAACTACTCCCACTGTGTTGGGCAATGAGGAATTTTTAAAAAGTTTCAGTGTTTACTCAGAGCTAGTGAATGTTAGACTAAGCAAGCAAACAAACCAAAAGCAATTGTATTTTAAGTCAGTTAGTGTATTTTTGACGACAATGATTTTAAGTGGGACTTTGTGCAGATAAATAAATACGGATTGTGTTTCAGTGACCTCCTTGTGGTCAGTCCTAAAGTGGACAGGTTTCATATCCTCTGGAGGAGTAATCAAGAATTAGTCAGCATAAACAAATTTACATTAGAGAAGCTATTTCAGTATACTGTAATAAATGTAATTTTTCTTAGTCCATGAAAGTTTTCAAGACTGTAGATAGCATCCCCCTGAAATGAATAAAAAAATGTTTTAAGTGGGCCTCACATTTAAAATGTGCCCCAACATTTGTCAAGAACTACTCAGCTTTCTATGTTTGTGTGTACACAAAAAGTGTAAACCAATAATTTATCTTGTTCTCAGAAAATGTAGTATATGCAAGATATTTAAATGTATTCCTTTTATAATGTCCACTAAAATATCCACTCCTGAGTTGTTGCTAAAATAGAGCCTATAAAAGAAATTGCTTACTTCAGTTGCATGGCCTTTTTCTAAATGCAGGTAATCATATTCAGCTAGGCTAAATAGAAACACAACAATCCTTGATCTTTCTACGAATGAGTTACCTAGAATAATTTGTTCTTTATATCCTACTTGGCAATTGTCAACAAAGACAGCAATAGCATTAATTGCCTTATCATGCTTGCTTACTCCTGCTGAAAGATTTTACATTCCATTAGAGAGTCCACAAGCCTTGGCACAAACTTCTGGTTTTATTTATATGAGATTATGAAGACTGGTAAACTGCTTGTCAGAAAAAGTATGTTACCATATTTTGTCTTGTTTAACAGGCTTGCTGTTGCTACAGATTCACTGTGGGCTATGCTAAAGAAGATAAAAGAAACATTTTAATTACAGTTTGAACTCAAGCCACTTCTTCCTTGAGGTACATTGCAAAAAATTCACTACTTAAATGCAGATGTAAAATTTGTGAATTACCTTAAGAAGATCTTTCTCTCTAAGCATAAATTACAGTGATAGACAATACACATTATTTACTCTTTAAGTCCATTGTTTTGGGTATGGAAGCAACATCCTGCAGATTCAATTAATGCCACAGGAAATCTTTTTCCTGTACTGTTCTTTGGCATAATAAAAATACTATTTGGGGTTGTTTGGTTTTAAATTACTCTGTTATTTGGACCTGTTACTGCTTTCATAGAATTCTCTGTGAATTTCATCCAACATTGGGTTCTCATATGGTAATGGTGCAGTGATGAGCACTTCCATTGTAAATAACAATATGGAGGCAGAAAAGTCTGATATTTTCTTAAATTCTAGAGAAAGCGAAAATATTAGAATAAATCTTTAAACTAAACATGTATTGTTTTAATCAAACAGTCTGCAGAAATATAATAATAACATTTTAGAATGGACATTGGCAACCTTCTAATTTCCTTTTGTTTCTGAGAATTTTTTGAAGAGTCACAAAGACACCTATGTGCTGATAGACAAGGACTCTGAGATTTGAATGGGCGTTAATCCATCACCTGAAGTTATTATCTTCTGTCCTTCATGAGAAGGAGAAATGCATTCCTAAATGCAGCTAAAGCACGCTGCTTTGGTTAAGTGATAATATATGGAAAGTCACTGTTTAAATATGAGGTAGATCCTGCAAGAAGCTTGTTGGTAAAGTATACCTCATCCAGCCATACTTTCACTGTTTCTTTTCAGTATTTTAGTACACCACAGTGCAGTGACTCCTCAGCAGGAAGGTGGGAGTGGAGAGACTATAAGTGGATGGCTTCACTACCGCCCGTTAACTACCAGCAGTGTCACATCTCCTGTGCTCCTAAATCAAAAGCAGCCATTGTGCAGCACTGAGAGTTTACAAGTTTGAAGGTGACTGCTTGGTCCACTTCAGGTGGAATAAATATTCGCCTGTATCTGTGGAAAGGAGCTTTGGTATATAATTTGAGAAGGAGATGTTTAATCAGTTGTTGATCAGGATATTGTCAGCAGTTGAACTCATGACCTCTCACTGGTTGTGTGTAGATATCACAAAGAAGATGAGAAATGACCAGCAGGCCTTTGGCAGTATTCGTTAAAGACTGGGACACCAGGACAACTGCAGTTAAACGAGGAAGTCCAGCATAAGGGAAAGAGGAGTATTTTACCTAACATTCACTTGGCTGGGTCAGGTAAGCAGATAGATGTATTTGTTTTCCTTAGTTGAGGCATTTCATACAAATTCCATGGAAAACTTCCAGTTTGTACAGTAGGAAAGCCTGTAGAAAAAAAAAAAAACCAAACAGATTAATGAGAACTTATTGGTCTGTCTTGTAAATAACAAACCAAAAAATGAATAATCCTCAAGCCTGGTTCATTTTGCTTTTGAAGTCTAATGGAATATTTACTTTTGAAGAAAACCAAACAACATCTTACAACCAAATCTTTTGGTATAAGAAAGATTTTACATCCCTCATATACGTGAAAAGTCTGAAATTTCTGATCATAGCTTTCCTTTCTTTCAGTGTTTATACTCTTGTAAAATTTTGAATTCCTCTTGGAATTACCAGTAAAGGGAAGCATTTCAGAAATTATAAATGAATATACATTTTTAAAAATGAATTCCCCAAAATCTCAATGAATTTTCAAAAACAGTTTAAAAATTAATTATTTTGAAAGTGAACAAATAAAGTAAGTTGAATTATAAAGACTTTAAAGAATTAATCAAAAATATCTTAATCATTTGCTGACTCTGTTATTTATGATAAGCATCCTAAAATTAATGTAAGAGCTTCCGGGCAGAGCAAAGTAACAGCTGGAAAAATCTCGGAGCACTGAATTAGTAATTTCTCATTGTTCGAGGATTTTAATTTATGTTTTTACCATATGATATCTGGAACTGTACAACTAGCCTTCCTAGCTGATATACTATTATTCTATAATGTAATAGATCATTTCTTATATTAGTATGACTGCAATGATCTTGAATTATAGATGAATACCCAACAAACATCTGGTCCAGCTGATAGATGGAACTGTGTTTTATAACCTACGCAGTGTGCTCTGCTGCTAATAGCTATTAAGTTACATTTTCTGGCATGCAGATTATATTTAGTTTTAGCTTACCTCATAACCTTAATATGTATTCTCAGTTTTGTTCACTATTGATACTGGGGAAAAAAAAAATGCTTATACTCTAAGTCTCATTTTCATAACCTAACACTTCTTTAACATTCTTTGTGTATTCAATCTTATAGGGCATATGGCTTAGTTACAAAAAAACCCCAACAACATTGTTACCTTTTCTTGCTCATCTTACCAACATTGATTATTCAGAATTCAGATTTCTTTCCCTATATATGTTCTTGCATATACATATAGTGAAAGGCATAAGTAGTTCCTTCAGTACTAAAAGACATATCAGTAGGTTCAGGATAATGAGGCTGATTCAGTAAGACTAGACCTTCAAGCTACATTTTCCATTCAATGAATACACATTCTCCTTAAAACTACAATGACACATGCATGAGTGAACAGCAATAAAGTGGTTAATTCACTAGGAAAAGAAAGAACAGCTGTAGGCAGCTTATGAAAAACTATGTTTGACCTGTCCATCACTGAGACATTTGTTCTTTAGTGCTGCAGGTGGCAGAGTTACTAAGAAAATCAACTTAATTCAACACAATCTTTAGAACGACTTGCTTTCTTGGTAGTTTTCTGAACAGTGCACTTCTATGTCAAGTCATGATCATTGCTGCAATACTTAAAGATCCTGACTGGGAACCAAAAGTTTATTGCAAAGAAGAGCATTGTGAAGGAGACATTACACTCAACATCTTTTAACATATGCAAATACAAACTAGAATGTAAGATTAGGACACAACTGAAAGAAGTATTTGACCATTATAGAAAAGAGTAGCAGTAAACTCACCGTTGTTACTAGTTCTAAACTATTATCCTTACTTTCTAATAGCTAAATCTACTAAAATACTTTTTTTTTTCCTGATACATACTTACTCTAAGTTTAAAAATTAGTTACAGATTTAATTTTTTTTAATTCTATATTTCACTGAAATTTAGGTCATGCTTACAATGTTTAAACAGTTAGTCTGCAGGTCCTCCAGCAGATTTCCTATGAAAATCAGTGGTATTCTACTAGAAAATAGTATTGTCAGTTAAACAGTGTGAGAACTACAGCTTCCAGTTATCTATGGCTGCTGAAAATGTTTGCTTGAGGAGCTCACATATTTCAGACAAGCAAAAAGTAAAATATATGTAAATATGTAATTGTAACAGACCATGAGACAGGAAGAAAAGAAATAATATGTTCTCTCAAGTCCTCTCTTAGAAGTGGCACCAAAAGGCAGCAGAGACACCTGGCAGATCTTTTATATTCTTCTGCTACTTACTGCTGACTATCAGTCTCCTTTCTCAATCTGCACACCTAAAAAGACCCATTCACACCAGTAGCAAAGAGAGACAGAATATACAATGCATACATTGGAATATGAAGCCAGGACGTAAGTTGTGTAGGTTGTTGAATCCCTGTTGTTTTAGACCAATGACTACTATTACCCTTCAGATGTTTTCAGGGACTCCCAACAGGGGTCAATGCACTGCTCTACAAGTTGCCCGTGTAGCGTGGCCTTAATGGATCTGGCCATGAACAGAGGAAGCTATTGAGTTAGCTGAGAATGACAGCAAACTGTGAAATTTGGTAGAGTAACTATACTTGCTTGCCTCTTAAACATAAGAATGATGTGAGTTATAATTTGGTTGAAAACATTAAACAGATTTAAAAAATTCAATTTGTTTGAATATCTTTTCATTGACCAGTTTTGAATGCAACACACACAAAAAAAATCCTGTTTTAAACGGAAATGAATTTAGTGCTCTTTTTCCCCATGAAGCAATCATTCCAAGAGAGTTAACCTGAAATACATAGAGAGACATTAAAAGTCTGTTTTCAGCCAGATAAATGCAATTCAGTTTATTGTTGTGTTTGCTATTTTAACACCCAAGGGAAAATCCAGAAGACAGTCTGTTATTCCAATGTGCAAGATGCCTGCCCCAAAGAATTTATTATATAAATAGACTTGACAGAAATAGCCATTAAATATATGTCATGATGTAAATTTAAGAGGTCTATTTTTTCCTAAGTACAACACACTTGATATTATGTCTGTCTTCTAAAAATTAAGTTTTTTAACATTTTGTTTAGAGAAATTACTTTTAACATTTTATCTCTTTCTAAGAAAATATTTTTATTTTGCTGCTGCTTCCAGGGTTTCACTCGAGGTATTGAATTATGTTTGTGGGTTTTTTGGAACTATAACTCTGAAAGGAAAATAAAACAGCATAAAGCAAGACCGATCGAATGTTGTAGGTGCTGCCATACATTCAAACATAGAATGTGCTTCAAGCTTGGAATTTATTGCAATTTCATTGTAGTAAGAGGCACAGAACTGGTAATGATGGGGTTAAAATAGAAAAATACCCCCATAGATGTAGGTAATAGGACACCTGCTGCTTTCACACAGGTGATAATGAAGATTCTTTAGACCTCTGTAGGTGTAATTTAGTCAATTAGAGCACAAATTGGACAATTTCCTAATTGTTAAAGCAAATAACTAATATTATGTCTATCCTCTGAGCCATCAGTTGAAGAAAGAAACATATAATTATCAGCTCATCAACCTAAGGGCAATTTACCAAGCCTAAAATAAACAGGTTGTAATTATCTGTATTCTAATAGTGACCAAGTTATAAATAACTTGTTTTGTATGAGTAATGGACAGTCATTTGTAAATGACAGTCCTGGACAACTCTAGGATAACATTTCGTTATTCAAATGTAGACACAAACAAATTGCTTAGAATCTAAGTAAGTGCGGAGATTAAAATAATGTGAGAAGAGCTTTTCTTTTCAACTAGAGATGTTAATCACAGGTAAACAAAGACCTTATGCAAACTAGATCCGTGGTGTATCAGGTTTAAAGAGACAGAAAGGAGCATTACCAGATATCTTTTTGTTCTCTCAAGATAGCTGTTTAATCTTTCTTACTTTATTTAATGTTTTCTCCAGATGGAGGATGGGAAGAGGCTTTATACACGGATTTATTTGGTCTCCAGGACCACAAGTATAACCGCACATCCATCTATTAAGTCTATTTGTTGTGTTTCATCGATTTCACACCTCTGTGGCCACATAATGACGTATCCCTTGCATGCTATGTTTATAAAACAATCCCATAACTATAACACAGCATATCATATGATCTTTCATATCATCTAAAGAGTAGGTTTCTTCTCACCATATGTTAAAAATCTATGGTGCAGATGCCTTTGTGATCCAATTACCTTTCATTTCTGGGGGAAGAAATAAGCCTCTGTGAGCTGCAATGTATCGCATCAAGGTCAGAGAATTCAAGCTGCAATGAAGAAATGTAGAGTGTCTATTAGAAGCTTTTAAAACTATTTGTTCAACTGTTATACAGCCCTATTAAAAGCTAAAACACACGTCTTCAACATTTTATAAGATGCAAGCATCGTGCTGCAGTTCTTGATTGTGCGCAGAAATCTGGGCTCCACACTACCAAGGTCATCAAGTTACACTGAAGAACCCCGGTTTCTTCACTGGCTGTGTCAGTGCCACTCCCCTCAGGTGGGGAATGCAGCGAAGTGTGTTTGCACAGTAATGCAAAAAAGCCACCACGAGTGGAGAATCCTGGTTAGTTAGTCGCGTGCTTTTCTTTATTGATTTCGTATGCTATTTTAAGAAGTTATTAATCAATATGTTTTCAAAGCTGCTAGGCACTTTGTTTGCCACACTGGTATCAGGAGGTAGTGGATGCTCCTTAAAAACCAGGGACTTGAAGCTCAAATCCTTTCTCAGTATCTTTCGTGCAGTCTCACGTACATCAGTAACAGTCTTAATCAAACAGAGAATTACTAAAAGAAAAGAAAGAAGAGAGGCTAAAAGGGTGAAAGGTCTCTAGTTTTTGTCATTTCTAGTGAAAATGGTGCATGCTGCCATATCTTGTAATACAACTCTTCAACATACTTCAAATCAAGTCAGCACTAAGATGAAGCCTGATTGTAATTATTTCTTATTTCTTTCTGGAGCCTTGTACTCACAAGTTTCCAAGCATCTTGCCACTTAAAAGAGAAAGAAATTAAAGGTGGATTTGGATAACTCAAAATTTGGGTACGTGTATGTCAATAAGGTGTCTAAGCTGCCGTGGAGCTCCAGTCAATACAGCCACTGGGCTTTGAGAGCCATTTCGATAACCCTGAAACAGAGACTTACACCAACCCAAACTTGAGCTCTCCTAGCTGTTATACAAAAGCCGTGCTCTTAATTTACCAAAAGGTATGAAAGCTATTGCCTGAGTCTCATGCACAACTGGATCTTGAAGACAAAATGACCAAACCTCTTACATAAATGGGAACAACTGTAATATTGCATATGTTTGATGATGAAGGTGAGTTTTTAAATCACCTACTTCTATACGAATACTGAAATGGCACACTAATGAAATGAATAAAAGCACAGGTTAACAGAATGGCACATAGCTTAATTTCCGCTTCAATTCTCCTAAAGGTATTTTAACTACCTACTCACATTAAGTAACTAATTGCAATTCCCAATCTACTTTATTGGCAATTCATTTGAAATGCAAGTCTGTAGTGCATGCATTACTATTCACTAGAAAACAAGGAAGCATTAATCTTGCTTTATTTGTACCTGTGAGATCTCATGCCAACATTTTCAAGTGTAAAATCTCATGGCATATAAATTAAGCTTAGCAGAAATAGAAAGCCACCTTTCCATGGAAATTTGATGTTTCCCATACATACTGGTCCCGAGGCAGTTTGTATTATTTCTTTGTCTCAGTGAAGTGCATTAAGTAACTGTATTTTGAACTAGAGTTTTCAGACTAATGTATGCTTAAAATCCAGAAGGTTGAGGATGTTCATTTCAAATGCTTATATCTTGAAAAATTATGTTGTTAGGTTTACTGCCATTCTACCACCAGCTGGTCTTAAGCTAAACCTGTGAAGGTAGCTTAGACAGAGCAAGGACACAGGGGAGTGGAGAGGGATTTATTGTCACTAGTGTACTTTAAATTTTTTGAAAGCAAAAAGTTGTATCTTTTTATTTCTTGAGCACCGTGAAGACAGGAGTTTTAAAAATAGTATGTTAAATTCTCCCTTTAAACTCATGTATTAACAGAGTAGATATTTAAATAAATTTATTAAACTATCCTGTAGTATAAAATGAAGGAATACTAGCTGACTTTTACTGTAACCCTATTAATATTGTTCATAGCAGGAATTAATCTGGTCATATTGGTTTTTCTATAGTTAAGTTGCTCTTTCTTCATCTGTGTCAAGAAAGAGACGTCCTTTATCCTGAAAACAACATTGAAATTGTTGCATGGTTGGTTTTCCACACAAGTTTTTAGAGTAACTGCTGAATCAGAGATATTTTGTTTCACATAAGACAGTGAAATAGGGGCCTAAGAGTAAAAAAACCCTTTAGATTACATTTTACATTTTCTTTGTGCTTCTATAATATTTGCTTTACTGTCAAAATAAATTTCCAACAGGCAGAATAAAGCTGTGTAGAAAAACAAATATTCTTTCTCTGTAACAGTAATTAAAACAGTGGAAATGCAAAACAAACAATAACAAAACCAAGGCTTGGACAGCATGTAGGTTAATAATTTATTTTATTTAGGCTCTGTTTCTCTGATGTGTGACTACCATGGGTAATACAGTCAAAGAGAATCCTTGTCTTGCAGTTTGAATAGTTAAGAAATTAAGAACTTGGATAGTGTCCCATCCACCACTTTTCTCAATATCTTTTTTTTAATGCTTTTTTTTTTTTTAATATATTTTTGCAGATTTTGCTTGCATACAGATGTACAAACAAGCAGGAGTCTGTGAATCTTAGGAATCTTCAGCTTAAATTACTATTAAAAAATGCTGTTCCCAGAGATCAGCCTTTAGGGAGCACTTTATTTTTCTATTGTTTTTTATTCCCTTGGTTCATTCTTCAAATTTCTTCCCTTTTTTTTTTTTTTTGTCTTCTATGGCCTAGATCGAAAACATGATCATGTCTCCAGTTTTGACAGTGATGCTGTGACAGTGAATACTTTCTAGTTTGTGAGCTTGTGAACATTCAGCTTTTTTTTCCAAAATGTAGAAAGATCGATAGAACAATACCAGTAAAGATTTGTAATATCCGCAGTGTATGTTGTGAAGAAACCGAATTTTGCTATCAAACTTTGAACAAGTTCTACCGGTTGTTTAACTTACTTGGGCAGAACTTGTGTGCTTATCTAACAGGTTATTCAACTATTGATTGGCCTCCAGCTGAACTTTGTGTCACTGATCACAACCCTTTGAGACAGTCCAGCTGGTTTTCAATTCAGCTCACCATCCACATATCTAGCGCACACTTCATCAGCTTGTCAATGAAGATGTTATAGTAGAGAGTGATGAAAACTGAAAGCCTTACTAAAGTCAAGACAAGCAACATTTACAGCTCTACACTCATCCACCAAGATAGTAATTTTGTCACAGAAGGCTAGGCGCTTGGGCAGGTATGTTTTCCACTTTCTAAATCTATGTTGACTGTTCCAAATCACCTTCCTGTCCTTAATAAATTTGGAAATAGTTTCAAGAGCTATATGTTCTATCACCTTCCCTGGGACAAGTATGAAGGTAAGCAGCCTGTAGTTCTCTAGATTCTCCTTCTTGCCCTTCTTGAAGTTAAGAGTGATCTTGCTTTCTTCTAGTCTTCAAGAATCTCCACATATAATCAAGATCTTAAAGGTCTTTTCCAACCTAAATAGTTCTATGATTCTAAGATCTTTAAAGACAATTGAGAGGGTCACTCAATGGCATTGTCCTTCTTCTCATGGACTTTTGTATGTCCAGTCTAGTTTTGCTCACTTTTTTGTCCAGCTCTCCAGGACTACACCAGTTTCTTTGCCCTTTTCCACACAGCCAGCTCAGCAGATCGCATTCCTACGGGTTCCACACATTTTGCCTCAGTGCTAAAAATTTTACTTGATTTTAATTTTTCTCCTTTCAGGCAACATATTGCACTGTGCGCTTCTTGCTATGAGCTCCAAAGGCATTGTTTGTTAATTATAACTAATTGTTTTACATCAGAACTAGCTGTGTTTAAGCAGATATCATGAAGCTAAGAACCTAATCTCCACGTCAGCACTGCTTAGTAAAATCAAGTTATTTAATATCAACATGTGTTTTACTCCATTGTCATCCTCACATGCTTAACTAAGTTATTATTGCTATTATTAACTGTGGCAGGACAGAAAGAGAATTAGAAGCTCTCTGTTCCCAGATGCAAAGAAGAGCATCAGCAACATAAATCATCATTAGTATGGCAAGAACTCACAATTGAGCACAGGCATAAGCACAAAACCAAGAGCATTCAGACAAGTAGCGACTGAGGGACCACCAAATATGTAACCACCAAACCTCAAGAAGCTTGCAACCAAGACAAAATCACTTATTCAAATATTTAGATGCACAGTAAATATAGAGCTCTGGTTTGTATTTGGGTCTAAATGAACAAGTTTCCCGGAATTTCTGGGAAAGGGATATTAGTTCCAGGTCATTTTTAAAACTTAATATGGAAAGACAGGTTTTCCCTCCTACTGAGCCAAATCATACATTTATTTCACAGGAGACCTCCTACCTGGTTTTGAAACAATCCTTAAAAGTTTTCTGGTGACTGGTAGTGATCATCCTTTGGATTAAACATTTTTACCAATCTCTACTGATGAGAAATGTCCTCTATTAGGAAAATACCTGTACTCCTCACTGCTCCATCATGTTTGTATAACTATTACCTCTGATTTGACAAATTATGCCTTCTTACACTATGGTTCATAATTTTGGATGCCTAATCCTGTCACTGCTAAAATGAATCAAAGCTCTATTGAGTGAATCACCAGGATTGTTTTTGATTTGAACAAATCTTGACAGTTACTGCTTTGCATGCCTAATCTGATTCATTGGCTCTACTTTGGTTGCATATGCTCAATTAGAAACAAAGAAAGAAATAAACCAGTAAAGCTAACCATTTAGTATGTGGTGTATCCCTTCAGAGCTGTGGTAGGCCTTAATGTGGTAATTCTCTAAAACTGTGGTAGGCCTTGCACTCAGTGTGTTTTACAAATAACTCTGAATTAGACAAAAGCAAAAGTGATAGACAATAGAGCACCCAATAATGGAATATAGTTTTATGTGTATTCTCCCTGACAAAACATGATCACACTGGCAACCGGAGCATGCTCTTAACATGATCAATTTGATTTTGACAGCCTCAGGACTCACAGGATATGCTGATAAATTGTGAGATCTCAGGACTGGGTGATAAACTCAGTCACTATAAAATTCTGACATCCAGTGAAACTCTTTCGACTTGTTTGGTCTTGCCTATCAATGAAGATTACATATAGTTAGATATAACTAATATTTTTTCTCTTCTCTGACCTAATTAAAACCTTTCTTGAATAATATTCTGTAGGAAACCAGGTAGTATGGTATTTTCTGACAGCATACAGAAGAAAATTATGTAATATTTTTATAGTAAGTAAATACAATTTTTAATATGCAGGAATATGGATCTTTACTCATATTGATTAAAATACTACCCTGTGAAGCGGCTTTATTGATAAATGGAAATGTAAATGAGAAAACACACAGTTTTAATCAAATTAGAAAGCAAGGGAGACATAAAATTAAAATGCATAAAAAATGTCCTGGATTTCTTTTATAGTAATTCATCTTTTTCCATGCCTAATCTACACCTAACAAGCTAAGAACACATAAGATTGATTAACAGCAGTAAAATGACAGATATATGGGTCAAATCTGCCCAGACTTCTTACAGCTGAGAATAAAAAAAAATCTCTTATTGGGGTGTTTGACGACATTCCTTTTTATGAATATAGCGATGGCTGCATTAGGTGAAATTAAAGGTTCACTTCACCCGTTTTTTCTAGTCTCTGATATTGGCCAGTAGAAGGGGGAGCTCAAACAGGAGTAAATTCAGTTAAGATGTGCCCCTAGGCATGTTAGGCTGACATTGATGCCTGGCACACAGGGACTGAATCTTCCCTGATCTGGTAGGAAACCATCTACAGATGTTAGTGATGTGTTATCAATATGCAACAAGTACCTCTGGGTAAAGCTGGACAGAAATTTGGAAGGCTGGGGGGGAATTCTGGCAACTGTGGGAATGCTTTTGTCTCCTGGTCCTATCACACCTTCATAACTGGCCAGCAGTTTCCTGTACATCTTCAAGGAGTCTTGAGTGCTGTTGGTGGTATGTTCATTGCTGACCTACCTGAGGAGTGTGGTAACCCTCTGATGCCTTGCTTTTGCACTTTTTGTCCTTTGATTGTTCCTTTTTTTTTTTTTTATTCATTGTCCTCAATATTGACTTGATTTTAGCTACAGCTGTTGGATTATTTTGCCCCTTGATGATCTCTCTCTTCTGGAGGTGGATGGAAGAGGGCACCTAGTGTTTCTAGGAATGAAATGGCATCTGCTTATTGCTACAAATGGAAGATGTGATATTTTTGTATGGGCAGTGACTTATATGAAAGTGTTTCTCTTCCTGACTATAGCTAGTTCCGTTAGTGCCAGTGTCACTGCACAGATCGTAAAGCCTGGATTTTTTTCAGTTATGTTCAGGCTGTAATTGTAATGGCAATTGAATGTCAACAGTTTAAGCAGTTTTGAAAGAACGTAAGCTTACAAAAAAAAAAAAAAACAAAGAGAAGTTTGCAGTTTCACTCCAGCAGCATACCCAAAATAAAGAAACATTTTTCCAGAAGTGCTTGGTTCTTCTTCTTGACCTAATAATAACAACAACAATAATTTAAAAAGCCTACTAATTTATTCCTGGATGGAAATGCATTTGTTAATTTCCTTTCATGAAGCTGTTTTCTCCTGAGCAGAATAGTCCAAAATATTAAAACAGAGCTACTTAAATACAAGAGTCTGTAATATGATGGTTCTGCTCTCAAAGTGTTTGGTTTCTTTACCATGCCAAGATTTGAGAAGAACCCTTCTTATCCTAGCCAGAATAAAAAAGCCATCCTATAAGAACACTGGATATAACTGTACATTTAAGGTCCAAATAGTATTTTTTAAGTCTGTGTTAGCATACCAAGAAAAAGCCTGATATATTTCTTAACCCCTGGATATAGTGCTTATGAGTCAAGAGGAAAAAATAATACTTAAAAAAAAAGTTAAGGAAGAGCATGAAGCTTAGAATAACAATTCTCACATTTCATATAGGAAAAAATATTTTTGAAAGATATTAAACTGAAAACAGTTGAGTCTAGAAATCTCTATCTTTGAATCAATTCTTTGAAAATAAGCATTGTAACGAATTTTAATTAATTTAAAAGTTATTAACAACATTATACAGACCTAAGCTGTGAAATAGACTCTGCACAATAAAACAATATGTTGGCAATACTTCAACCCCTGAAAATAATGACTATGGACTACCTTTCAGAGATTTCTTTTGATTTGAATTAACCACCAAAGTCTTGAAATTATGAAGTGGAAAAGTTTGGGTCTGCTGCTATAATTTGGGGTTCCTGAAAGCTGAATTATGCCTTAGCATCCTACGCCCATGTACATCCTGACCACATAGCAACTTCATGTAAACGTAACCCGGTGGAACAAAGAACTGGAGGTGATTATGGGATACCTTGTAAACTGGGAGAGACTTCATTCTACACCATAAATCATCTGTGGCTAAAGACTAGAAAACTACTGCAGTTTGACTTCACTGACACTGATCCATTTATTCTCTCTTATATTAAATAGTATGTCATATGCATATGGTTTCATAACTAACTCAATGGATTGTAAAGAAAGACCTTGATACTGAGAGAAAGATGAGACAAAGCGAGCTGAAGCAGCCTTCAGATCAGTGACTCTTCTCTGTTTCCCAAACTTGTATTGTTCTACTCAGAGATCATCAGATTTGCTCAGACTGGAATTAACTCTGTGCTTACCTAGCTTTCTCTCTCAGTACAAAAGTGATAGCCATAATCTACATTAGAGAGCTCCCAGAGTAGGATTAAGCCACGAGAATAGGTCTCAGTCAGTTTTTGGACTGTGCCAGTCCAATGGCTTGCAGCAGGGGTGCTGCTGATTTATCTAGCTCTTCTCATGTAATTTTTCTCCTACATCTCCCTGTACATCTCCCCGTAGACAAGCCACGTAAACAGTTCTAGAGAGTCTAAAGTGACTGTCTGCAGAGATACCCAGAACTTATAGCAGGTACCTGTAGGTATAGGAATTGCTATAGGTAACTTATAGCAGGTCGTGTGATGGAAAGGGTTGCAAAAGCCATGTGATCCAGGCTTGCCAGGGGGCCTGTGTGGACCCACAATCCTGATTCTCATAAAGCTGTTAGTGTAAAATCATTCTGTCTTATTTGCATTTTGAATCAAATGTCCTGGATACTTTTTATTCAATGCAAGCATCATCCTCATCTATAATACTGGTAGTGATGCTACCCACTTCAATAAATGCTATAAATGAAAGCTGCTTCCTGAAAAGAAACCGCAGCATGGGACTTTATGCCCTAAATTTTGAACAAAGAGGAGTGAAACAAATGGTTTTTACTCTGAAAATGTTGCTTCTCACAGTAATTTCTCAGCACATGATTACAAATACAATTAATTTTCCAAGGGATCACAACATTGATTTATGTTGTTTAATCAGTTCTTTGATTAAACCGTATTGTTTGTTACATGAAAATCCTATTGAGAGAAAATCAGATGCTGAAGACAAAAGTTAATTTTGGGTCACAATGTTTGTTTTTAGTTACTTTTTCTTAGGAGTTTAAAAGGAGATTTGCGTTGCTTATGCAGCCCTCTTACTTAATAAGCTGTAATTTTGATTTTCAATAATAGCAAAGAGATCGTCTTAAATAAAACTTTCTGAAAGTCACAAACAAGCACAGAACACCCAGAGGCAAGAGGTCTGTAGAATCTTTAAAAGGTAGCTGGAGGCTAGAGCTAAAGCTCTGGAATCTGATAACCAAAAGCTCTAGTCTGACTGATAAATGTTATGGGGATAGACATGTACTCCACAAAAGCAACCAAACCTAAGGCTGAAAAAAAGAAAAAAAAGAATGTATTGTATATTGTTCTTAATATTAATTCCTTACAATGCGATTGTTCCAGAGATATAAATGTTGTATAAAAGCACTGGAGAAAGGTTTTTTTTTAGCCTGCAAAGACATACTGGGTTTTGCACTTTATGGTGGGTAAGTGTTTGAAAGAATGTCACATTTCAAAAATGAATGTCAGTCTGCTAGAAAAACACTGTAGATGCAACTGTTGTGCCAATGAGCTGGATGATCATTGTCTTTTCAATGCTTCCTTTAAGTGGTGTTGCCCTTTCAAGTCTCATTCACATTGTTATTTCCATGAATCATAGAATTGTTAGGGTTGGAAGGGACCTTCAAAGGTCATCTAGTCCAATCCTCCTGCAAGGGGCAGGGACATCCCCAAATAGATCAGGTTGCTCAGAGCCTCATCCAGCCTGGCCTTGAATGTTTCCAGGGATGGGGCTTGCACCACCTCACTGGGCAACCTGTTCCAGTGTTCTACAACTCGCATTGTAAAAAATTTTTTCCTAATATCCAATCTAAATCTACCTCCCTCAATTTTAAAACCATTACCCCTCGTCCTATCACAACAGGCCGAAAAGTAAATTACTTGAAGACCATTGAATTATTTCATCTTCTACAAAAAAAAAAAAAGTTATTTTCATTTGTGTTCAGAATGCCTTAATGGTCATGCTTATAACATAGATTTAGAGAGAGCAATCTGGGAACCATCTCACTAGGAAAGTCATAGAGAAAAAGGGAAATAGGTTTGAACATTTGGTTAATATCTTTCTGTGATGCCTGATGGAATAGTCATTGCATCAGCCTTCCTACTAGAAATACTCAGGAAAAGACTGGCATACATATGTGGAGCAAAGCTGGTAACACAATTGTGGGGACTCCCTCTAGCCCATATCTTGTTTTCCCATTTTCCTCTATAAAAGTTTCCCAAGAATCTTCATATCTAGACTATCTTCCTATTGCCTGCATTTCACAGAGCTCTGAGCTGGCATCGTTCTGGTCTAGTCCAATAGGCAGGATCTGTCTCAGCCTTGCCAGCTCTCCCAGTGGAAAATTGTTTTTACTTTGAATTCAGACTAATCTATCAGGCCATTCTGACATCAGTTGGAGTTTTTACAGTTCAGTTGCCGAATTTTGAATGAACTGCTGCAGTAAATTTTGTGAGTAGGTGTGGCAAGGTTGTATTTTCTGACCTTGTTTTTATGAAAGTCAGTTTGAAACCTTCTGACTTTATAAATTTAAACATATCTATATCTGTAATACAGGAAACTAATCTATTCAATAAATGCTGTATTTGAAGATAAGAAGCTACAAGCTGTTTGGATGACAAATGAGTTTAGATACGCAATGTTAAAAGCACCTAAATGTAATTTTTGCCTCAAAGGTAAGCTGTTGTGACACTAAGTACACATAAGGAGTAATCCAAATGAGTAATAAGAAACGTTTTTATTTGGATATCTGATGGAATATCATACTACCTGAAGAATGTACTTCAACTTTCATAAATAAAATGAATCAGAACCTGTCAAGAATTTTTTACTGAACAGTTTTGCACTGCTGTTTCAATTTTTCATGTGTAAAAAATGCTCTTTTATTACAACTAACGGTCTTTGCAAAAAATGGGTCAGCTCTGGCTAATTCATCAACTGATAAAATTTGTAGATATATTTAAAGTTATTGAAGATTTTTAATGATATTTTGCTAGAGAAACAAAGTCTGTTACATTTCCAGATAAGAGGCTTATAATACATTCTCATTATTATGAACGGCTAAAATAAGACATTAGCATCCTTAGAGAAAAATATTCTAAGTAATTTGAGATGAAATTTTCTTAAGAATATATTCAGCCATTAAGTGAAATAGTTACCCAAATACTTGACTGAATCAAACAGACGGGAGGGAAGTGCAGCAAAATTAAAACCACAGTAAACAAGTAAAGTATAGAATCCCACAGGACTGATGACAGCTAGAACAAGCGTGCATCCAAGAAGCCATATGGGATTTCTCTGTTTCTGTCTTCTGGTAGCACCAGGAGAGCTACCAAGGAACAGCTGGCTCAGTTCTGTCTGTAGCCTAGCAGAGTTGCTGATAATTTCTGTAATCCTTACGTGGGGGTTTAGGGAGGGGAGATGCTGCAATTCTGCTTTCCCATGCAAACATTCATGCGTATAGGAAAGAGAATACGATACTTAATGTTACTCCTTCTGGACATTTGTCCTATTTCTCGTCCCATCCTTTTTTCCATGCAGCTTGCTATCAAGCGTATTGTTGGAGGATAACATTGCCTGTGCACTGCACAGAGCGCCTTTCAGAGCTGTTATTTGCTTTCTACATAATCACCTTTCTCCACTTCAGGGGAAGTTATGAAAACAGTAGGCTGGAAATGTTTTTCCCATGACATGCTTCTACAAGGAAAATATTGATTTGTCAAATGTGGAGGCTTTTATACAGATGCATATTTATTTCAGTGAAAGTTTTGTCAGGAAATTTTCAAAAGAGCAAATGTGAGTAGCTAGAACTTGATGTTAGGTTGAGCTGATTGAGAGAAAGAGAATGTTGGTTCATATCTTTGCCTAATGCATAATCAGCTGATTCAGGAATGAGTCTCTTAGCAAATTCAAAAGAAGACTTACTACAGAAGAGGGTTTTTTTTTTAATTTCAGTGAAGAATTGTATTGAATTAAAGCAAGAACATACAACCTCATATTTTCCTAGGCTGGATTTATGGTGCTTCTATATTACTGGGTCATTCAAAAATAAATGTTTATCACCTTAACAACAAGAAACAAAGCATTGTTAATAAATACTTGGAAGTTTTAAGATATGTTTTCCTTTTACTTTACTACCTGAATTATTTCCTCCTCAAACCTTCTCAGTGCAGAGCAGATGTTAAAACTAACTGCTGTGATATTGTTACAAAAAAAAAAAAAGAAAGGCCGCTTTGCCTTTGCACAATACTAAATTATTTTCATGAGGTAAACTCCAAGGGAGTAACATTTGGTGTCAACACTGTATAAACAATAGCTGCCCTGCAATTGCTAATCTATTTCCTTCATTACTGTTGATGTCCTGAAACCTGCAGAACACCAGAACTGACAGAAAAACAACCCATTTCCTCCAAACTTTCCTGCTGAATAATTACTTCCTGTGTTTATCTGATATGTGCTTCCTCTGGGCAATTTCCATATGTTTTTCCTGTGCATGGGATTTTTTAAGGACTCAAAGAAAAGCTAAATTTTGCAGTGTACCTCCTCAAACTCACAAGAAGTCGAATGGATTAACAAGAGACAGAAAGATCTTTAAATACCTTTGAAAATATTTTCTTTAAAGATTTTAAAGAATATTTTCCCTAATAGTTTGGTCATAAAACTTACATTGCTTTCAGTTTTTACAAGTGTATCAACTTTCCCTATTTATTACTGCTGTTATAAAGAAAATAGTTTTTAGTCTTGTTCCTTGTGTACACAAAACTTTTTTATTTCAGTCCATTAATTCTGAAGGAAACTATTGTGATAGATATAAGAGAGAGCCTTTGTCTTTATAGAAGCATAAAGAACTCTACATGTTCTCCTCTTTAGTTGTGTGGAATGATAGGAAAGCTATACTTTTCTGAAAAATCCTCTTGCTAGCATGCCCTAGACATCATCACAAAGCCAACAGGGGACAGGGCTTGGGGACATAGATCTTCTTCGGTTTTCCCTGTCTCCTGAGGCATTCTGAATTACATGGAGGACTCACAATACAGATTTCGTGTTGCCACACACACTCTTAACACTAGTCATTTTGGCTAGATGCCTATCTGCACTCTTCGTTCAACAACCAGCGCCTGTTTCAAATAGGAAGTTTTATTAAATGTTGATGGTGCCCTTGCGATGTCCCAGGGCTGTGGCTTTGTCTCTGGTGGTTGTCTACTACAAGATTTTTCCAGAAAACCGAAGGTTTTGTTGATCTCATGAGGTATTCCTTGTTTTATGTGTCTTGATGTTAAAGCTGATAGCTGCTGTGTGTGAAAATGCTTTTCACTAACATTTAGCAAAATTGTCTTTGGTATATATTGGCCTTCAAAGGGTTTGTTTTTTTTTTTTGCTGGGAGCTATGGCTTCTCACATCTATGATGAATATGTAAAACTCACTAGTGACATCAGAACTTATTTACATTACAAAATTTCTTCGGAGTTCTCCCAGAAATTCTCTAACAAGTGTTTACTTCTCCAGGTTGGGTGAATCTTAATGAATGGGTAGATGGTTAATTCAGCTGCTTATCAGATGGCTGACTCTGGTGTTTCCAAACTCTCAGGTTTTATTGTCTTCCTAGGTGGGAAAATTCTGATGTTGGTTTACAGAGATAAATGACAGACCAAGTGATTAATTGAGCTATTTAGGTTAATCCTTCATCAGAAACAGTTTTCAAGTAAAAGAGGAATGCATGATTCATCTCTTAATGGAACAAAATTGTAATTTTTCAGTACCTTTGCTAAGACAAAGTTTTCCTTCTTAATAGAATGAATCACTCTCCATTTTCAGAAGGACATCCATTATTTGGAGCCAGAGCACAGATCAGTCTAAATATATTTGGTGATGTATATACTTGGCTTAAGGTATTATTTGAAAATAATCTTTTACTATATATCAGTTGAACATTCCAAGCCCTACTAGGATACCAATGCTGATTGAGCAGGTTTTTTTTTTTAGGAGAAAAGTCATTCAGCAACATGTCTTGTCCTGTAACAGTTTCATAAAGTTCTTTAATTGTACTGAATGTATTCAGTGAGCGAAACTTGCATCTGTAGCAAGGAAGATTTTCATTGTGAAAGGACTTGTAGAATAAATGAATTACAATAAATTGATGTGTTTTCAAGAGGCAGGTTTCATTTGAAGAATAATGAAGAAGGCTGAAAGATCTCTGTACTGGGGAGAATCAGAATCACTTAGTTGATTCTGAATGACAAGACTCATTCCTCAAAATTTCCAGGAGTGGATGGAGCTTCAGCAGAGGCAGTGTTTTGATTAGATCCTTCCACCATCTATCCAGTATAAACCAGAGTTCTAAATATGCAAACTTCTTAAACTACATTTCTCTTTAGAAGGGGAAAAAACGCCTTCAAATTAGGTTTTATTTTAAGAAGCAAAATCCTAGTGTAACTGATTTAAATTAAAACTCAGTTATCTTGTAGTTCTTATCTTTTTGTTTGTATTAAGAGGGTACAGTGAGATACTATTGTCTTGAAAGAAAATTGAAAATCTTGCCTAATTTTAGCATTGTGGAAAGGAACAAATGGATTTTAGTATTTTAAGCATCTAGACTAGAACAATGAATGACTCTCACTAATATCTGGAGGGTCTTTTTTAGCTATTCCTTTTGCTGACATTTTTCCCTATGGTTTCATTTTAGCAAACCTTTATCTTTAAACACAAATCCCCAGGACAAATGCAAGAGTGGATGGATTTGAAACAAATCCAAAAGTACACATATCTATCATTGGGGCTGAAACGTAAATAAACAATACAAACTATGCCTTAGAACACAAGATTAATTTCGAGTTTCAAGGTTCTCCTTTGGCAAAATACCTTGTGTGAAAAAAGGAAGAAAAAAATCAAAGAGGATTAAACAAATTAGGTCAACTGAATCTAGGATTTCAAACATTAATATCCATCAGTCATGACTGCATGGTTATTTCATGGGGTCATTACCTTGTAAAACAGCAGAGCTTATGTTTTTTGTCTGTGTGGTTTTTTATCTTAACGTATTTGGAAGTCTTTCAAATTCAACTTTAGAACTGATTTGCATGAGTTTATAGTGCTTATTTTGGTTCTGTTATATCCTGTGCTTTGGCACTCTTATTTGGGGAATATGTTGCTTTCTTATCAAAATTCACACAAAATAGCTTACTGGAGTTGTAAAATTTCATCCTTCACTATGGCCTTAGGTGTGTCTTTCTAGCATTAGTAATTTTTCTTTCTTCCTCTAGTCTTTTAGTTTTAATTTTTATATATTTTTAAAGAACAAAATGGATGTCTTTTATGTATAAATATGCTTACACTTCACCTTTGCCAGATATGTTGTTGTTCGTAAAGCAACACTCAGCCTGATTAGTTTCAGTTCAGGTCACGTATCTTCACACTAACCTGCTCAGACCTGCTAGGTATGAGGGAAGGTATTGGGAAGGAAACACTGCAGCATAAAGTAACATAGAATGACCGTGACTTTGTCAAGAATAGTCGCTAGTGGCCACCACTAAGGGTGAACTATTTAGATGTGGAACACATGCCATACCACTTAGTAAAGGTTAAATATCTAAAAAGTGAATGAAAGGCTGTATTTCTTCTGTGAACTTCCGTGACTGTAGATGTTACTTTTTGGGTACATGCAAAATTTCTTGGTTTCACACTATTTTTGCACATATTTATTTGAATATAAAATGGTCTAATTAAAATAATTAATCCCTTAGCTATGCCGATAGTGCATAACTTTGATTTTCCACTCTATGTTCTACGTGGAAATAGATAATTTTATTTTTAAGCTACTGCTCTCTCCACATAAGAATGACTAATCTATAATTTGATTGAATCAACAGCAAAACTTTAATTGGCTTCAAAACATTTTGGACCTACAGTTTACACTTTTGTTCTAGTAGTCAGTAAAAGGGAAATTGGTGCTATCAAAGGAGCAAGAGAGATGCGAACATTAGGAAAAACCACTGAGGAAGTAATACTTTGCTTGGTTTTCCATGTCATAAATACACTGCTAAACAAAAAGGGAAACCAAGACCATTGTTTACATCATGATAGATGTTCAGCATTCACTATATTTCTAGATGATTAGTCAGACTGATACCAAAAAAGATTTCCATGACTGTAAATGGAAAGGACTATATTATTGTCACAATTATCTCAGCTTCCTTCATGCTCTGATGGACATCCTTCATGACAGTTATGAACCTGTCCAGGATCAGAGGTTAGGTCATTCCAGTTCAAATAATGGAAGGTAATGTTTGGGCTGTCTTGTGACACTTGGATTCACCAGATCATTTTGCCAGCCAACAGTAATAAGGCTATAGAAAAATAAAATGTCCATCATTAAATTCTTCTGCATACTCTGGAAACAGTATCCCACTCGAGTTTACCATGTTTTCAATCTGAGTTTGCTGGTCAGTCATTCATAAGGTTTACATGCTGTTTTTTAATGTAATTACTCTATTCTGTCAATACACAATCTAGACTCTAAGATTGTGAGTCAGAAATGCTTCACAGTATTTCCCCTTCTCTACTCTGCCTGTAGCCATAAAGCACCTTGGAAAACAGTGAAAATTGGACAAATGTAGACCATCACATTGAGAGACATTAGGATAAACAGGGATTAAATTCAGATATTCCAGACAAGTTCCAGACAAGTTTGTCAGCCTAGGGCTTAAAAACATCACTGCCTTCTTCTCTGGAAGAAGTTTGATAGAGGAATATAATCTTTTGCTTTGGGTAGGCTTCTACAGAATGTGCTATGAAATAAGTAGAGAAAAAACAATTTCTGTTTTCTGAATGATCTTAAAACACTGTGCTACTGGTCTGGTCAAAGCCAAAATATTTAGGGGAATTAGCAAAAGCAGAAATGTGTTATAGAAATATCCAGGAACCAAAAGAAGACCTCTTGAATTAGGTAGCTGCCGTGAGGGCAATTTTGTACTTATGGAAAGTGTAAGCACCTTTTGGAATAGAACCAATGTTACTTTGCAAAAACTTCCTGTGCATGCAAATGGACAGAAACATATCACTTTACTTCTATAACTACCTGTGTGTATGAATGGATAAATAGTCACCAAAAAACTGCAGGTGAGGAGAGGTACGTGAATGTCTTCCAAGAACTGAAAAGCTCTGGAGACTACTGATCTTGTTAAATCTGAAAGAACTGATAAACTCAGGACAGCAAGAGCTGCTGAATCTGTCCAAGGCCACCAGCACATGACTCCATCCACGTTATATAACTCAGAACACACTCAAGAAGATGGAGGCAATTATATGCAAAAAATATAAGATTATACATGCACACCTGAAACAAGGGAAAATGAAGGAATTTCTGAACATTACCCAGAAGCCATTGGTGCATCTGTACTGTTGTACTCATTATTAAAAATAACTTTGATTCTATTAATAAGTGTGTTTGGATGAAGACTTGCCAGACTCGTCCAGAGGGCTTTAAACTAGTGTTGCTGGGGGAGGGCGAGCACAGTTTAGCCCACTGCTGTCAACATGGCGCTGGTGCCAGCACCAAGGGTCCAGAAGCTGAGGAAGGATCTCGGGTATGTGCAAATGAACTTAAATTGCGGTCCAAAAGAACTCCTGTCACTCCAGCCAGCAAGTCGGCTTTTTTTGGGGCCCAGCTGAAGTGTTTCTATACCAATACACACAGCATGGAAAATAAACAGGAAGATGCGTGCACACGAGCAGGGCTATGACCTTGTTGGCATCATGGAAACATGCTGGGACAACTTGTACAACTGGAGCGTCAACATGGAGGGGTATAGGCTTTTTAGAAAAGACAGGAAGAGGAGACGAGGAGGGGGTGTCGCTCTCTACGTCAGCAACCGGCTGGAGTGCGTGGAGCTCCACCTGGGGACAGAGGAGGAGCTGACAGAGAGCTTATGGGTCGAGATTAGAGGATGGGGACGGACAGGAGACATTACGGTGGGGGTCTGTTACAGGCCGCCTGGCCAGGAGGACAGAGAGGATGAGGTGCTCTATAGCCAGATAGGAGCAGCCTCACAGTCACAAGCCCTGGTCCTCGTGGGGGGCTTCAACCACCCTGACATCTGTTGGAGAGACAACACGGCAGGGCACAGGCAGTCCAGGAGGTTCCTGGAATGTGTGGACGATAACTTCCTCCTGCAGGCGACAGAGGAGCTGACAAGGAGGGGTGCCATGCTTGACCTTGTGCTCACCAACAGGGAGGGGCTGGTGGGGGATGTGAAACTGAAGGACAGCTTTGGCTGCAGTGACCACAACGCGATGGAGTTCAAGATCCATGGGGCAGCAAGGAAACTACACAGCAAACTCTCTGCCCTAGATTTCAGAAAGGCGGACTTTGGCCTCTTCAGGGACCTGATGGGCAAAGTGCCATGGGAGGGAGCCCTGGAGTGAAGAGGGGCCCAGGGAAGTCGGTCCACATTCAAGGAGCACCTCCTCCAAGCTCAGCAGAGGTGCATCCTGATGAAGAACAAGTCAGGCAAAAAGGCCAGGAGGCCTGCGCGGATGAGCAAGGAGCTCCTGGACCAACTGAAAGTGAAGAGAAAAGCGTATAGAGGGTGGAAGCGGAGACAGGTAGCCTGGGAAGACTACAAAGAGGCTGTGTGAGTGGCCAGGGATCGGGTGAGGATGGCTAAAACCCTGACGGAATTGAATCTGGCCAAGAAAAGCTTCTATAGGTATGTAGGGGACAAAAGAAAGTCCAGGGAGAATGTAGGTCCCCTCTGGAAAAAAAAAAGGTGTCTTGGTTACCTGGGACATGGAGAAGGCTGAGGCACTCAATGACTTCTTTGCCTCAGTCTTCACTGATAAGGGCTCTTGTCTCACCACCCAAGGTGTGGAAAGCACAAGCAGGGACTGCGAGGATGAAGAACCGCCCATTGTACTTGAAGAGCAGGTTCAGGAACATCTGAGGAACTTGAAGGTGCACAAGTCCATGGGATCTGATGAGATACATCCGCAGGTCCTCAGGGAACTGGCGGATGAAGTTGCCAAGCCACTGGCCATCATATTTGAGAAATCGTGGTGGTCTAGTGAGGCCCTGAGAACAGGAAGAGAGAGAACATAACCCCTATTTTTAAAAAGGGGAACAAGGAGGACCCGGGCAACTACAGGCCAGTCTGTCTCACCTCTGTGCCTGGCAAGGTCATGGAGCAGATTCTCCTGGAAACCATGCTAAGGCACATGGAGAGCAAGAAGGTGTGGGAACAGAGACTGTAGTACAGCTGCCTGATATTAAGGAATTTGAGCTATGTCCTTGAGCACCACTTGCTCAATAACAAAAAACAGCAAGTAGAACAAGATAAAGAAATACCAGAGGCAAAAATAGTAAAGACAACTAAAAGTTTAGACCCAATCCAAATGAAGCTTAAGGCGTGTGAACAGGATATTGTGACCAATCCAATTAGATGTTTAGGTGCGTGCACTTTGTGTGTAACTTAGAAAAGTTATAAAAGATTGATGCGGACGGAGAATAAGGGTCTCCAGAACACCATCCACGGAGTCCGTGCCCTCACTGCAACAAGAAGGTGGTTGGTGACAGCCAACATGGCTTCACCAAGGGCAGATCGTGCCTGACCAATTTGGTGGCCTTCTATGATGGGGTAACAGCATTAGTGGACAAGGGACGGGCAACGGATATCATCTACCTGGACTTGTGCAAAGCTTTTGACACTGTCCCGCACGACATCCTTTTCTCTAAACTAGAGAGGCATGGGTTTGATGGATGGACCACTCAGTGGATAAGGAGTTGGCTGGATGGCCGCACTCAGAGAGTGGTGGTCAACGGCTCAATGTCCAAGTGGAGACCGGTCACCAGTGGCATCCCTCAGGGGTCCGTGTTGGGCCTGGCCCTGTTCAACATCTTTGTCGGTGACATGGACAGTGGGACAGAGTGCACCCTCAGCAAGTTCGCCGATGACACCAAGCTGTGTGGTGCCGTCGACATGCTGGAAGGGAGGGATGCCATCCAGAGGGACCTGGACAGGCTGGAGAGGTGGGCCCGTGCCAACCTCATGAAGTTCACCCAGGCCAAATGCAAGGTCCTGCACCTGGATTGTGGCAGTCCAGGCACAAATACAGGCTGGGTGGAGAATGGATTGAGAGCAGCCCTGAGGAGAAGGACTTGGGAGTGCTGGTGGACAAGAAGCCCAACATGAGTCGGCAGTGTGCTCTTGCGGCCCAGAAGGCCAACCGCATCCTAGGCTGCATCAAGAGGAGCGTGGCCAGCAGGTCGAGGGAGGTGATTCTCCCCTTCTACTCTGCCCTGGTGAGACCTCACCTAGAGTACTGTGTCCAGTTCTGGAGTCCCCAACATAAGAAGGACATGGACCAGTTGGAGAGGGTCCAGAGGAGGGCCACGAAGATGATAAGAGGGCTGGAGCACCTTTCCTATGAGGACAGGCTGAGAGAGTTGGGGCTGTTCAGCCTGGAGAAGAGGAGGCTTCGGGGAGACCTGATAGCAGCCTCCCAGTACCTACAAGATGGGGAGAGGCTGTTCAGTAGGGCCTGTTGTGATAGGACAAGGGGTAATGGTTTTAAAATAGAGGGAGATAGATTTAGATTGGATATTAGGAAAAAAATTTTTACAATGCGAGTTGTAGAGCACTGGCACAGGTTGCTCAGAGAGGTGGTGGATGCCCCATCCCTGGAAACATTCAAGGCCAGGCTGGATGAGGCTCTGAGCAAGCTGATCTGGTTGGGAATGTCCCTGCTCCTTGCAGGGGGGTTGGACTAGATGACCTTTGAAGGGCCCTTCCAACTGTAACCATTCTATGATTCTATGAATACTAACAGTTTAATTAAAAAAACCCACAACACTATGATTCATGTCTCCACCAATTTGATAATTTGTCAAGAAAAAGGGAGCTTACAAAATGGATGCACTAAGATATTAGAAATAAATTTTTTATCAGGAAACATTTTATACTTCTGCTATTACCGAGCCATTTAATAGGGTTAACAGTGTGACAAATTGGGCCTATGTACAAATATGTTCCCTATTGTGATTTTTATTAAGTTGCCTTCATTATCAGTGTCAAGGAGATCTGGGGAAAAGGTCTTGAGAAACAGGCCATATATTGAAATTCTCTTGTCCTTTTTGTGATCACAGAAGTTGAAAGATGCACAGTACAGTTTATTTTTAATATTATTACACTTTGTTTAAGAACCAAAGGTTAAGACACGACCTTTGGAATGACATCCAATGGAGTCATGGAATAGAGTGCTTTCTACTCCTCTAAAATGTCTTTTTTTTTATGTGGGTATGTTTGAACGCACTTCATCTCAAGGCCTGTGTTTGTTGTTTGATACAGTACTGTATGCAGTAGATATAGCATTATGTGGATTGCAAAACAGCTCTGAGCCAACATTTTAAACTGTGGCAGCACAATAACCATGAGTTGAGCACCAGAGAATGTGGCAGGTAACCACAAGCTATAATTCTGGCAATTACAGCAATGATATTTTGAGAGACTGGATGGCTGCAGTGGTATTTTTATACTCCCTCTTAAGGTCTCCTTCTAAGTTAACTGCTCAGTTTTGCTTAGTTGGGCTGGCATGAATGTTTAACTTCTACTGGAAAAGTTATTCAAACCCAGCAAAATGTTTGACTTGTATGTCTTCTCTCTGTTTTCTACTCACAGGCTAGTATGTCAGTACATGGAAAGGAGGGGCAAAACCAAGAATATTTTGCATAGGATCTAGGATTTAACAGTGTTTCTTGCTTCAATATTTGTCTATTTTTTCTAAAGATTTATGTGGTGTTTTACTAACATGGGCAAAGAAGGTAGATATTCTAGAGTTTGCAAAAGAAACAAAAAAAAGATAGCATTTTTTCTCATAAATGCGCTTATAATATATTACTTAGGTAGGAAGTGAAAAATAAAACAAATGTTATTACTTGAATGATAAGTGGGTTTCATATGCTGCAAATATACTTAGATAAATAAAACAAACTGGCTCTTGTGGAAGAGGTGTTGCTGCCACAAATTTAAGGTGGTAAAACACAGTTTAGCATATTCATAGTAGTTTGGCCTTAAAGACAAAAAATGCTTTATCTAATTTTGGCTTCAAATTATCAGATAGGATGAAAATGAGTAAACAGTGCAACTATGTAAAAGCCTCATTTAAAGTGATATCAATATCCTCATCTTTGAATGCTTGTGTATTAGCACGTTATTTGTTTCAGGCATTTTACTCCTGGCATACCGAGTGCCATTTTTGTACCAAATGTAAGGCTCTCCATTTCCTCCTCTCCACTTCCATTTAGTGAAAAACCTCATTAAAAGGTGCTTTTCACCATCTCCAATTATCAACTTGATTTTGTCTCATTCAGTCTTGTTCAAGAATTGTAGCCATTAAATTTGAGAATTTATCTTAAATTTAAATCCTCAGTTAACTTTCATAGGTAAGCTGTTATGCACAATACTTATTTTTAACAGATTTTTTTCAACAAAATATGACATTGATATATTAGTTGAATACCTTAACCTGATGTTTCATCTTTGCTTGAGTATGATATTAATAACCTTCCTTACATGGTTTTTTTTTTTTTTTTACTGTTGCTTGTCTAGATATTATTATTAAAGTGAAGTGAATGATATTACATTTTGTTATATTTATTTTGGTTACTATTTATTGTTTGATGATCCAGTAAAGGTGTGATGCGTCCTACCATTATTTTTCTGGTAAAAATATCTAGTTTATCTTTTCTCTTTTAGTGTCTTGTATCTTTTTTCTCTAGTAAAAATGATGTGACTCAGTGGCCTGAATATGTGTGAATATATATGAAGATGAGGAAGCATAAATGATAGCACTTCAGCAGAGGTGCTTGAAAGTAAAAGGTAAGATTCACACTTGCCATGCAAAGGCACAGGTACATTTGATTCACTGAGATGAATCAGAAGATAAACTGGCTATATACATCTTTTGTTCTGAGGTATCACATTCTTTTATATGTTAAATACAGCTACCAATGGGTTTGCTTTTCATACAGTTGTCATCTCTTGTGTTGTGGAAGTGTGGGAAGTACCATGTGGACCAAACTAGTATTGCATCTGTAAAATGAGATTGAGGATTTGCAAACTGCTGATATTCTGTCTTATACTGACAATATGTTTTGTATTTAATAATAGCATAGTCACCTTCTATGTTTCAGGATTACCTGAGTCGAAATAGAGCTAACACATTGGTGTAAATGTAACTACACTAATAATTAATTTCCACATGTGGTATTTTCCTCACTGTTATTTCTTAAACTGAAAAATACTGAACTGAAACAGAATGTTGAATAATCAATGTTGAATAATTATAAAGTTGCCACTGATATAAATCTTTCTGTGAGGTTTCATATCTTAATAGAATATGCGGGCTAGGTAGTGTGTCAGACCTCTGAATGTTGACACAAAATGTCAATTATAGGAGTGTGCTTTCTTTGAATTCTGTCCTCCTCTGGACACTCTGATATTACTGAAAAATCCTGTTTAATTAATCAGAGAGTATCCATCAGCCAATAGAATTCCAGAATCAGTCTTTTGTTTCTAAACAGGATCATTTGTCATTGGCTTTTAAGAGAAATATATTTAGAAATTGTCTTAAGTGCCATTTAGAACTAACTTTCCCTTCTAATATCCATGAGATTTCTCAGTAAGAATAAACTAACTAAAACTGTTTATCTGCAATGTCTGAAGGGAGTATCCCTTTCCATTAATTTTCTGCAGTGCTTTGAGTTTTGGAAGATACCTTTAGGATTTCTCATTGCAAGAGAACAGCTTGCCTTATCTTATCTTTAAGTGTACAGGTAAACTATCACTGTTCTTTTTGCCAGAATAATGGGGAATGTCTCCTTGCTTTAATTACAACAAGCAAGATGATAGAGCCTATCTCATTAATAAATGAAATGGTGATTTACTTATGTGCTCAATTATATGTACTTTTAATATAAAATCAAAGTGAAGTAACAATATTTATATAGAGGTTAGATTATACTGAATGAGTTCGTCATATATTTATGTAATGCTGTCAACATCCTCTTGATATGAATCAGCATGGTACTGAAGTTGATAGAAATATGAATTTATATACATTGACCTTCTGATCCTGTCCATTATATATCATGTAGACAATTTTATATTTCATAAAACTTGGTAAATTCTTGTCAGTGTATGCAGTATATGATTTTCTAACTGTAAAATCTGCCTTGGAATGAAATATGCCAGAGTTAATCCATTGCCATCTGTCTTTATTTTACTCACTCACTGGGTCGTATCACCCGCATACAGCATATTTTTTTTTAAATAAGCAAGTTCTCATTGACAAGAAAGACCATAATGGCACTGTAAGATACAGTGTGGTCTGCTGTGTCAATAGTCCACGTTTTATAGCTCCTGAATTACACACTGAAGTTTGTTGCTTCAGGGGCCTGAAAACTGAATATGACAAAGATGTCTGTTTGCAATTACTGGAAATTCCTTTATTTTCTTAAGACAAAAGGGAAAATGTTAATAATTTGACTTTTATTATAAATTGAATTCAAAATTCATTGAGATGTACATATAACCTTATTTTTTATGTAAGTTCTGTCTTTGTTATACAGCTATTCTGACTTGTTTCGAATCTTGCATAATAACACAGTGTGACACTACAAAATGAATTCAAAACATACCACAGTATATTGGTAGTGTTTCACATCTACACTGGAAAACTCCAAGAGACACATAGTGGAACCAGACTCTATAATGGCTTTTTTTTTATAAGGCAGCTAAAAGAGTTGGTGATTTTTTTTCTTAATCTTTAATTGATCTGAAACTTGATCTGTGTAATTTTTTTATAAAATGCTAATAGGGGTGCAACCTAAGGTAATCCTTGCTAAACTATGTTTCTCCTCATTTGATCCAAACTTTCACTCTTTTCTCTTCTCCATTCCTTCTTACTTATAATCAATCTCCAAATGTTTTCTGTTTAAAAAATGGTTATTCATAAAAGTTTCTGCTGAGGTCACAGGAGCTTGAGTGATAGTGGAAGCTACTGGAGTGAACTAGAAATAAAGTAATATCTATGAAAAACTTAGCCACAAAATCATAGTGGATATGGGAGTCCACTTTGTTCCTAAGCCTGATTGTCCTTCTCCTTCATCTGGTCATTCATAAGCATGCAAAATGGGGAAGTTGCTCCCATGTGATTTTCAGAGATGACTGAAGTTTTCTGGGTGGTTTACTCCTCATGGGAATGGCTTTCCCCCTCCTGAGTGAGGGCAAAGGTCAGCTGTTGCCCCTTAAATAAGAATATTGAAATCTTTTCAGTGAAACTCGAAGTTTCCAATAGGAGAATGAGAGTGATATTTCTTTTCGTGTGTCAGATCAATATTTACCTCACCTCTTTGACTATCAGGAGGACATCAGCTAGTTGAAAACACTTGGAAAAAAACATGAAGCAGCATAGGAGGATCATAGTGGAGGATTCTGAAGTGAAATTTTATTGTAAATTTTAATGTTTAGTTTAGAGAGTAAGAAAATTAAACATTTTGAAATTTCCAAACAGAAGTGCATATGAAGATCTATTTCTTCTGCTCAAATATTATTTTCACAGCCAAAAAATGCAGTGCACTTATGCCTTCAGATTTTTAAGAAAATATGAAAATATATTGCAGGAATTAAAACATTTTTTAAAAGGAGTAAGTCAGTTAAAAATAAATTTTTAATGTAACAGTATTTCAATTGGTTTTGGGTTGGTTTTTTTTTTTTTTAAGAGGCTTATTATTGACTTTCTGCTTATCATGTGAAGTCCCTAAGAATAAAGAGATGTTTCTAGTAGAGGTAGGAAGGAAGAGAGAGCTGTTTTGGGCTTAACACTACTGATTAAGAAGTGATTGGCGTTTTGTGTGGTGTAGTGGTGCTGTAGCCTCCTGATGTAATGGACCTCTCTAATCAGAGAATCTCTAGTCAGAATGGGATTGTATCAGTTTCTGTATTTGGTTTTTGATACCTACAGTTTTTATGCTACTTAAATAAAGGTTATCTCCATAAGCTATATGAATATCTAACTTTGTTGTTGCTTATGGCAGTAGAGGCCATTACAGCTCATCGTAGCAAACATTAGTATATGCAAATGAAATATTTCCTCTTTATTTCACCCTTGGACAATTGGCATATTCTCTATGTGCCTGAGCCACTTAGGGAATAAGTTTTGCGGAAGTAGAACTTATTAACAACTGGACAAATGTGACAGTGTTTATTTGTACAACAGCCAAATCAGCTCTGTCAATCTATATTAAGCAGGAAATTTAAAAAATTATTTTTGGTCTATGTAACTTGATGTTTCTTGGGAGTTACTGGTAGGATATGTCCTGGTGCTGTGTTTGAAAATGTCGCATTGTAGTCCTAATCCAGCAAAAAGAAGTATTCTCCAGATACCATTTTGTGTAAAGCTGACCAGAGTAGTTATTTGTTAAATTTTTAGTCCAACCAGTATTTATACAATGTATTCACAAAGACAAGATGTAACATTTTGAATGTGTCTACAAAATAAAATTGTTCAACCTTTCTTTTTGTTCTAACCTATCACAGAATGAAGCAGTAGAGCAGAAAGAAGTAGTAGAAGCAAAAGCTTTAGTAAACTTCTAAAGACTAGAAATAAATTTTCTGTATGTTTTACTGTAATTGTTATTCATTTTGGTTTCACATATTTTTCAATTTATTCCCTAGATACAGTCCTGACCAATACATTGACTTAAGTAGCTGATAATGTAGACAGATGTTAGCTCAAATCTACTTGGATTAGTTTTCTTGAAGAAATTTACAGATATGGACACATTATATGGACAACTAAGTTTTCAGAAACTACTATATTACAGATACACTTTTAGTTTTTCAGGCCATATGTCTGAAAAAGTTTCTGCATTGTGTCATATCAATTTGCCACTTGAGAGCAGAAAGGGGGAAATGAAGAGTTACTGTCACAATCAGCTACCAGAGTGCATGACTTCATTTTAATTTTAGAAGGTTACATTCACAAATGCTGATGTGTTTGGGGTTTTTTAAACTCAGAGGAAATAAAGGAAAGGTGTTATGAGTTCTGAGCATCTGGTTTCTGTTTCTAACTTTCCTATATTTCTAAAAGTCAGTATGTACCAGTTTATAGGGCTACGGAAGAACAAATGATACAACAGAGTAGCCAAAATGAATCATTATGTTCTCGTTCTAGCTCCCATTGTTTTTGAAACTACTGTAGGGTCCAATTACAATTTTACTTGAATACTTTTGGCTTTTCTTGTTCTCCGTTCAGGAAACGAATGAATAGGGACACTGTTGTTCATGTTGTGGTAGGGAGGTAGCAATTCATGTTGGACAAGGCTACAGTGACTTTGCAAATCCTTCCCCTCCATCCCACCCACTTCCAAAAAAACCCCACCTTTCAAAGAAACAGTAGAAGAAAAAGGTGGGGAGATGGCATTTCCCAGTTTCATTTTTGATTCTATAAATATGTCTCCTAATTAATGTATTTCTGTTTTCTACATCAGAGCTGGCATGTTTACATTCAAGCGGATACTAAGAAGAATGAAACTTGAATGCACTTTAGGTCTCACACTAAATGCTGGAAAATGTACATAATTTTGTCACGATTCTTTTTTAATGTTCCTTGCCTTTTAAACAACCTAATTTAATTCATTTCTATGGCATCCATTTTGGTTGCAATTGGGAACGTATAAGAAGGTAATGAGGTCTAAAGTTTGTACTTCTGGGTCTGTTCCATCTGAAGTGCACACACTATGATCCAGTGTGTGCAGGATTTTCTGCCTCCCTACTTGACTGATTAAAGGTGAAGGACAAAGTAACATAAAGGCTGAAATAAAAATTGTAGATTCTTAAAAGCAACACTCAACTTTCACTTATACCTAAAAGCCAGATTTTAGTGGACATGTCCAGAACTGCCCCTCTCCTGACAGTGCTGTGCAGCTGAGTGCTCACAGGCGTGACTGTTTTCATCTCCTCTAAGGGCCTTGAGCCGGAAGCTTCTGTCAAAATAACTTTTTTTTTCTAATGTACCTTTTGCGCACTAGTCCTGTGATGGGAGCACTCAAAAGAGGCACTCCAAATTCAGATTTCTCCCCTCAGAATAGATGTGAACATAATTTCTAACATTCAGAGTACATTAGGCATCTTGGACATATTATTTTAATCCTGCCTCATAAGTCGCTGTGAAAATCAGAGGCTCTAACAAATTTCTTGTGTAAGAAAGTGGTTAGGATTCTTTCTTGGAAACAGACCTATATTTAGATACTGTGTACTAATGTTCAGAGATGCAGGTTGTACACCCCCTGTGCATGGTCCTTTGCTTACAAAAGCTCTAGTTTTTAAAATAAAAAGTCATTTACCTTAGCTGACTTCCTACCTGAAATGGCAAAGACTGAAAGAATTCCTTTCTCACTTTCAGGGTATGTTCCTACATCTATGATTAGGACACCCTCCGAATTAGCTGGGCTGGATGTTATCAAGCTGCTTCAGGTGAACACATGTCTCTCCTTAGCCTATTGGCTAATTTAGGTAGCTCAGCCAGTTGGTTTTACATATACCCCCCTCTTAGACATTAATTATTCTCATTCACTCTGTTGGTAAGATAGGTTATCCTAAATAACAAGATGATTAAGAGTAAGAAAATAAGGTACTTACCCTAGTAGCATGCAAATTTTCATGTTTTGTTCTAAAATCACCTACTTTAAAACTTATTTGTATGTGCTAAATGTTCCATGATTGACTAAACCTTGAGCACTTTGGAATTCTTCATACAGATAAACTTAAGAAAGTGAATAAATCCTTACAACAATCTGCCCCTTTGGTTTGGGATATTTAAAAGCAAAGTTTAATACCGTTGCCAAATAAGAAAATTCAATGCATTGCTTCTTTTGGAGACATTGTACTTGTACTTTTCTCTTTAATTGTTGATTTTAGCCTTGTGTAGTCTAGGCTAAAATTCTGGGTTTTCACTTTACCAGCATAACAACCAAGATAGGACAGTCTAAATTGCTAACAAAAGGGCAATATCCTGAGGAAAGAAGAATTTGTATGGGATGCGATGCCTTCTCCACAAAGATGACCTTGAGTGGTGCTCTTCCATCAACCTACCACCAAGTTCATCCGTGGTCTCCTGCAGATTATGAGACTTATTTGTTTATTTGACTTATAGCCTAGATGGTTTGTGGTTGCTTTATTTATTGAACACTAAGCATATTTATTCAGTCTTTTTTATTTATATAATTCTCTCACACACTAAAAATCTATTGAGTCATATACAAGCAGTCATCATCTACAAGTAAACCAACATTTTGTAACTTTTAAAGTGAGGGTCTCAATGAGAACTTCAGCTAAACAGAGGGTTTGAATGAAGTTCTAACATTCTTCTCAATAGGCTATCCATTGTGGCAAGTCTGAAAGTGGAGCTGGAGTCCAGCTAACATTGTTTGACCTAAGGAATGGTTCAGGAAGGCTGTAGGAAGTCTAGCAAGAAAAATTATGTATCACAGCACATCTTTGAAGCAAAGGAGTAAATATAGTCAGTGCCTCAAATACATGTGCTTGGCAGTAGCTAAACTTCCTCCTCTTTTCGTGTGTGTGAATGTGACTGTATTTACATTGAGAGGAAGACACAACTGGACATCCTATTGTATGTGCTGAAATACCTTACCATGGTTTTCAACCCACTACAGAAACACAGGCCCAGATTTTTGGCTCTGATCAGGAGGCTTCTCTCTCTGGCAGTACTTCCTCAGATGGCACTTAAAAGTAGGAAAAAAGGGACATCCTAGTTCCTCACATCACATCTAATCTGACTGAGTTTGTCTAACTCCTCATCTTTAATCTGTATTCATAGTTTTAGTGTTCTATTCCAACATCCCTCTATTCTACTGAATCCCCGACCTACCTACTCAGTGGAACCCATGAGACAACTGAGACATTGGCAGAAGAGGTCCTGGATTAGAGGAATTTATTTTCAGGCATGCCTGTGAAGTGTCAGTCATGCTGTTAGCACTAGATAATCTGAAACTGGCAAATGTGAGGAAATTAAATTTAAAGCTGGCACTTCATCTTTAATTCACTGTTCTGCATGCTGTAATGATATAATTTTACAGCAGTGTGAATTAAGGTTGGAGTAGGATCAGACTTTAATCTGACTTATCTGTTTTTTGTCATTTTAATCTAGTTTAACAGCATGTTTAATTTGGAAGACTTTCCTAGTCACCTTAGGGAATTGCCTTGTAGTTCGTCACAGTATTTGATATTGAAATCTAAAAAAAGATGTCATCAGAATCTCCTTTCTTTTACCTGATAGCATTGATATTAGCACACAACTCAGAGTACAGAACGTATCTGTAATAGCCATAGACTGATTGAACCCTGAACCTTCAGCACTGTAAACAAAGGCCTCAACTTATAGCCTGTTAATGTCATTGATGCCAACAACAGATGGTGAAACAATCATTAACACTAGGGCAAGATATTATGTATCCACATTCTACAAATGTGATTCTGCTCATATTGTTTTCGCAACTGGAGTTTATTCATGAAGAAAGGGCTCAGTATATTTTTCTGGCTTGACATTTTGCTGGACAGGTTTCTATCTGAACTCAATAGTGGATTTATTTATACCCACTATATGTTTTTTCCAGATCATGTCACCAGTACAATAGTTCAAATCCTTACCCCATGACCTCGCTATATTTTATTCCACTTCATTTTTAAGTGGACAAGGGGAAATTTATATGTTATCCATGCTGAATTTCTGTCTGATTAGATAGCCACAGCCACAGTAGCAGAAGAAGGGTGATAAGCAATATTCTAAAAATCAAACATTTTACCACTTGTCTTGATCATAGACCTTGCCAGTGAACATATTTTATCACTTATGGACCCAGTGTTTTACTTAAGCTTGGATAGCACAGGCTAGCCAAAGGGAACATAAAGCAAGGAATTGAAAGAAAATCTGTGTATCTTGCCAGAGCCTGCCATGATGCTGTTCTTAGCTTTTTGGTAGGTACAAAGCAAGATGAAAGATCAACACTGCTGGAAACTCTAGCCAAGGACAGTTATGAACTTGTATTGGAAGTAGCCTATGACAAAGCACCTTTGCACCTTAGAGGAAGGGAACTAACCACACTAGTAATTCCTCTTCTTTGTTTTGTGCCCCACAGGTAGAGAGATAACAATGGGTTAATCTTTGAAATGAGTTAGGCCTTCATAGGCTTCACAGGTTGAAATTATTTAGTATGAATTGTTTCATTAATACCTTAAAGCTACAGATATGCCTTTTTAAGTTGAGGGCTGGTTCTCAAACAAAGGAACAGAACAAATATTTCTATGTATCTTAGTTTGGATTTATTCACTAGAGGCAAATGTTGCTGTCTAGTTTCAAATGAGAGCTAAGACCTGACATTAGGTTGTCCTGTTCACTTTTTAACACAACAAAGTGCTATTTAAACATGAAAAAATGGAATTTTATGTACTTAGCTTCAGGGACCAAATATGAGGATGTTGGTGTACATCTTTCACTTTCATTTATTCAAAGGCATTTTATGCCCTCTGGTGACCATTTAGAACTGCATTTTGCAAGATTAGCTGCAACTTTTTTTTTATATGAGGTCTCTACCAGGACTATTGATAAAATTTTCTACTCATAGGTTGGGTAAATAATAGTTCATTAAAAAAAAAAAAAAAGCAGGGTTAAGCTGTTTATACACTCCTTTGCACACTAGATATCATATGCATTTGACATATTTTCATCCAAGTCATGCTGGATTTCCCAATTTTATTTTCATTCTGTAATCAAAGTATCTAAAATTGATCACATGAGGTAAAATTGGGAAAGAATAATTAAGTGAGCTTTTTGATATAACTGAACTATTTTTCAATGCAAAAGGAATTTTATCAATGTACAAAAATGATACCATAATAATAGCACATCTTATATTGCAAAAAGTAAGATAATTTCTGTACTAGCGAACCATTAAATACGTCCTGTTCAATATACTTTTTACATACAAAACCTTGCAAAGTCAATGGGTCTCTTACATGTGAAGATCTTGCCCCATTGTGTCTTATGTTTGGAGGCCTCACTAGAACCAAAATGTAACCACATTTGGAAGTGAATCATTGCACATTTCAAACAGCATGCAGAAACAGTTGAAACCAATCAACAAATTAAATCTTCTGTGGCATATAAATAGGCATGTGTATTAAAAAAGTGATCAAATTAATAAGTTAATGTAATAGTTAAAAATTTTTGAAGTATTCTAAAGAGGTACAAAATAGCTAGAATTTAGCTGGATAATTGGAGTTGTCATCAATACTTATGCAAAAGTTGTCATTTAGTAAGAAAAATTTATTTTTTTATTTCATAGAAAAATAATCAAAAGCGGTATGGTATGTTGTCATACCACACTGAGGCACCAGTCCAGTACTGTAGGAAGAAACCATCATAAACTGTGCTTTCCCCCCTGAGATTTTCTTTTGCCATCCAAATGCTACCCTGAAGTGGAGAAAGGACAATTGGTCCTTCCCACAATACCACAACTTTTCTGTATCACTGCAACGTAATATTTTTACTGGCGGGAGCCCTGATTAACAGTCTGACATGTCTCTCTGTGGGCAATTCAAAGCCCCATGAGGTCAGCTGAATGGCTCTTACTGATTTTTGTAGGTTTTGGATCAGGCCCTAAAGGAAAGTGGTCTGGCATACTAACACTAAGGAAAAAAATGACAAAACACAGGCAATATCTGTTCCCAAGTCTGACATGGATATACTATGGCCTTTTGGGCAAGTCTCTCAATTTGAAAAGTGTCAGTCTATTTAGCTAGGATAATAGTAGTTACTTAAGCTATTAAAAAGTTTGGAGAATTAATTAACGTTTGTAAAATATTTGTGAGTTAAAGGTGTTAGAAAGTGCACAGAATTTTAGTATTGTTAGCAGGTCTTTTTTTAATAAATCCCTCTTGATCACAATTCATTATTCCTCTGAGAATTCATCCAAGGCTTTTTAGTCAACACTTTCTCCTGCAATCCATATTAATTAGCAATATTGGTCTATCGGTTCTACAGCATTTACCATTTCTTCCCTCTGGTTTCAGAACATTGTAATTAAAGCATTCCTAAGAGAAGTGATTAATGAATTGACCTGATATGCCTTATTATACATCCTACACAAAACTTACTTTTAAAATGTACTACAAAGTTTTTTAGAGTCTAGTCCACTGGAGTCTGGAGCCTGATTCCCTCTCCCCAAAAGACAAAAGACAAACAAGCACAAAGTATAAAATCTAAATTTCCTTCTACCTCTGTGTGTAAATCAATCTCAGGAAGTGCAACATTCAAAGGGTGGCTCATGTTAGAGTGGCTTTTGCTTACGCAAAAGATTAGTTTCTAATCCTACTATGAGAAGGACAGAAATATATTTCTACTCTCATCTGAAACTCCAGTGATTTCATTAAAGTTCTCATTATAGAACTGACATTTTGTTCTTTGCTTATTTATATCACCATTTGTGATCTTACTTACCCTTGCCTCTGTCTGCTAACTGTGTACAAGTAACACTAACAGGAAACTTTTATAAGCAACTTTTTTTTTTGTTATATTTAAGAACTAGAACTCTGGATGTTTTGGGGGAAAAGAAAACATAAAGATCCTGCCAGAAATCATGCTCTTGTCGAACATGCAATTTGTCACAGAGGCAGTTTGGTTATGCAGGCATTTTCCTTCTCACACTTCTCCAATTAAAATGAATGAAAACCATTCCTTTCAATATTTTTCATATGCTGGATTCTTGTTATGGGATAAAGAGAAAAGCAAACAGATGTTTATGGAATTGTAACGATGGAAAAGAGAAAGGGCCATTCATGGATGGATTTGGAGAGGGGTGAAAAGGGTGGTAATATAATAACTGGAAGTAAATTTTCTTTATGCCTTAGGGAAAGAAATGAGAGCAAAGTAAACTCAGTGTAGGAGCACACAAAGTTTGCTTATTTTTTTTATGTACTTATACATTAAAGTTTGAATTAGTTATCAATGCCAATGTAACTTTAAATGTTATACCTTTGGACTATACTCAGGAGAGGATCATTTTTCATTTAACCATATAGCTAGTAAATTGAATTACTGTGAGATAAAATTCATATGTAGCTAAATAATGCATTACTTTGGTGCTAATGGCCAGATTCCGTGGAAAACTGGAGTTTTGTGAAAAACTGGGAGATACGTGAAGATGACCTCTCAATGCAATAATCTGAAAATACCACATACATTTATGGTAGTCTACTGAAACAGTATCATTTTTCTACAAACAGAAAAATTCTATCACACTATCCAAGAATTGGAGACTGTCCAAGAGTGTGTCATTCTTCTTAAGCATTGTGAAAAAAAAAACCTGAAGTCTGAAGCTTCCATTCGCTCTGGCTAAATCTTAAAAAGTCAGAATAATTTTTCAAACTCCCTCAATTCACTGAATTTATAAAACTGGCCAGAGATTTCAGGAAGATTAATCAGAAAGAGGTACTTTGCAAACTATCCAGTATTGCATTCAGAGCTGAGCACAATGCATTATTTTTCCTCTCTTGAATCCACCCATCCACTTGTTCAACAAATACATAGCTCAGTCCTCTAAGGTTGGTATTGAATGTTCTCCACTAAATCCAACAGAATTTAAGCCTTTCTTGAATCATAGGAGTAACTCAATATAGCAAAACTGCCTTTAGCTTGGAGTTTGGCAATGTAATTTTAACGGAGTAGAACTTTGTATTCCTTGATTTCAATAAGAATGACCTATACGCTTACAGTTAGGTATGAATTAAAATCCCCAAACCAAAAAAAAAAAAAAGAAACAAAAAAGCTTGTGAAAGTCATAGTTCTGTGTGCAGGCCTGAAGACAGCATTATAGAAAAGCTGGGGAGAGGCTGATCGTAGGCCCTGTTGTGATAGGACGACCATTCTATGATTCTATGATTCTATATGATTAATCCTGTCCTGCTACATAATCTGTTTCATAGCTGTGCTTTGATACTTAACCAAATTGTGTGTTCCAGAAAGGGACAGAGTGGTGAATGTGAGTACAAATGCCAACATGCATAAAAAACACATATAGAATCATAGAACTGTTGGAGGCCGAAGGGCCCTTCAAAGGTCATCTAGTCCAACCCCCCTGCAAGGAGCAGGGACATCCCTGACTAGGTCAGGTTGCTCAGAGCCTTGTCCAGCCTGGCCTTGAATGTTTCCAGGGATGGGGCATCCACCACCTCTCTGGGCAATCTGTTCCAGTGTCCTACCACCCTCATTGTAAAAAAGTTTTTCCTAATATCTAATCTGAGTCTACTTTGCTCCCTCTATTTTAAAAGCATTACCCCTCGTCCTATCACAAGAGGCCCTGCTAAAGAGTTTTTCCCCATCTTTCCTGTAGGGCCCCTTGAGGTATTGGAAGACCGCTATAAGGTCTCCTCGAAGCCTCCTCTTCTCCAGGCTGAACAGCCCCAACTTTCTCAGCCTGTCCTCACAGGAGAGGTCCTCCAGCCCTCTGATCATCTTAGTGGCCCTCCTCTGGACCCTCTCCAACTGGTCCACATCCTTCTTATGTTGGGGACTCCAGAACTGGACACAGTACTCCAGATGGGGTCTCACCAGGGCAGAGTAGAGGGGCAGAATCACCTCCCTCAGCCTGCTGGACATGCTCATTTTGATGCAGCCCAGGATGCGGTTGACTTTCTGGGTTTCAAGAGCACATTTCCGGCTCATGTTGAGCTGCTTCTTCACCAGCACACCCAAGTCTTTTTCCTCAGGGCTGGTCTCGATCCATTCTCCACCCAGGCTGTATTTGTGCCTGGGGTTGCCCCAACCCATGTGCAGGACCTTGCAGTTGGACTTATTGAACTTCGTGAGTTTTCATAGGCCCACCTCTCCAGCCTGTCAAGGTCGCTCTGGAAAACAGTTGCTAATTGAGACCTACAATCTCTATTAGACAGGGACTTACTTTCCAGGAAGGATTTTAGCAATCCAGAAACATATGAAAATTATTCTTTAAATTTAGAAAAAAAAGAAAGGGGAGGGGGGGGGAGAAATAAAAGAATAGCTAATTGGAGATGAAATACACAAAATAGTTGAGGAATATTTGAGATACCAAGGTTCAAGAAAAGATTTCTCATTTAGCCATGCTAACTCACTACTTTCCTAGTAGCCCTAAAGTGTCATTCCCAGAGCACCAAAGATTAGTAACTTAGTTTAAGACCTAGCAAAAGAAAGCCCCAAAGCTATATGTTATATGCTAGTTGTCAGATTAAATTTATTATCAATGTTGTTGTACCATAATCTTTTTCATAATGCCAAGCAAGAGCTCAGTACTAATATCTACAGTTTCACACCCAGCAGTGGTGAAGTAACTAAGTGTGCTACTCATTAAGGAAGCCTCAGAGTTGATGTTTCCCACATCTGTACATTAAAAGTATATAGTTTTACAATGTGGTAATTTGTTTTCTTCTAGCTGCATGGTGATAAGCTCTGCACGTCTGCTGATCTGCTGAACAAAAGCAGGGCCATTGATTTCAAGTTCATGAGAAGATACAAAAGGACCTTAAATAATTCAGTAAGAAAAGAGTTAAACGATGTTGTCACTATTTTTTTTCTATTTCCTCCCTTGAGAAACTTTTTAAAAAATAGCAATTCAGCTGGAGAAACTCTGAAATTCAGGATGCAGGAAGAATTATTTCATTTACATGTCGCAATACTCACTCTATGGCATTGTTAAATATTTCTCATTTTATTAATTGGAATGACCCCAAGAAATAGAACCAGTGACTCCTGAGTTTTCCAGAGAATGAATCTTTTCATTTGAACTAATGGTAAGTTACCCCCAGAAAATTGAGTTTGTGTTCATAATGAAGTTATGAAATCTACTGCTGAATTCATTAAATTGGAACAACTTTTATTTCATTATAGTAACAAACACAGCAAATTAATTTTCTCAACTAGGCATCAGTATGTGTTTTTAATAGAGAACACTATTATGTGTGAACAATTAAAATAATTTACATTTGGAGAACATTGATTATGAATGATGTTATTATCCCATTAGTATAGCAAAACCAATCAAAACTGAATGTTAAAGACTTGAAATTGTGCATTTAAACTAATAAGCAAATTATGTGCAGATGTAGACAGGAGTCTGGAACTTTGGTATGAAATGTTGGCTGTGACTGGCACATACGATTAGCAAATTTACACTGTCCCTTAAGGTCTAATTAAGCACTATACACTGTAAGACAGAAAGCTCCATACACGTAATTACCCATTGTGTGTTTGCTTATCTATTTAAAATATTACTTTTGTTGTATTTAATTATGTGTGAAAAATGATGAATGTTATTTTATCTGTGTAATCTTATCAAGTAATCACTTTGCCCGTCAAGAAATACCAACATTTTACTTCTTTACAAAGGAACACAACTTAAGGTTGTAAAATTACATTTTTTTTCAGAAACTCTGGTCTTTTATATGCTATTACAATTTTGTGTATGTGTGCCTTTTTTTTTTTCCTAGCACATCCTTTTGGATAAAAGAAGAGCTGTATGTAATTGGATCTTTTGTTTTTACTGAAATAGGAAATTAAGATCAAGCAATGCTACAATGTATTATGGATACTCTGCAATAAAGAAAGGGCAGGTCTCTCTGCAAATAAGGTCCTTACTCCCTACTACTTCTAGACTGCTGTATGTCAGAGTCAGTATCACCAGGGTTAAAAAATGTACTCTTGTCTGCAGGCAGCAAAAAAGTCAGTGAAATTATGTATCAATCCAGTCAGATTTCTATATTCTCCTTGAGGATTTACCTTGTCTGAAGGTATTCAGTATAGGTTTCCAACAAGGCATAGTGGAAAAAAAAAATATAATCAAAGCAATGATAATTATGTTTAATAACAGTTGTTTACACAGGCAGCTATGAAAATAATCTTCCCAAGCTTGATGGCTAAGTCTACAGGAAGGCTGCTGCTCTATCAGCTGATCCCCCTGAGGAAATTGAGGTCTCATCACACTATCAGGAAAATAGGGCTGGAAACAGACCTTTGGAGGTCATCTTGTCCACTGCTTTGGCCAAAAGCAGGATCAATGTTTCCTGACAGATGTTTGTCTGACTTAGTCTCCCTGAAATGGATACTAAAAGTTGTGGGTTTTTTTATCTCTGTCAGTTCTTAACTCTTGCAATTTCCTCAAAGTCAGCAAGGTGACTACTCGTGTCATGCCCAAGCCCCGTTCCATCACTGTGTGATTTCTCATGTACTTTAGTGTGAATCAGACTTCTGCCTCCTTCCAGTGATGGCATTTAAGTCTAAGAATTATAGGGAATCTTCACTTCATTAATCAGTATATAAAAATGTTCTTGTAGCTGTTAACGTCTCTATAAACTCTCTGTCTATAGGAGAAAAAGATTTTTAAATGAATGGAAGATTATGATCTGAGGTCAGCATACTCCAATAAGTAACACCTGAGTACCTGAAGAAAAGTAAGTGTATGAGAATCCATGTGTCTTTTTCCATGCAAAATCTACATTTATACCCACTTTTGTGGCTAAGAAAATAGTAGCGATTTACTCTGTCAAGAATAATAGTGCATTTTATACACGTTCAGCTGGATTATACAATAGAAATGCTACTGTTGAAAGTAGAAGGTCTTGTTCACACAGATGTGGCTCAAGTTCACAGCATAGCTCTTCTGGCGCATGCAGATGCATGTGGAAGCTCATCAGAAGACAACTCCTTTACACCCTGAAACCACAGATAAGTGTGCAACTGATAATTATGTCTTTAACTTGCCCCTCCTTCTCTTTTTTTTTTTTTCTTCTAAGTTACTCTCTCTTTATCCACTGCAAGGTGCATTTCATTTGGTCACAGCACTGCCATAGTCTTCTGCCATAGTCTTCCTTCAAACTGCCATGATATGAAGAAGCACGCACCTTCCGTGGCATAGAGCTATCTAGACTCTCTCTTATGCAAGTGATGTTTGTCATCTTACCTCTTGTTTGTACTCATCTGTAGATGTACCAAGAAGTGTCGCTTGGTGAGTCACAAGGGTGAGGACACCCTCTTATGACATGAGTTACAGAGCACCTGGACTGCAGTCTCTTCCCTGTCTCTTCTCTCAGCAGCTGCCTGTTCATAGCACAGGTGAGCTTCAGCTGCTGCATGACCTACCTTCCCAACCCAGGTAGTGCATCAAACCAGATACTTGTAATGTCCTACCTAAGAGAGAGAAAAAGGGAGGTTCATTCTCAAGGGGAAGGATGAGGTCTTTTTTTCAATCAGAAATTAGAGAGGGGTTAATTTGCAATTGCTTAACGCAAAAAAAAAACTTTCTTGGCAACACTATAATTTCAGTATCAAAGGTGCAATTTTTGCATACTGAGTAGACTATTAGTGGGGCTATAGTTTGACTAGCTGTGAGATCATGGTAATCACAGAATTCAACAAATTACTTTTCTTCTCCTCATTAACTTCAGCTTTTGCCTATATTAGTTTAAACCAGCTGTAATTCATCTAGGCTTTGGTCTCCTTCCTGCAGTGAGAGATAACTGGTAAACAGCACCATCTGCATGGAGTGAGACTTCTCTTTCAGTTAAAGATTGTTGTATTTTGTTTTGTTTTGCTTTATTTTTCTTTGCAGACAGCGAAGCAGCACCAGCTGAAATTAATCTTTCTGATGAATAAACAATTGATTCAGTCCTTGTGAACACCCAGCAGGATTAGTGGGACAGGAAAAGATTTATTCTAAGTAGATGATAGCTCTCTACACCATGCAGTCAGAGAAAATATGTTTGCTTGTGTATGATGCTATCTGTACTTGCTGGCCTGGTGGTCACATCTGCACTACTTATGGTATCGTGTTATAACGTCACCTGGGGTGAATTAGTGTCCTCCCATTATGTCAAGCACAATTCGACTTGCTGTTTGGAATATTTCTTTCAGCAGAAAATATACAAATGACTGTAATGAAAATAAGCATAGCTAAACCATATATATGTTACAAAATGGTTTTTATCTCTGTAAATCTGAAAACAAAGCCAAAATACCTCTTCCCCTTATTCTTTCTCAGATTAATATGTTTGTAATTGTGACTGAGGTCATGTAGCAATGACAGGACAGTTCTCACATCAGTGATTGCTTCATATGCCAATGAGAAATTATTTTCTCCCTGGCCCAGATTACAGTTGGATAAATTCAATAACTAAGTGGGTCAGGCAGATCAACTCAGAAACAGATGTCAAAGAACAGCACACAGTAAAACAGAAATAAATCACTTATGGAATCTCTAGAACGAATTAAAGATAAACTATCTTGTCATCCAGTTGCTCTAATTGAAAAAAAAAAAAAAAAGAAAATAGTTCCCTTTGCTATTTCTGAATTAAATTTTAATAAATATAGGTTCTGAAATTGTTCACTGTCTCCCCAATTTCTGTGAATAATAAAAGTTGTTCTGTAAAATTGCATTTGAATTTTTAAGTAATTTTCCTACTGTCTTGAATTTCAAGAGAGTTTGTGACTAAAGTTCATGCACAAAATTTTTAACTATTAAATATCACAGTGATTACACATGCTAATAAAAATACTAGAATTACTTGCATTTCCCACCCACTAGAAAATATTTACAGTACAAGATACCCAAACTCAACAATTCCTGTCTTTCCCATCCTTCTGCTTGACAGATATGAGTAACTACGGAAAAAAAGCACATCTGGTTATTTCATATTATTGTCTAAAGTTAACCAAATTACATACAGTAAACTCTTTAGTAGGCATCAAGGCTTTGTTAGAAAATTTTTAAACAGCTCCTAAATGTAAACAATTATTGAGGAGTAGGGTTTTTAAGGAAAGAGAACTTAACAAGAAATTGAATGTCTTTCAAAGATTTTTTTTTTCAGTGGCAGAGCTTCATGCAGGAATGATAAAATTGGAATTTTCACAGGAGAAAAAAAAGGTCTGTTTAGGACAACCTAAAGTAAACAGCTATTTTGTACTCTTAGCTCTTTAGATTCTTAAGGATATTTGGGATTCTTGGTTCTTGGTTGTTCTAAGTTATCAGCTTTCTATCATATGGGTATCTACCTTTATTAATAGTTTGCAATAATAGAGCACCTATTTATCACACCATCTTATCCTAGTTGTTATTCTTGTCTTACTTTCAAACATCCAGATACAATTAACTAGCTACACAAGTGTAATGACTGCACCTACATTCCTTTTACACGGACCATTATGCATCATATTTGGCAGACAGCTAGATCTGCATTCTATTCAGCTGCCATTAAAAGCAAGCTCTGCATTTCCATATGTAGCTGCCGTAATAGTGGGTCACTTCAAGCTATCCTTGATCTATAAGAAGGAATATTTTTCTGGCTTGATACTAGGATTCAGAAATAATTTTCTTCACTTTGCCACTAGTTTCAAACCAGCTGTTTAAATTACAGTTGTATCATCCTCTATCCAGTTCCTGGATCCGTTAGAGACCTGAGCCCATCTGCTCTGCTGTTGCTATCTTCAGGGGAACCTTCTTCCTTGGATGAGATCGTAATGAGCCCATCCTTGTGTTTTTAAACTTGCCCACTGCTCCTTATTACCTAACTTTTAAAATTGTATCCTGTTCAGCCTCTCTTCCCATTATTTTCCAACTACCTTTGAGTTGTTTTGATTCTTGTCTCTCAGATTTTACAGCCTACTTACCCTTTGTAATTCTCATAATCACACTGATTTTCCATACAAATGTTTATGTTTGCTAGTCTGCTTTTGCCTTTGGTCTGAAATCTTACTCAGACTTTCAGTTCATGAATGTGATTGTTAACTTGACTTGAATCTTTAAATGACGCAGTTAGGGTTCCTAACTTCTGCTGCAGTGGAAAGACTGGTTGTTGATGGTTTTTTTGAAGAAATCTTACTCTGATAGGTTATTCCCAGATAATTTCCAGATGTCTTGTTTAAAACAGTTTCAGATTATTTAAACTGCATTGCTTGTATCCTGCCTTTGCTATTTATATTCTTAATTGTGCATAGACATGGCAACTATACATAAATTAAATGCAAAATTGTGCGTTCAGTCTTGCAGAACCAAACAGATGAGTGCAATATTATGTGGTAGCTGTTCACCACTCTTTTAGTCTCAGCTTCCGATCTGAGATCATACAAAGCACCTCAGAATAGAAGAAAAAAAATAGAAAATAGGAGGAGGTCGAATAAAAGAGGCTGTAAACCTTCCTCCCTGCTAGCACTCTCTGTTGTGGCATGTGCCTTATTCACACCACAGAAGAGCAGTCATATAGTTGCTCAGCTCTGGCAATCCTGCTGGGAGCCCTTCCGCATCCAGATTTATGTGTGAGACTAATTACTTACTGTTCTTAAGCCACTGAAAGATGCTTGGAGCCAAACAGAAATGTTATTGGCAGTACTGGAGGAAGCCTTGGATTTGGATGAAGATAAAGATGCAGGCAGGAGTTTGGAGGCTTGTCGAGACAATGACAGGGTTGTCTCTAATTGAAATAGAATCAGGATTCCTAAATCCTAACATTCCTCACTTCCCTTCACTGCAGTGAGTTGACAGCTGTGACAGCAGGATGTCTCTCTGCATTCCCACCAAATGACCAGGCAGATATTAGACAGAGTGCTGTAATAAGATCCCAAAGTTGCTTGTAAGTTGTGAGGATATCAGTGCAATTCTTCAAGAGAAGATTTCTTATTTTCTTCAGAGAAATTTAGGGAGCTGCATATCAAACAATGCAAAAAAAAAGATCACTAAGGTCCCAAAACCTGGATCCAACATGCAGGCAATGTCAGAAACAGGTTGTTCAGAAAGGCTTTATTAGTTCCCCTTTCTTAAGGCATTAGTGCATCATGTTTAATTATGTGATCACATACTTCGCTGTTTGCTTCATGGGAGATGAGACTTATTTGTACACCAGCAGATAAAACAAGTGGTTGTCTGTATGTTTTCTGTCACTGATTCCTCCCTTACTGGAAACACTCAGATGCCAGTTGTCAAAGGGCAAAGGTTGACTTTCGGTGTCAGAGATTTTCAGGAGAAAGACTAAATAATATTAAAAAAAAATTCTTCAATGCTTTGTCTAAATCTAAGATATTCTGTACAGTATTCGGGGAAGAAAAGAAGTCAAGCTAGTCTACACAGAATTTGTGAGGGTTGGGCCTTTACTTTCCACATAAATGATACACATATGAAATTTGTAAGTGGAAGACATAACTGCAATAGGGAGCAGATATGATAGGGTAATTGCTAGTGTGGAAAACCCTCCAATACTCTAAACTCAGATTATTTTAATTTTCAAAAATTCTGAACCACAGTGTGCTTATTAACACGTTGATAGTTTTTGAAATTGTGCAGTTAAGAACAGTTTTTGTGTTTGTAGGCAAGGTCAGCTGATAGCACAATTTAGAATGAGTATGGGAATGGAAGGAGACAAAGAATGTTCTAAAATTACTGCTGCATCCTGCAATTTGTGGTGTGACATACGGGATAGCAAAAATGGAGTGTCTGTGGTCCACTTTGTAAATCTACTTTATAGGCATAAATGCTATGTGAGTCGGAAGGGAGTCTTGAATAGGATCAGTTCTACAATTCCTTCACTGACTCCATCATCATCATCCCAGAGATCAGTTTATGATCAGCGAGATGTAGCTCATGGACTAAGCACTAATTTGAAAAGTTATAAAGAAAGTATTTTGATTTGTGCATTTGCGTTTGTTTCGAAATGTGAAATTTAAGTGCTATCTAGTATAGTTTGGGGAAGGTTAAAGCCAAATACTGTGTTTGGCTCCTGTCTGTACAATGGTTTGGCTAAAGCCTAAATTTCCATTAATTTAGGGAAAATCTGTGGCTTTGACTTGGTGGGGGTTATTACCACATAGCACAGAATTTGGTTTTTTATGTAATGTTTAAGATCAGCTTATGATTTTCAATTTCTCAGCTCTTTTGGAAGAAGAAAAACTAAGGTATTGAGTTACTATTTTATGTGCAGATTATGTTGCAAAATCTTCAGCAAAGAAACTAAGTAATTTTGATCTATTTAATATTAGATACAGAAATCTCTATGCAATGAGAACATAGTATTTTTCTGTATAGTTCTAGTGGCTAATATGAACAGTGAAAGAATAACGTAAACCTATTAAGTATTGACAGCCAGCCACACAACTCGCCCTCACAAATAAATTCATGCTTCGTGCAGACTCGAAGATCTTTGTTGATATTCAATAATAATAAAGCTGCAGTAATGATTTACAGTTGAATGGATAGTATGGAAGTTCACTGACAACTCACTGTAGACTTAATTTTTCAGAGGTATGATTAGTTATACTTTGTAGGTGCAAGCAATCCAACTTTACACATATTAAAAATTAATATAGCTTATAATATGTTGTTATATTTATATTTTATAAGGAAGGTATTGTAGGGAAGGTGGGATCAAGGAAGCAAACCTGCTCAGTACAGAAGTATGAACACTGGACTAAATAACTAAAAACTTTTACAGTGTAGTCTATATTTTATTTCAACCCATTGCTGTCCTGCTAGTTTTTTGAGGACATTTTATCCTTTTTTTTTGGTATTTCACTATGTAGACTTCTTTAGACTGATTAGGACAATAATGTCTTTTTTTTTCTTGTTTGGCATTTATTTTTGTCTTTGATTTCTTTCAAAGAATTTGATTTATTAATGACAGAATTACAGGTTAACTATTATTTCAGGGTCTACAGAGTAATGATGATACATTGTTGACACTGCGGTTGTTCTCACAGGAATAATCAGGAGTGAGTCAATAATTAGCTAGGTAGGCTTTCACTAATGTGATAGATGAGGCACCTTGTATCTGGCAGAGAATATCTTTTCTAAAAACTGATCTATTATACCCCTTTTTTTTTTTTTTTAGGCTGGAACCATAATGTAAATGAACCCGCAATCAGGTGAAAGCAAACTCATTTGAGGCCTTTTTGATATTTACTAGTTAGGAAGATTTGACTAGATAATTTAACAATGTTTGCAAACTTCTACCTAATTAAAATGAAATGGACTGATACATAAATTCTGAGAAAATACGTGCTCAAGCTTCATACTCAAAACTAGACAAAACATATCAGTTTGGGTATAAATTCTCCTTTGTGTTTGAACTGTGACTAAAAAGCCAGATTAGAACTATTGGAATTTATTCCATGTGATTCAGAAATAAGGAAAATGTGAAACTCATGAGAACTGAAAGCAGCTGTTCTTCTACTTCCTTTCATTGAGCATAGAGTGACAGATGACATTGTTTGTAGAGGTCCCATCCATCAGATTTAATGACCTCTTATTAAAACTGTGCTTAAGTATTCAAAAATAAGCCATGTATTTAGTCGTCATAGTATAGCACTTTTCTCAGGAAATAAATTACACCTGTAAATAAGAGGGAATTAAAGCAAGGAAATTAGGATCTAGGAAAAGTATATATTTTAAAATACTGGAAGTGAAGGCAAAAATTGTTTATTGGTACATGTGTATTATAGTTGAAGATATTGTGTGAAATACTTCATATTTTTCCAAATAAGAAAAGTCCAATTCTATTTACAGGATAAAACTGGCTTCAGAAATCCATGGCTGTGAGGGAAAGGGCACCTGATATAGCCAGTGATTGTGTTATGATCAAAACTCATACAGCATAGAGTCACCTTAGACTCTGTCAAAGATTTTTGACACCTTGATATTGAAAAATATCTTGATTATACTGAGTAACAGATGATATTACCATCTGTACTAGTTTTGCTAAGATCATAGGCATCAGCATGAAGATGAAATTTGTACTCATATTATAAATTCCTCTGCTGTGCTTTCTTTTCTTTCCCTGTTCAGATTCATGCCTTCTTTCCTTGCTCCTACTCCTAATTTTCTCCCTGGGTTTCACTTTTTGAAGAGCAAAAGGATCATCCCTGACACAGACAGTCTCGTATCACAGGAATTGTGGAGCAGCTCACAATGTCATAGCATTTTGTACCTAACAGTAAGTATAAACGTACAACCTGTTCTTGGAAAGGAGTGAAAATGCTTTGCTGAAATAATCCCTCCAAAGCTATTCCTCTCAAAATTCAGGCAGATGTCCAGCAGGCAAAAATTCAGCCCAGAGAGTTGATATTTGCATATTTATGAATTTCTTACCTGAATTTTTTTAGCAATTTCCAGCAAGACTGTTTAAAATAAAGAAAACCATATCCTCTGAATAAGAAGCAGATAATAAAAGATTATGCAGTTTCCATTTAAAAAATCTAAAATTTCACAAACAATTGTTATTTCTTGTTCATTAAAAACACCTTAATGGAGTGATTCTTTAGTTGTCCCTTTTTTTCCCCCAGATATTAAAATGTTTTGACGAAATTGCTAACCTTTTATGGACAGAATCTCTCTGACTCGTTGTCACAGGATAATTTAGGTTGGAGAGGACCTCAGAAAGTCTCTTGTCCAACCTCCTGCTCAAAGCAGGGTTAGCCATGACATCAGAGCAGGTTACTCAAGTCTTTAACCGGTCAGGTTTTGAAAACCCCCAAGGATGGAGATTACAGAGTCTCACTGGGCAACCTGTTTCTCTGTTCTGTTCTTTGGGAAAAGGGTTTCCTTGTACACAGACTGAGCTACTTTATTTCAATTTTTGCCTATTGTCTCTTGAGCTCCCACCATACAACACTGTAGGGCAACTCCATTTTCTCATAGACCTCCCCTAGGTACTGGAGGATGATTGCTTTTGGGTCTGAAGTTACTTCTCCCCCAAAACCTTATTTCTCCAGGCAGACTAGTCTCAGCTGCCTCAACTGCTTTGCATAGGACAAATGCTCCAGCCCCAAAAACCTCAGTGGCCTTTGCTGAATTCACTCCAGTTTGTTAGTATATTTCCCATATTGGGGGGCTAAAACTGAATGTAATATCTAGATGTGGTCTAATGAGTGATGAACAGATAGGATGATCCCTTTCATCTGTCTCTTGATCATGACCTGTTCACACAGCCCAGGATGCTGCCAGCCCTTGTTGTTCACACCAGGCCCCAGGGCTCTTCTCATAGACCTGTTCCAGGCCACCCCAGCCCACTCATGTACCACTGCAAGGGGCTTCTCCCTTTCCTGTGCTGGACTGGGCATTGGTCCTGGCTGAACTTCATAAGGTTCCTATTGGTCCATTCCTCCAGCCTGTCCAGGTCAATCTGGATGGCAGCCCGGCCCTTGAACCAAGGAATTGTTTCTAAATTACTTCTTTATAGCTTATCCTTCCTTCCTCCTGTATTTGCCTTTTTGCATTGGAGCTCCATCATGAGCCTCCTTAATTTGATCATGAAGGGGTCTAGAATCTGTATCTCCCACATCACAAGAAAACTTTCCAAACTCTCTTTCATGGGGAAGCCTAACAATACATATTTCTCAAGCTTTATCGTGAAGCTAGGCTTTCATGCCATGTACTTTCATGCACTTTAAATTAGACTAGCAATGGAAGACCTGTTTCATCCCCTGGGCACTGTGGTGCTTATCTCTTTTGTATGGAATAAACAGTGCTCGGAGCACTCCAAAATGTGTGCAGTAAGGGGACCAACAGTGACAAATCAGTAGCAAGTACTATGTTTGGCACAGAATTTGAAGCCAGCCATAGGTTACTGTGTTTTTCAGAACAAGCTTAGTAGTAGGCATAAAAATTTTATTACTTCTGCATAAGACTATTACAGGGAAACCAGGTACTATCCCTGTCACTGCCCAGAATACAAAATACAATGAATTTTTCGCTTTCTCTGAACAGTAGTGTCAGTATCTTCAGTGAGATCTTAATAAATAGCTACTTTTTATGCCTTCAATCTCAACTACATCTAGAAATTTTACTCATGAATGGTACTATTTTCCTGGTTGATTTTCTTCTTTTCCCCTCTCTTTTTTGCCTTCAAAAAGAAATGAAGGAATAAAGTGAGAAACATTCAAAATGTAAAGACACTAAGACAAGTACGCTCTCTGGTTTAAACCTATTTATTTAGCTTCAGCCCCAGCGGGAATGAATTTGTTCCATTGCTTTCTATTCTCCAGTTTGTTCTTTGATTATCACATTTTATTTTGCTTCATTTCATTCCATATGTTTTATTTCCATTTTATTCTATCATTCTTAATGTTTGTCATGTTCCCTTTTATATTCCTTCAGGTTTTAGGAGTAAAGCTTAAATATGTCAGAAGAGCATTTCAGGTGTGTTAGAGAAATTGTTGTAGAGAAGCTACTTCAGTCTAATGTTCTTGAAATACTTCTTTCTTCAGAATTACCCGCTTTGTAGAAGTTTCACTTTTATCCAGAGTTTGAGTCCTAGACATTTCTTTCCTTTATCTCCTTTTTTTTTTTTCTTTTTCAGTGGTTTATCTCTTAGACATTAAATAAACATTATTTCTTTCATTGGACTTCCTTTTGTTTCAAGAAGGACGAAGGAATTCATTGAAGTAAAGGTCAGATGAGACAGAGGTGTCTATCCGATTTTTAAAACTAATAATCTTTCTAGGAGAGAGAATAAGGTTTCCTACTAAAGCATGATTTCCAGAACATGTTGAGCACCTGCAGCTCCCACTAACTTCAGAGGAATATGTGCGTACTAAGTATCTCTAAAAAATTAGCACAGTGCCCTTCCCTTGCACTTCTCCAGTCTGTGCCAAACACAACAGGAACCCAATGGAAGTAAAGGGATTTATCCTAAAACAGATGCACATATGGATTTGGGGGTGAAAAGATGGAATGTTTGTGTTAGCATAACATGCTTGCCCACTTGAAATTTCATCTAATCCTGGATTAACTGTCGCTTCCATGTGACCAACTTACTCGCTATGGCTTATTTGGCAAAACTACAGTAGATGATATGACACAGAAACAGTGAAAAAAAATGTATGGAGGGAGTTAAAACTATATAAAATTGATTAAAACCAAATTACCTATGCAATGTGGGGCAGAAAAATAAAAGACATTTTACTTTCTGTTGACAACTTACAAGGGAATCAGGCAGTGCTTCTGAATCTTTGTAAGAAATGTTCCTAAATATGATACTTACCAGTCTGTAAGATAGAAACTTAGGTAAAGAAATCTTACTACAGCATGAAGAATCAGGAGAATTTGCTCTCTTGACATTCATGAACAGAACTGCAAAACCTACATTGAGAGTCAAACAGCAAAGAAGAGAAAGAAAGGTCCACCCTACCAAAACAGACATGGCAAGGAGGAATCTTTGGAAAGAAGTGGCTAAAGCATCTGTTTTGTTTTGACAATCATTACCTTGTGAAGAAGGTAATAATAAGAAGGAAAGAAAATAATTCTTTCCTCTGGGGCTTTTGTGGGACTCTATATGTTTGAAAGTCAAAAGATTCTGATAAATGGCTTCAGTGCGAGACTGTATTGCACATCTTCAGCTGACACAGCTGTGAGACACATGTATTTCATGTGTATTTCATGTGACACGTATATCTTGCATTATGTGGAAACATAAAGATAGTAGAGATTTGAAGTTTTTAGAGGCTGGATATGATAGAGCAATTCAGGAAAAGGGAAATCTGATATGATGACTTGCCGGACCTTTTCTGAACTTGTCTTGGCCTGTTTTGAGTTTTTTCCCTCCTTGTCAAGCTGTAACATTTTTCTAATGACTGGATGTCTATTTCTTGTTTTGCTTAACTTATGCTGGTCTTTGAATAATACTATATGGTGTAACGGCAATTTTTCTATAAGTAATTTTAACATTTCTTTGCAGAATGAAATAATTGACTCCAGCATAATGATGCAGGGTTAGAGCAATATGAGTGTGGTGTGATGGTGATGGGAACCCAGGATGCTGTGTGGAGGAGTACAGGGTGGTAAAAGATGGGGCACAGAATGACACTGGAGACCCTGGGGGTACAAAAACTCCACAATGGTCAGTTGAAATGCAAAGAAATGCAAACTTGGGAGCTGAGCAGAACTGGTTTAGGGATAGCAAAGAAAATGAAGAATAAGGATGTGGGGTAGGTAAAGCATGTCATGATTACTAAACTCAGGTATAATGTGAAGAAAGAATAAGGTATGAAAATGTGTAATCTATAAAAATGTGTAAAAATATCCCCATCTAGAGCCCAGGGGAATGTGACAGAAACCATTAGCAACATACTGCTCCTAGCAAAGGAAAAGAAGAAATCCCATCATCAACATCACTCTCCTCAGGGATGCTGTTGACTCACTGCAGCTGTCTTGTTAATTCTGAGGAAGATTGGCTCTGTTGGCCTTAGGATAGAGAGCTGCAGTGGAAAAGAGCATATCCAGAGAAAAAGTGTAGAAAATAGGAAGTTTTGTGTAACAATTTTTAACAGTACTGTTAATGACATTTGATTTCTATTAAGTAGAGAATTTGGAATAGAAGAATATTGAATATTTGATTAATTTGGTGAATGTTAATATCATTATAACTGGACTAAAAATGATAATATTTTCTCTATTTTAGCTACATTTTATTAGGGCTAACAATAAATTCTTGGCTTAACATGTATAGTGTTCTCCCTTTTTACCCATAAGCAGAGATAGAAAGTAATAAATATAAAATTAGGTGATGGTGACTTAAATCTACTGTATAATGACTGATTTGTATAAACTCTTATATATCTGCTTTTAGCCAAAGCAAATGCAGGTCAACTCGATGGTGTGAATTGCTTTTGCAGATCATGGCCGATAAACAAAGAACAAACAATTCTACAGCTCAGCTGATGTCTGATAACTTGGTGAATCACAGTGGCTGGAGGATTAGATATGAAAATAATAAAATTCTAGACCAAATCATAACAGAATTAAGATAAGAAAAGGTATCTGATATACCTAAATCTGTTCTAAAAAGCATTTGCAGTTAATCTGATGGAATGTTGGTATGACTTGTAACGTAATTTAATATTTAGACACTAAAATTCCAATTCAAGAACTGTACAAGAGTCTCTACAGACAGCTGCGATTAAAATAATGTAATTATTGGTGTACAAAGCTACGTTATCTTAACCAAATCTCAGAGCATCTCTACCATACTTCAGATGCAGAGTACTGACAGCTGAAAAACTTTAAGTCTAAATTAACTTACACAGAAATTGACACTGAAATAATGAAAGGCTTGAATTACAAGTGATAATATTATTGTTGTGCAGTTATGTTTATAAATTCAATCTGTTTTGACTAATAGTGTTAAGACAGAACTGTAAGAGAGGTGTTCCTAAATTGCAGCAAGAATTTAAACATCAAAATAACCATATATTTTGAAACCAATTTTTTTTTCCTAGAAATCTTCCCCAATAAAAATGACTAAAACTGACAGTCCTGACTAGAAATGGGTTTTGTGATCCAACATGCATGTTAAACATCAGAACAAAAGTCATTAAAGAATCCTAACATGGAGAAATACCCACAATCACCTTAAACAGTGCACTCCATTTCCATAGAAGTCAATTTCTATACTGAAGTGCAAGAACCAAGTGGCTTAATTGCTCATTTGTCTGTAAACCTCTGGGATAGAGAATATTAGTTTATTTAATGCATAAATACTCCTGAGTAATTTGCCCCATATTTATTTTCCACTAGTGCATCAATCATATTCATTTGACAGGGTTCTGGAAAGCGTAATCATTTGAACTGACCATACAAAATGAAATATGCCAACCTTTTCTGAAGGTGATGGGAAAAAAGAAATCCTTTCACAACTAAATGCAAATACCACGTTACACATATTTCCATGTGCATATTTCCCTAAAGAGGCAGAACTTACTCAGTAATTCCCTACTATCCTCTTTCAACTCCCGGAAAGATGGAGATGGAGATGGAGTAAAGAAGAATCCTAGACTCCAGATCACTGTACAGATGTCCAACATTATATAACAAAGATAAATTATATGGCAAAGATAAGTAAAAAGATAAATTATTTCTATGGCCAAAATCAATCAGGATAACCTAGTCTAAAACAAAAGCAGAAACTTTCCTTTACAAGAGATAGTAAGAGAGAAAGAGAGAAAATAACTCGACAAAATAAATCTGAATCTTTGTCCATGGAGTCTGAATCCTTCTGCTACTAAAAAAATAAATTCCAATTCTCAACCAAGTCTTTGTATTCAGCTTTCACAGTCAAATCTTCAAGTGATGTCTTGTGATGTTAGCTGGAGGCTTTGAGTGTGCCTTGCCTTGCTTAAAAATATGCCACGAGAGCAGCCTGAAACAAGGAGGAATGGGAATGAAGAACAGGAATGTACTGGAGGGTGAAAAAAAAAAGAAAAATACCCTACTGAATTTTTTTACTTCTTTAATTATATATGACACTAAACTATGAATGTGACTTCTAAATTTTCAATCTGTAGAAGTAAAGAGGTCTTTATACTACTCTTCTCTGTTACTGCGTCTATAAATCTGATAATCTAGAATAGACATTGATTCAGAAAGAGGTACAAGTATAAGTGTGAAAGCATCTAAAGCCTACCTACTTAAGGACTTCATATCTGGCTAATAAATCTGGAATAGTGACAGAAGGACAGAAGGTTATGTGGCTGCCCTCTTGAATCAGCCACATGAATTCAAAGAAAAAAAAAAATCATGTTATTTTTTCATAATCCTCTTTAGGGTTGGATTTTTTTAATTTTTTTTTTGTTTGTTTTGTATTCTTCTCAAATGAAGCAAGTTCAGTCACTTCTGTTTCCTTGAGGTATCATAGAGAGCCAGTAAATTCTTGTTGATTGAGTAGCTCATATTTAAATATTAAGTAATTTCTGAGGCATGAGTTTTGTTCATCCTGAAAACATCTAAATCCCCATTGAATGTCTTGTATCTGATCTGCACAAAAAGCATCAGTATACATACACTAACGAACCTCAGATTTCATCTTCCCAAATGATATTCTCATTCTTGATATAAAAAAGCTACAAATAAGAACAATTTAGAGTGAGAGAAAATGAGAGTTGTCATTTTGTAATTTATCGTGAATTTTAAAATGTTTAGGTTATGTGAATGCCACCTTGTGTAAAACTTTTAGGTTTGAGCTAACGACTTCATATTTTCAACATCGAAAGAAATAAAAAGATGCCTCCAGAAGGTGATTCATCAACTTGTTTTAGACACTTATCCCAATCTGAGATGAATCACCCTCTGAAGGTGCCCATGCACATTTCCACATAGCATTGCAGCCTCTGAAGTCAAGTGAATGCATTAAAAAAATCTCAGTTCAGATTTTCATTTAACTTCCTATCCCCTGATAATTCACAGAAAAGCTAAAGCACAAAATCAATAGCGGCTCAGGAATTATTTAAGTTTTTTTTTTAAAAAAGTCATTTGTTATTTTGGGGAAAGTTGCCTCATTTTCAGTCGATTTCATCATTGGGATGGGTAGGAAAAAGCTGACTGGTGAGTTCTTTACTTTAGCTGTACTATACCAGCTTTGCCCAGGCTCCACTGCATCCAGGACAGTGAGCTCTCTTTAGCAACAAGAATCGTATTTCTCAGGAAAGTTTTTTTATTTTTTCAAGTTAACAGCTTACTATTAATTATAGTATTATCAATTTTACATACACCAGAGAAGGAATCTTATTGCTTGCCATTAAAGTTCTGCTAGTTATAGGTAGTTATTGCTGCCTTGATGGACAGCAGCAAATCAAGAATTTTGAAATGCCGTCTTTATAGTCTGCTTTAAAGTATTCCCAAATGTAAATTATCTTCCTTGATAAAGATAAACTTAAGTCTACATGTATGTTATCTTTATTGTATGTTATGGACTAACTGCTCAAGGAGACTGACCTTGATACCACAACATATATAACTATGTAAATAATTTGATTGGAGAACAGCATTTGGCAAGCTGAAGTCAGTATCTAAGACAATCAGTTTATATCAAAATAAAGGATAGTAATAAGAAGAAAAATAGATAAATTTTTCAAGCAAGAGGCTTATGAAGGTTGATTATTAATTTTTAAATTTAACTCAAACTTAGTTTATCCTTGTCCTGGTTTTGGCAGGGATGGAGTTAATTTTTTCCTCTCAGTAGCTGGTATGTTTTGGATTTCGTGTGTGAAGAATGTTGATAAACACCCTGATGATATGAGTTGTTGTGAATGAGACCAAGGACACCGTCCTGCTTTCCAAATCTTGCTAATTTGCAGATGCAGGAAGCTGGGAGAAAGACAGACAGAATAATTGATCCAAACTGGCCAAAGAGAGTATTCCATGCCATAAACGTCATGCTCAGTACATAAGTGGGGGCTGGCCAGGGCGGGTATCTGCCTTCCTGGCATCCATCTTTCTCTTCAGTTTGCTGGCATCGTTCCCTCTACCTTGCTGGGTCCCTTTTTGCTCCTTTGCTTGCCGCTCGGTTTTGTTTCCGTGATCGCTGCTCGGGACGGGCTGTATCGGTCATTGGGACATCGGGTGGTGAGAAAACATACATTGTTCACCTTGTGTATTTTAGTATCCTTATATTCTGTTATTATTGTAGTTTTCCTTTGTTATTTTAGTAAATTGTCTTCATGTCAACCCACGAGTTCTCCTTCCTTCCCAATTCTCTCCCCCATCCCGCAGGGGAGGGGGAGGGTGAGCGAGAAACTGTGTGGTGATTCGGGCTAAACCGTCACAGATACATATAGTAAATGACTGATAGATGGAGTTTAGAAGAGGTTTTGGTTGAGATATTTCATAGTAATTAGGCTACTCAAGAAAATAATTTACTCAGTCTTATTGATGGGAAATTGCAAGCTTCCATTCTACTAATCTATTATGTAATGCACTTAAACATGTTGATTGTGAGATTTTACTTTGAGTGTTTTGCCTAAGCATCTGTGATTGAATTGTGCAGTAATGAGCTTAATGACAACCATTGAAAGAGATGACCCTTTACAGGCCAGATAGTGTAAGAATAGAGTAAGAAGAATGGTTTAACAGTTTGGATCTTTTGGCTCTTGCAAAGTTAGCAGAAACTGATTCATGCAACTAGCATGAGTAAAGGGATGTGTTTAAAAAAAAAAAAAAGGGGGGGGCGGAGGTTTGTTGTGAAATGTGAATCTGTCTTTTCTTAAACTCTGCTTGATTTTAATAGCTTTGAACAGACCCACGGGAGAGTCTTCTCTTATTTTGATAATTCTTCACTCTTTTAAGACGTACCACAACCCCACCTCTGGGAGTGTGAAGTCATGTCTCGTTATATAGAGTAGACGCACAGTAAACAGAAGCGATAATGGATGCTGCAAAATATCTAGCCAGTGGAGCCAATTGCTGACAAGGAGGGAGAACATTTTGTGAGGGGAAAATCGCAGACAGACTGTTTGAATAAACAGGTAGAGGGGATGGGCAGCAGTAGATTTAACCAAGAAAGCTAATGGGGGCTGTAGCCTCCCATTAGCATTGTCATGTGTGGAATATACATTCCTTTATCACAAGTTGTGGGCATGCCTCTGTAGGTCAGCTCTACTGACTTTGCCTCTAAGGCTGAGCCTTTTAATTGATGATTTAATTGATTTAAAATTGAACTATTTATATAGTTATATAGCTTTGCTTGGTTTTGAATGCTTAACCTTCACAAATAGAATTAGACCTTCTTGAATTGACATACAGACCTGCAGTTTATGACTTCAAAGAGCTATTACTTCAATACATATTAAAAATCGCTGTAAGTTACTGAGATTATTGAAAATGGTTTATACTGGGAAGGAAGAACGTGAAGCTGAGACCAAGTTACATATTTACATTAAGACAAGGACTTTTCTGATCCATTCACTTTCTTTAATGAGTGCATGTGGAGGTGGATGTCTGTCATATGTTCCACTTGCTGCGTTTGGACTTTGGTTCGGTATGGAAGGTGGAATCTGGATATCACCTGGAAATCTACAGACTTGTTTTGCCCCACAGATGACAGTCCAAGAAACACCCAGCCAGGCCCCAGTCTGATTCTATCCACTCACACTGGAGAATCATGTGAATGATCCCAGGCAACCTTTTTGCTTGCTTTGGTGGACTGTTGTTTGTTAGTATAGGATTAGGGCTGTGCAATGGGCGACTATGCACTCTAAATGTAAAGGGATTGAAAAGTTGAAAGTGTGGCTAGACTTTGTAAATTGGGGAAAATGTGTATAAATGATTGTATCCAAAATAAAGGACTGGTGTTACTCCTGCTGGATTGCTTTGTCCTAAAGGGAGAGCGAGAAGAGAGGGTACTCTTGTCTGCCTCTGTAGCCAGCATCTGTGAGAGAGCACTGTGGAAAGGGTTCAAAATTCACCCCCTGGGTGCAGAGGGCATGGAGGGAGCTGCATGGCTATCTTTGGAAGCAGATGATGAAATTTAAAACTCTGGCTGAATGAAAGAGCCAAGTCTGTGCCAAGCTTGGCATTTCTGGTCAAGAAGAGCAAGAAGGCAGTGTAAACTCAAGCTGCAGGCACAACCTCAATGTGATATATTAGCACACACTGCTAAAGATACAATCAAAACAAAGGTCCACAAACTTATGCTATTTTTTCTTAAACAACTTAGTGGATTAGTTTTGCACATACGTATTTAAGTGATGGCGTTATGCAAAACTCCTTTACCATAAGGTGAATAAACAACAACTGTTTTCTTAATTTTGACCATTGCTGACCTTCTCTGCAACTGTATGTGTGTGTTGAAGAGGATTGTTTTTCCTCTAGTCCTTCCTGCCTTCCATTTTCAGAGACAGCAACATCAGCGATGTAATTGCTTGTTTACACACACAGTTTCTTGACCTGGAACAGTTTAAGCATTTACCAAAGTGATGGAAAGGTCCCCAAAGCCTTAATGGCTTCCGAAAACTCCAATGAATGACTGCAAACTGTAACTTAAAGATTGTGGATGTTTCTTCCTGAATAAGTAACTGAATAATGTTAAATGCCCTTAGGGGGAAAAAAAAATATTCTGCTGTAACATGGAAGCAGACTACAGTTCTTTCAGTCTGAGAAACAGAATTTTGGGGCACTGGGGAAAAGAACTCTGAGGAAGAACTTGAAGTGTTTTCCATTCAAAATTACAGATGTTTTCATACTTTTGTCTTTCTGATTACATTTAAAAAAATTAGTTATTGTTTTCTTTTTTATTTTTAGTCAATTTTTATACAATTCTGTTTAGATGGTATTAGGAAAAAAAAAAGTCAGGACTTCTCAAATGTGTAAGTTACAGAAAGTCTGTTTGCCTATGATTAAACTGGATTCATCTAATGAATAATCAGTGTGCTTTGCAGGATGCTGGGAGGAGTCACAGTATCCTTGATTTGAGAAAATCGTGTCTGGCAGTGAAAGGCGAGCTGCCATCAGGTCTCTAAACTCCAGCTCCTGAATCCCCTTTGCTGCCCCTCTCTGCTCTGGGCAGATAAAGGCCCTGCTCTCCAGAACCCCACCGCTCCCGGGCCCGCTGGCACCGGGATGCCACTGGATGGCAGCATTTTCCCATGCAACTCCGCAGTGAGGCAGGGGAGATAATCATTCCGGGGAAAAAAAACGGTTTAAATAAAAAATAAAAAAAGAGAGTGGGGAAGGAAGCAGAAACCATGTTGGAGGTTGCCACTTTGAAGACCAGCATGCGTCTTCGCTTCAGTGTAACTTATGCAAATCTCCTTTGCAGTATTTGCCTCTCTTCTTTTAATTCCCTTGCAGATAGGACACACAAATTGAAATGAGGAAATCAAAGGCAGGGTCTGACTTTATTTTTTCAATGCTTTTCTAATTAGGGGATCTATTCTAGCATTGGAAGCTGTCTCATGTCTCTGAGATGATGAGCGGTATTTGTGGGTTTTCTCCATTCTCTTTCTTTACCATTGTAGCAGTTACTTTTTTTGCTCTTTGGGCTTCTGCCTCAAAAAGTACCTACCAACTGCTGATTTGCTTGCCCCCATGGTTTGCACAGGCACTTATATGCATGAACTTTAATGCAATTAATTTAAACTCCATAGCTGGTGAAAATTAATGACCTTGTGAATGATGTGACAACTTCTCTCCTGGCATGGACCAACTTCTCCTTTCTGTTTTGGGAACAAACACCTCCAACAGGTCCTGCTTCCAGTACACCCTCAGATATGAGTGCACCCTCAGCAAGATTGCTAATGACCCCACCTTGTGTGGTGCAGTTGACATGCTGGAGGGAAGGGAAGCCATCGAGAGGGACCTTGACAGGCTGGAGAGGTGGGCCTGTGCCAACCTCATGAAGTTCAACCAGGCCAAGTGCAAGGTCCTGCACATGGGTCAGGGCAATCCCAAGCACAAATGCAGACTGAGCAGAGAATGGATTGAGAGCAGCCCTGAGGAGAAGGACTTGGGAGTGCTGGTGGATGAGAAGCTCAACATGAGCCAACAATGAGTGCTTGCAGCCCAGAAAGCTAACTGCATCCTGGGCCGCACCAGAAGAAGCTGGGCCAGCAGGTCAAGGAGGGTGATTCTCTTACTCTACTCTGCTCTCCTGAAGACCCCACCTGGAGTACTGCGCCCAGTTCTGGAGCCCCCAACATAAGAAGGACATGGACCAGTTGGAGAAAGTCCAGAGGAGGCCACAAAGATGATCAGAGGGCTGGAGCACCTCTCCTATGAGGACAGGCTGAGAGAGTTGGGGCTGTTTAGCCTGGAGAAGAGGAGGCTCTGGGGAGACCTGATAGTGGCTTTCCAGTACCTAAAGGGGGCTTATAGTAAAGATGGGAAGAAAATCTTCAGCAGGGCCTGTTGTGACAGGACAAGGGGTAAAGGCTTCAAAATAGAGGGAAGTAGATTTAAATTAGATATTAGGAAAAAAAAAAGATTACAATAAGTGTGACAGAACACTGGAATAGATTGCCCAGTGGGGTGGTGGATGCCCCATCCCTAGAAACACTGAAGGCCAGGTTGGATGGGGCTCTGAGCAACCTGATCTGGTTGGAGATGCCCTGCTTCTTGCAGGGGGCTTGGACTGGACGGCCTTTAAAGGTCCCTTTCAACCCAAACTATTCTATGATGCTTTATAGTGCAGAGTATTACCTAAGATGATTTAAATCCCTGACTTAGGGGCCCAGGAAGTGGTCTGTGGCAGCATTTCCTTTGTGGGCAGTTCCAAGGCTGACCCAGCTGCATCTAGCTTTTGTGTAAGCTCCCCATCAGGTTGTGAGTTGGAAGGCCAAATACAAAATAGGAGAGAGCTCAAGCTAGTAAGCTTAACAGAGGATCTGCAAAATAGGTTGTTGTAAACTCTGTGGCATGATATTCCATTGAAGATTTATGGAGGGAAAGATAGATAACCTACTGTTATCAGTTAGTGTTTTGAACTGATTAGATGGGGAGGAGGTATGTATGTGTAGATAGAAATGCTTGTATGTATAACTAAAAAACAATGGATTACATGTGATGACCCAGACAATGGCAAAATAAGTAGCCTCAGAAGGATTTAGCGAAGTGTCATGTTTCAGAGGTATTCTTTTTATTATTCTTTATTATTTTCTCTGCATTTTCTTGTAGTTGAGAAGATGTAATTTGGTCTAGTTCTGTGGGGAGGAAAAAGGTAATGTTCAGTTAGATGAGCTCTGCTGGCCACAACATGAGGTGGAAATGACCGTGGCTAATCAGGGCTAAGTATTTTGGACTATGTGATCTTCTCTAGCTTAGAGTCAAGCTAACTCGTTCATGAATGCTGGAGCAAAACTATCTATCTTCTGTTTGGAGAATTGCAGCTCATGGTCTGTTTCAGTATTACAGAAAAAGCTCTTAAGCTGTTTTAAGGCCTGTTGTTTTGCTTTTTTTTTTTTTTTTTTTTTTTCCTCCTTGTTTTGTCTTCACCCCACCCCTCACCATGGCCTTCCTATGCCTGAAAATATTTAGTGTTAGACAATGTGGTTTCGTTTGGGAAAGGTTAGTGGTTTAGAGGCTTGCACTGTTTAGTTCTTCAAGGGGAACTGGAAGGTCAGAGAGGGGAGATAAATTGTGCTTCCTTGCAACAATTTTAGTTTGCTGGTATTAATTTTTCTATATTCCTGTAAGTTAGCTTTACCAAACCAATCTCTGACACCAAAAGTGTACACAACTGATAAGTGTGTGGAAAGCACTCCCTCCTTTGTCATCTCAGAAATGCTGTTTCTTCATCGTTAGTACCCACCCTAATTTTAAAGAAAGCTGCACACATATTGCTGGCTTCTGGGTAATGCTCTTCTGTCTGATGTGGAGAGCATTGCTGGCATTATTGCTGAGCATTCAAGGCTGTCAGCTTACATGTCTCAAGCTCCCTTTGTTTTCTCCTTTCATCCTCTGACATGTATTCGGTCTCATTTCTTTTCTGCTTTCCTTTGCTTTTCCTCCAAAGATACGTATGTTGAACTGGCCAGAAGTTATTCTGCTCCTGACCTTCTCTGGGCAGCTATTGAATCCCAAATACCAGAGAGCGAGCGCGCTGCAAATACCGGCAGCAGTGTGCCTCTTACTTGATCATTAGGATGAAAAGAGAAACGAGTAACAGAATGATATAGGTACCAGCTTTAAAAGTGCTGGTATTTAAAAGTGCATTGCAGTCAGATTAGATGGGGAGGAGGTATGTACGTGTAGATAGAAATGCTTTCAGGCCTTTTAAAAGTAAAGAACAGCCTAGGACTATTTTTTATAGAAATGCCACTTGTGAAAAGAGAAGCCTTTGAATGATGTATCTGTTGTGCTCCTCAACAACAACACAGGTTGCTGAGGGGCACTGTTGGTGGCCCTCAGTTCCGTAAGTGCTGCTGGCCAAATAGATGCTGTGTGTGAGGGTGCTCCTGTGCCACGACAGGCACTGGCTCTTGCAGGCCTTGACTTGCCTTCTGAGAGACCAAGTGGCTAATTCCTGAGAAAAGCAAAGGGAAGCTGACAAATCTTGGGCATTAAAGGCAGCTTAATGTGTCCTTGGCTGCTGTGCCCTTAGAGCACGGGGGCTGCTGGAGGGAAATTTAATGATGTTTTTGCTGGGCCATTTATAGAACTGTGGTTTGTGGTGAAAATAAAAGACTGAGGTAGCTGTTAGAAAAGTAAAACTGTGGAGTTAGAAACATCTGCTGTTGTCTGTGTAGTGAAAACCCAGTCTATGAGGAGAAAATAAAAGATACTGATACATTCTTCTTTTAAACGTTTCTGTTGATATTTAGAGATCAAAATTAAAAGCTAGTCTACCAGACATTTTTAAAGAAAAGTATATTGTATTCTATATAGGTAAATAGATCATCATTCCTACTGTTGACAATACCTTAGAAAGGAGATAAACTTGCTCACAATTGGTTAGAGTCCTGCTCTCCTCTTCTTCTACCTATCATGTTGGGGAGGTGTATATAGCTGCATTGCTTGTAAGACCCTGCTGGGAAATTTTAAGCACAAAAGCAAAAAAAAAGGTAGACTTTGATTAGAGTAACATAGCTTCAGGTCTTGGCGATAGCTAATGCCATGCCCTGAAAGGATGGTCTGTAAATACCATCAATACTGTCTAGACATTGTACGTTAAGTACAAGTGTGAAATGATTAACATTTTTGAAGTGGACTCCACCACTGTTAGTATGACCTGCTTTCCACTCCACAATTCAGACAAGGTAACGGACATGTATTTGTTCACTTGACTGCTCTCTACTCAGTAGGATTAGAATAGTCTAACTCGGCTTTGTAGTCATAGCCTGCAACTAACAGACCCAGCTTTGACTGAGGGTGTACAGGGGGTTTGGAGCAGGGCAAAACTGAGTCCGTGCCCAGTGTGAGGTACTGAGCAGCCTCAGAGCACGCTGACTGGTATAATGCCTTGGCAAGACTAGGTTTATGGCACTGGCTATTGCATAATTGTGACTCTGGTTTGTTAGCCAGGTAATCATGCATGGGATGATGTCACCTGTTATAAAATGGTGTAGGGTAGCTCCCTTGTTTTATCCAAATGAATTATCAGCCAAGATATGGGTGTGATGGTACTTAAGCAGAGACTTGTAAAGCACTTGCATTTGTCTTATTTATGCCTGTTCTCTCTGTGTGCAAGAAAGAAGCAGAAGAGGCAAATAATAAATGGAGGAAATATGTAAACAAGAAATTTACTCAGTATCACCATGCTTATATTGCTCACTTGTGTGTCAGCTTTTTATATCTATGTGTTTAATTGTCTACATTGAAGCATGATGTAGAAAACCTTCTAAAGGTTTTCCAGGGTAGAATGATCTTGAACATACCTCCACTACTGTTTTAATAGATAGTTACGCTAGCAAACATCCTAACATAGAGACATTGCAACCACGAGTCACATCATTGTTAGCAGAATCAAGACAAGAAATATGAAGCCTAAACAGGAAAGCAATGTCACAGAATATACAACTTGCTTCCTCTCATCTCCACTGTTTTTTTTATTTTTATTTTTTTTTTTTTTAATAGCAGCAGGAAAAAAAACCCTCATGATTTTTATGGGGCCTGACTCATGACTTTGAGCAAGCAAAGGAAATGACATTGGAGCAGGGAGAACCTTTTCTCACAGCATTCACGTCCCTGGAGCCCAGGTGTCCTTGTCTGCCAAGGACACTGCTCTCTCCTTTTGCAGCCACCTTGAGCCCACTTCCAGAGCCTGACAGCTTCCAGAAGCATTCACAGCGTGCAGCAGAGGTGATGCTGCTAAAGCAAGGACTTGTATTCCTGCTGGTGTGGCTAGATGGTGCTCTTTACATCTAGCACATGCTTTTCCAGCCTTTTTGAAACTCGGTCAAAAAAGTAGTATAAGGACTGAAGTAACAGCTGACCTGTGCACTTTTGTGCAAAGGCAGAGGGGTCCGTGCAGTGTCTTTACAGCACAGCTGTAGTCTGTGCCTGAGAGTAAATCAATAAACGCACTGATGCAGCAGCAGGCACAAATTCTGTCACTCACTTTCAACCTCTGTTTGCAGCCTTGGCAGAATCCTGTAATGGCCGATTTTCCTAACTTGGAAATCGGCCTCGCTCCTTCACTCTCCTTGTGAAAAGTGAAGAGAGGGGGCTGGAGCTTGCTGAGAGAGGTCTGTTATAGGGGAAAGTGCCTGTGGGCAGCGTCTGGAAAGCGGCTACGAATGTAGGCTGCTCCTCGTAGGGCTCTTCTTTGGAGGTGCCGCAGGTAGCCGCTGTGCAGCTCTTCAGAAGCTGTCCTAGATGCAGCGGTAGATGATGAAATATCTTCTAGCCTCCCTTGGACTCATAAGCCTGCAATAGCTGTCGGTGACTAATGAGAGATAAATTACATATTTTTCTAGTGCTGCCCTTTATAACAATTACGTCTTAACAGTGAGAGGAAGGAGGATAGCTAAAAGTAGGTTTAATCCCAAAGGAATGGTTCATTTCCGCTAACCACCGCACTTGTCAGTAGCTCTGTTCTTCCCTCAGCCTCCCTTCCTCCACTCCTCTCTTTCCCCTCACCCCGTCCCTCAGCAAAGTTACCTTTGCAGTCATGGCCTGCTCGTGGCAAAAATTAATGGCTTATTGGAATTTTCACACCTTACGGTGGTGTGGCATATATTCTTAGGAATTTTGTTTCTATGCACCACAGTATATCATTTCATTAAACTGCACGTCATGCTTATTTGCAGTTTTATCAGTCTCAAATGGCAATGAAATAAAGGAGAAAATAAAATGGAATAATGTCTAAATACATGCAGAGGGGTCAACGGACCCTATATGCTGACTACAACAACAAATTTATCGTCTTATTTATGTCTGGATGGGGGAAGGGAGCAATTTCCTCACTGTATTTTAATTAACTCTGTTTCACTGCATGGTAGTAAAGATAATAACCATAACATTAGTGCAACTACTACGCTATCAAATGCTTGTCACAGCCTAATATTCTTCAACAATATAGCTTCACAATGGAAACATGCACAACAAAAGAACAGCTTGTTTTATTAATTTACTACGGCCCTGTTTTTGGAAGGCCAGTATGTATTTCTGAGAAACTGATTAAGCTAGAGAGAAATATACATGGTAGAGAATAATATTTTTACTGGTGTGGGATTCATTTAACAAAACTGTTCCTTCAGGAAAACAGAACCAAGATGCTAATGTTATACCTCATTTATTGCCAGCATATTCAGTGACATTTCATAATGTACATCTGTCAGCCAGAGATATAAATGAATGAGGTGAACCATGCAATTTACCCTCAGGAAGTTCCATTAGAGCCCCCAAAGTATAATATTTATGAGGTCAGAATCAATTAATCAGATAGCTGTATTTGCTTTTCAGCTCAGCATGCTCTTCTGCACCAAGCTGTTGCATTGAGAAAGTCTTTCCTCTTTGGGAAGAGGAGTCAGTTTGTATGTGCTGCATGTACTCTGTTTTGTAAATCAATTCCTTTCCTCACACAGCTTATACTCAATGTAAATACAAACTATAAGTTAAAGGAATGCAAAATAAATCTCTATCAAAACACATCTCAGAATAGACTACTTGTATATCTTCTGCTCACTGCTGCAGCCCCACCCCATGCAAATCTGTTGAAAATGAGAAAACAACCTGGGAGAAAACAGTGCACCTCAACCAAAGATAATTCCAGTAAACAAAGTCTTGTGGGGGAAGGAGGAAGAAAAATAGTTGATTTTTAAAAGGTGAAAACTACTCATATAATCAAAGGAACTCAACTTTATGAAGAAAACCCATAGTACATTTCAAGATGCATTACCAAACTGGTTTTCCTTTGCAACTGTAATCTGAATGCTTGTTACTTTAATTCACCTTTCTTGATTTGATTGACTAGTTGCTTGCATGTGTGAGGTATTATTTTTTTGTTGTAAATTGCAGTGGTTTCCTGGGCTATTTTCAGATGTCTTACAAACTGCTCCTGGTGCTCTGACACCGGTGGAGGAGCAGGCTCTTGATTCTGCCAAGCAGTGATGTTGTTTTAGGGCTGGGCTCCTGGGAGATGCAGATGCACTGCAGTCCAGCTGTGGCCCAGCTGGGTCGTTCTGGCTTCTGCAGCATGCTCGCTGCCAATCTACCTGCCAGGTGTCAGCCTGGTCAGTGCCCATGGTGTGGCCTCTTGGTTTGTAAGTAGCGGAGTGTTTCTTGTGAAGATTTTTTCAAAAACTTAACTGTTATTCTGTGATTTAGATCTGGGAAGGTTTCACTCTGCATACAGAATGAATATTGATCATATTGTGATTTTTCTTTCCTTTTTTTTTTTTTTTTGGTAGACAACAGATGCAAAAGATAAATTTTGGTTGTGAAATGCATGTCAGTATGTTTGCACTGTCATAACTGATGCCAAGACGTGAGCCAGCATTTCTTAGTTTCTTGGAAAAGAATTTCTTTAAGATGGTTCAAAAATTACCTGTTATCTAATGAAATTACTTTTCTCTTCCCAAAACACTTCTTGAGGATGAAAGTGAGAGGAAGGGCACTGATAATTATCCTTAACATTAACTGGGGAGAAAGTAATCTTGATAGAGATGGCTCTCCTAGAAATAAAATGGGAAACTGCACACAAAATACATTATTTGTTGTGGATTTTACTTAAAGATTGAGAAGGCAAAGCATTGTTCTGGGACTATCTCATACTTCAGGTTCAGTGTTTTGCTCTTGAAGAATGAACATGGTAAGAAATAGTCGGGATTTTTTCCAACCAAAACTGTTGTCAAAAATAGTGATACATCCACAAACCGATACACCCCAGGATGGGAGTTCTGGGCAAGGGAGGAAGGAGGACTGAGGTCCACTTGTACCATATAGCCCCATGTTTGTAAGTGCTCACTTCAGAAATGCAGAGTAATGCTTAACACATTGGGCCCAGTTTGGAAGAGGAGCTCTAGTCTGAACCTTGTGTATCTAGGTTATCTCCTTGTGTATCTCGACTCACCAGATACTTGCTGGCCAAATGGAGAGGGGGGGAATTGTGACGTTTAGCAGTTTTAGTAGCCGAGTGTGACAGAGCTATCAGCCATAGAAGAAATCGATGGTCTAATTTATCAGGAATATAGAAAAGCAAGTTCGAGTACTTGTTTTATAAAAGTCAATTACAGTGACTTGAATGTTGCTGCTTCCATTCCCAAGTGAGCATCCCAACCATCCCTTAGGGAGTTTCTCCATTCTTTTTGAGCTCCTGTGCATCAGAATGAAACAAATGACAAAACTCTGAGACAGAAATCTGCTCGCCCGTGCAGCAGCAAAAAGTAGAGCTAGATGTTAAGGCATTTGTGACTCTCTTTATCAAACAGCTAGCTTATCAGCAAATGCAGTATTTTTTAACCATGATATCTGCAGAGTCTGATTTGTGTATGCTTATTCTCAGTACCTAGTTGGATCAAGGCACCGTGAAGACATCAGTGTTTCTCTTCGCTTGCTTTGACTTTCTCTGGGCTAGTGATCATTATTGATGGGGTGTCATTGACCAGCTGGAATTCATGATGTTTTTCTGCTTTGTGATTTTGCTGCTGAAGCCTTGTAAACAGAGGGCAAACACTTTTGGAACAAGAGTGAATACCCGTGTTTGCATATGAATAAGTATTATTATGGGCCCTTATTCCCAGCATTTATGCAAATACAAACTCATACATGTGAATGGGTGTGGAAAAGTGAACAAAAAAAAACAGAATCAAAATAGAGGGCTGGATTCAGGAAAATGTTTCTTTTCCCCTATTTGTCTTGCTCTCCTCATCTCTTCTGTTGGACAAGGGTTTCAAAAATTGCCCACACCAAGTTTTTGGTGTAAGACTTTCTGATGTGACCAGGAAGCAGAAGAAAAGAAGAAAGAATAGCTCATCCGTATGGAGGAAATGTCATGTAATTGTTTCTAGTCCATACTCCAAGTTTTCCTGCATCATCTACCATTGTAGAGCACCTTGAGAGGCCAAAATCATTTACAATTTTAGAACAAGATGAGGAAGTAATCACTTCCTTGTCAGGAGTAGTATCACAGGCTACTCTATGCTAGTAAATACGGCAGTTTAGGCTTTGCCCTCTTGAAAGTGGCATAGCACGCTTCCTATCTGTACAGGTTGAACTCTCCTTCTGCAACCAGTTAGGACTACCTCACCCTCCTGTCCATTGATACAGTCTCTGTCACATGCTACCCTGCACCATGTAGCCAGGAGCTGTCTGGGATACTGCTAGCGGCCAGGACTCAGACTGCAGGGTGGTGCTAGGGGGCAATACACTTGATAACATATTTTTACTGACAACTCTTCCAAAGTGGAGCAAGGGCAAGAGAATTATGGATTGACAAAGGAATAAGAGAAGCTACAAATGACTACATCTGGTGTTTGCGCAATGCTTCATGGCAAGACTTGAAGGACATGAGGTTAAGGGGTTGTCTCTTGATTTAGTACAGATCCTTCATTGCCCACAGGACCACTTCTTGGAGGCTTCTTTTAGATTAATTTATATGTGCCCTCCTAAGTTTTATGCACATTTATTACGGAAGCATTTAGTTTTTCTTATCTAGACATACCTGTTAGGATTCTACTTCTGAAGTTTTATCTGGCTTATATTTTCATGTTAGCATGTACAGCAATTAATTACTGAGATACCACCATGAGATTCCATCCCATAAAAGAAGGTAATGCTTCCTCTTTTTAGATCTATTTCGCTTTACTGTATCAAAATCCCCAGTTCGCAGTTGATATGTCCTGTAACTAGAGATCAGATGTACATTACTTATATATGCCATGACCCCTTTTAACACTTAGAATTACTGGTTAGCTGCTTGCATTACAGCAAAAGCTATGACACAGTCACCTTCTCAAATGTCCTCCAGAATCTCTCTTGCATATTGCAAGTAGTTCCTCGCAGCTCCTGTAGAGTGTCTCAAGCTGTATCTTAAACTAATATTTGGCTTATAAATGACAAAAAGGAGAGGCAAAAATGAAACCTCTGTAGAGGGCGAGAAAGATAGGAAAATCTTATCATGACACATTCTTTAAACAAGTCCCCAGAAAAGTTAAACGATTTTATTTTGCTTGACTGTGAAGATTTATGATTTTGTGTAGAAAGAAATCTTAACAAGACCTTGAAAATCAGGTAAGAATAGTACTTCTGATCACTTTTCATCCTGAACAAGGCAAGCAGTGCTAGAAAGTTTGTGAAGGTAAGAAAAGAAAGAAGCAAGAAACAAAGTTATTTCAAATGAACATATTTTTGGCCATCTGGGATAGAGAATGGTATCACAGAAAAGGAAGATCTGAAGATTGAAAATCAAATAATACATGACAGCAAGCTGAAAAGAGGAGTCAGGGAGTTAAGAGCAATCCAGCAAAACCAGGGAAACTAGTTACTACATGCAGAGAAGGATGCTGAACAAGAAAAATATTACTCAAAAGTTATTTTAAATAGGAGAAACAAAAAACCCTGTTCTACATCTAAGGCAGTGTACAGTGAGAACTAGAGAAGAATATGTAAAATACTTCTATGAACAAATAAACTAAGGTAAACTCTAGGACAGAGATCCACTCTGATCATTTTATGGGGAAAGCAATTCATCTCTCTGTTCAAAAACTTAAGGTGTTAATACTGTAAGGGAGGATACCAACTCAGTCTTAGTGGTACTAAGGATGGTCTAGGGGCTCTAGAAGAGAAGGGGGAAAAAAAAAAGGCATATGGTCTGTCCAGCACAATGAACACAGGAGAAGGTGACTATGGGTTTAGTGTTCAAGTGATTTGGTGGTGAAGTAGAAAGCCAGAAGAGTGCCTTTCCCTTTCAGTGACTCTAGAAGCAGGACATAGATATGTGGTTTTTGTATTGGAGCCAATGAGTACCTGGCACAGAGTAAGCTTAGTCTATATACACAGTCTGCAAAAGACTTTACGGATAAATGTACCTCTATTTATCTAAGATAATCTCGAAACCAAAATACAAGGAAAGTTCTATGGAAGTTGTGCAGAAAGTTTGTCTCTTTTCAGTGAAACGCATACATCTTAGTGAAGCCTGTCAGAAATCTACTGGAATGAGGTTAACATATGATATTGTTAAACTGAAGTAAATGTGTCTCCCTTATGCTGATTAATTTGAATTGGGATGTAAATAGAGCTCTGTGTTTTCTTTACAGGGAGGTAAGTTCAGATTAGCCTGTCATTTGAATTTATTCCATGTTCTTTAGTAATTTGCTAAAAGAATGGCCTTATTCCAGATGAGTTTAATTCTCTGTGAGATAATTCCATGGCTGAAAAAGCTTGTACTTGAATCAATATTTACTTATTTTTTTTAAAAAAAATTAGACTATATATGAGAATTTCAGTTGTCAGGGATCATAGCAGGGTCAGGAACAATGAACTGAATTATTGCTGCTCTTCTAGTTGAAGATAATGTGGAAGGATCTTACTAGTCTAAAAAAGGTTTTTATAAAGACAGCTTAAACCCGATCAAAAACTGCCATTATTTGATAGCTGACTGAACGCGTTTATTATCCTACAAATAAAATTGTTTGTTAAGCGATCAGCTAGGTTTTCTAAGTCCTATTATCACCAACCACTTTTCCTTGAAATAAAGCGGGTTTTAAGAAATATTCTCATTCCAGGACTATCTATCCTCTTGGTTTTTTGATACTTACACCTCCAGAAGCTCCACTGAAATCTAACAAGTTGCTGTATTTAGTTTGTTGTAACTAGGAGAATATAATTGGGCTTGATATCTTGATGTGTGTATCATCTGAGTCCTGTACAACTTGCACTGTTGTGTAATACATCAAATTTGTCCTGCTAGATAAATCAGGAGAGGGGAGATGGGAGGAAAGACATAATAAATCTAATGTTTCTAATCTGCATATAGAATCATAGAATAGTTTGAATTGGAAGGATCTTTAAAGGTCATGTAGTCCAAGCCCCCTGCAAGGAGCAGGGACATCTCCAACCAGATCAGGTTGCGCAGAGCCTCATCCAACCTGGCCTTGAATGTTTCCAGGGATGGGGCATCCACCACCTCTCTGGGCAACCTGTTCCTATGTTCTACCACCCTCATTGTAAAATTTTTTTTCCTAATATCTAATCTAAATCTACCTCCCTCTATTTTGAAACCATTACCTCTCATCCTATCCCAAAAGGCCCTGCTAAAGAGTCTCTCCCCATCTTTCCTGTAGGCCCCTTTTAGGTACTGGAAGACGGCTATCAGGTCTCCCCAGAGCCTCCTCTTCTCCAGGCTGAACAGCCCCAACTCTCTCAGACTGTCCTCATAGGAGAGGTGCTCCAGCCCTCTTATCATCTTCGTGGCCCTCCTCTGGACCCTCTCCAACAGTGAGAAAGAGAGGAAAATGTGATAATAACACATTCTTTAAACAAGACCCAGAAAAGTTTCTATGCTGGGGAGTCCAGAGCTGGACGCAGTACTCCAGGTGGGGTCTCAGGAGAGTAGAGTAGAGGGGCAGAATCACCCACCTTGACCTTCTGGCCATGCTTCTTTTGATGCAGCCCAGGATGTGGTTGCCTTTCTGGTCTGCAAGCATACATTGCCAGTTGTTTTCCTCAAGGCTGCTGTCAATCCGTTCTCTGCCCAGCCTGTATTTGTGCCTGAGATTTCTCCGACCCATGTCGACCTTGCACTTTGCCTTGTGGAATGTCTTGAGGTTTGTATGGGCCCACCTCTCCATCTGTCAAGGTCCCTCTGGATGCCATCCCTCCCCTCCAGCATGTCGACGGCACCACACGTGTTGGTGTTGTCAGTGAACTTGCTGAGGAGGGTGCACTCCATCTCACTGTCCGTGTTGCCAACAAAGATGTTGAACAGGGCCAGACCCAATATGGACTGCTGAGGAACACCACTTGTGACCGGTCTCCGCTTGGACTTTGAGCCATTGACCACCACTCTCTGCGTGTGGCCATCCAGCCAATTCCTTATCCACCGAATGGTCCATCCATCAAACCTATGTGTCTCCAGTTTAGAGACAAGGATGTCATATGGGACAGCGTCAAATGCCTTGCACAAGTCCAGGTAGATGATGTCAGTTGTACGTCCCTTGTCCACCAATGCTGTCACCCCATCATAGAAGGCCACCAAATTGGTCAGGCACGATCTGCCCTTGGTGAAGCCATGTTGGCTGTCACCAATGACCTCCTTGCTCTCCATGTGCCTTAGCATGGTTTCTAGGAGAGTCTGCTCCATGACCTTGGTAGACACAGAGGTGAGGCTGACCGGCCTGTAGTTCCCCGGGTCTTCCTTGTTTCCCTTTTTAAAAATGGGGGTTATGTTATTATTATATCCAAATGCAGAATCACTGTGTTGGACTCAGTTTATACACCAGAGCTGTAGCTGGGTAATCCAGAAGGTTGATGCACCTCCTCTTTCTCTCCCAGTATTTAGAAGAGAAGCTGATACCAGTGCAATGATGCCTTAACGAAAAGTACAGTTAATTATGTTTAACAAAAACAGAGGAATGGGGAAACTTCACTGCAAAAGTTTTCTAGTGTGTTTGGATTCTGCTGAAAAGTAAGCCCTTGGTATACTGGTATAATGTTCCTGACTGAATACTGCAGACACTTATTGGCCACTTAAACCTTTTTAAAATGTAAGATGCTTGAAAATTTTTGCAGAATAAAGAACTTTTGAGAGTTATCATATACTTTTCATTAACTGTTTCATTCTTGGTTGCTGAGTTCTTTACCTGGTACTGTATTTTTAACCATTTCTTAAATAAACCTAACGTGTCCTGTACCAGCTTCCCCTTTAACTTGACTTGTATATTGTTATATGCTTTTTGTATGTTTCTATTCCTTTCAAAAACAGAAGCAATTCTCTTAGCTTTCTAATAAGAGTAAAGTTTTGTAAGTAGTTGCGTGAGGAGGAGGGTAACACAGAAGCCAAGAGGCAATGGGGCTGGGAAGCATTTCCTGCAAGCTTTTTAATCTATGTGCTGCAGCCTGTGAGAAGAGTAAATTACCAGATGGTACACTTGTCACCATCTTGTCCTCCTTACCCGTCTGACAGGAAGTCTTTACAGCTCCTTGCTTCCCCGATGACAGGCTCCTTTGATTTCATTTAGCCTGTTTTAAGGGAGTAGGATGTCTGGGAAGGGTGGAGCATGCACGCCTGTGCGCTGGGCTTTGGTGAACTGTATTCAGCATCAGAGGGATATGTGCATGCAGTGTCTTTGCCCCTTGAATAGCAGCTTGTTTTGCAGGCAAAATGTGGGGACATTGATGGGTAATGCATTGTTTTCATCACCTAGGTAGGATAATTTGTAAATATCAGTGTTAGAGTATCTATTCAGAGTGTATTTTCAGAAGCTTGCTTTATGGAAATCTCCTTTTCCCTCTAAAGTTCTCTGTGATTTTAAGAGGAAAGTTATCTTGAAAGTTATCTCCCTCCTATTTGAGGGAGTTCTGGGGTCTGTTTTGGAGAGGCGAGTGGGTAAATGTTTCTATTCAGACTTTATTCTTCCTGCTGCTGCAAAGTGAATAAAACTTTCCAGGAAGGTTGAGGTGTGATACCTGGTTCAGATGATTGTACAGCGAATAGGTGGGGGTGGTTTTTTGTTGGTTTTTTTTGTTTGTTTGTTTTGTTTAGGTTTTTTTTTTGTTTTTCATGCAAGGACTAGCCGTGCTGAGGTATACTGTGTATGGACGTGCTGATGCTATAAAACCATCTTTTAAATTCATGATCAAGAGGTTGTAGCACCTTACAGAAGCTTGCCAGCTTGGTAGGTGAAGCTGAGGGGCTGCTGCTCCCCACATCCCATGGCAGCTGGGGCTGGCTGTGCTCACTGAGTGGACACCTCTGAGTACAAAGTGACCCATCTCCTGCCTGCTGCTCTCCTGTTTATGGCACTTTTGTTAAGCTGGGCAGGCTATGCTTTATCAAACATCAAGAGGGAAAGATCTAGAAGCATGCTGAATGGTGATTGTGCTTTACTGCAGAAGTTCAAGGAATCTTAGCGTTTAAAATAATTTATGTGAATGATGTGAGTGGTCTCTAGCCTTTCCAAACTTGGAGAAATAAAGACCTGTGCAGAGCCTAGAGAAGGAGGGTACTAGTTAATGGCTGAGTTTGCTGTAATGCAAAAAAGATATATTAATCACAGACAAGCTGGACTCAATGTATTTCAGGCACTCGTCTTGCCCATCCCTCACTGAAGAGTTCATAAAGCTCTCCAATGATGTGGATTCCACATGTTAGACAGGAGTTTGTACTCTGGTCCTGGATGATTTGCCTGCTTTACTCTTTTCCCTTCTATCTTTTGGAATACTTATTAATTTTTCCATGTCAGTATTTGTCTGATGCTGTTGATTTTCTCAGTCTCTTGCAGGGCTGTTTGATCTGTATATGATTACAGTAGTAGGAAACTCAATGTACATGTTTTACATAGTGCAAACAGCTCAGTGCACTTTAGTGGTGAAGATCACAGAACTTTTTTTTTTCTGAACAGAAGGAGGAAAAAATCCAAAATAAACTAATCTTGCATTTCTTTTTAATTTCCTTGAAATGTCCCCTCAGAAAGGGTAATATTGGTCTTAGTGTACATAGCTGACTTAAAACAAACAAAAACCACCAAAACCCAAAACACAGTATTTCTAATCCTTACTGTACCCTTGGAGCCAGACAATGAGTATTTCAGAGCGTGTTTTGTCAAAGCTTTTCTGACAAGCAATGATATTTGCTGTGAATCTTTTAAATTTTGAATGATAGGAGTATTTAGGAAATTAATTTATTTCAAAGAATTAGACTTTCACTGGAGATTATTTTTTCTGCTTTATTTCCCTTGAATCTTATAATTGCATCTCTCTCCTGTACCTGCAACACATTAATAATCTTCCTTTGCTTTCATCACACTCCGGTAGCTTTGGTTTGGTTTTATCAGCTGCTTCTAATCCTTTTGGTTTTCTTTACTTAAGTCAGAAACGGAAGCTTCAGTGGCAAGGTAATATAGTAAGTGATAATAATATGTAATGATACCTTCATTCCACTTTTTCCTCGTCTTCCCCTGGTCTAATGAATATTAATGTATGACATTCACATGAGAGCTAAAGTAAACAAGGAGCACATGTACACAAGAAAAAGGAAAGATCTTTCTATTTTGCTGAGCTTTCTTATTGCTGAAATGATAAATGCTAGATTAATGCTGGTCTCTGTGTGCATGCTGAAGGAGTGAGAGAGTCTAGAGATTAAGGGCTGCAAGATGATGCTTATGCCCTCTGTAGTCTGACCTCCCATATAGTTGAGATTATACTGTCATTCTTGTGCTAGCCCAGAGAAGGTGATAACTGGGAGGATGTGTTACATTTTTTTCAGAGTTGTGGTTTTTTTTGCTTCCCGTCCTGGAGAGGCCAGCTGTACTCACCACCAGCACATTTCCAGTGCCCCCTGGGAGGAAACGCTCTGCAGCAGGAGGCAAACACCAGCTAAGGTCAGCTGTGCTTCAATGCCAGAGTAGTTGGCAAATCTGTCTGTCACAGAAAGAGCAGCGGTGCCCTTTGCCAGTGAGCACCTTGCAGGCAATACAGATCCTGCTGGGGCTCTGTGGCTTCAGACCACTCCCTGGACCTGGATGGGTCCTTAACGTCTCCTTTGATTTTGCTTCTGTTGTCTTCAGCTTAGCTTCTCCTTTCCGACCATCTTTTGTGAATTCTCTGGTGATTTCAGTGGGTGTGTTGTCTTTCCTCGAGGGAAGGGAATTTGCCTTTTCCCACGTCTTTGCAATTTGCTCCCGTTTTCAAGCCATTGGGAAATAGAAGAACAATTAGATAGGAACGCTGAATAACCTGTATATCATAATAGTCTGGGACTGTACTAGGTATAGGTAAAGTTGTTACAGCAGTTATTCGTGGATGTGACACAACTGTACCTCTTTTTCCTGGGCAAAGCACTGACTGATGGTACAGAAAGAGGCATTAAGGCACGGGGTGAATGAATTATTTCTGAGGGGGATGGCCCCTTCCAAGTATGTAAGACACTAGGAATATTGCTCCTCAGAGCAACAAGAGCTGCCTCAGCTCTTTTCCTCTACCTTTTCTGTAATAGGGAAAGGTAGACTTCAGCTCTTTATTTCTGCAGTTATAAAATTTTTGGTTTACATATATTTCCAAAAAGCAGTGAACCAAACTTGGCAATAATAATATTCTACATTTGCACCTCAATTCTTGGCTGAAAGTGAGACGTAGCACTTTGGAAAGGTGAAAACTAAGGGAAAATCCTTTTTGTCCCTCTTTAAACTTCATGTTGGTATAAGAGGATGTTGAGGACTGAAAAGTGTTCATGCCAGATGACACGCCTACTCAAAAACCCTCTAAACCTTTGAGAGGTAGAAGTTCTGCTGTGCACCAATATGTTCTTTGTAGCTTTGCTTTGGCGAGAGCTATTTGCCTGTCCCAGGAAAGAAGGAATGGAGAGAGACTTCTTTCTACAGACCATCCAATACTATTATAAATGGTCTCATTGGTTATTCCTGCTGGTTTTATTGCTGTAGTACCTAGATGCATAGATCATTCAAAGTAACCTTAAATTTAAAGAATAGTAGTTTAACATCTAGTCCCAACCCCACTGAAACCAGTGTAAAAGCTGCTAGTGATTTGAATGGGACTTGGACTGGACCACTTGCATCTTAAATGCTGAGAATGCATGTGATTTAGGTATCCAGTGCCTTTCTCAGCTGTCTAAAGTATGGACATGTGGAATATTTTCAGTAGAGAGTAGAGTTAATTTGTAAATAGCAGGATATTATAATAAGGATTTAACAATGCTCTGGCAGTGTTTCATAAGAAATTTGTGGTCAACATAGAATTTACTTTTTTTTTTCTGTTGTGTTTGTGGTGGATTCAAGTCCTTGAATGGCTTTTTAGTTTGGCTGAGTACATGTTTAAAGCTGTAGACAGGTTCAGCTTGTTTTATGTGGACAGCATCTTCGGTGGTTAATGTCAAGCATTAGTGTAAACTGTTTATGAGATTTCTGGATGGATTTTATCAGCATTTAATTAAGGGAGAGGTTTCTTACCTTAGATACAGGGTGTGTATTGCTCCTATTGCATTGTTAAAGAGAAGATTGAGAGATTGTTCGTGATCTCTCAGACAATTTTTTGACTATCTCTTGAAAGTGGCCTCTTGTCCACAGACAACATCATGATGAAAATATAACCCTTAAGGAGTAAAGTGAGTGGAGAGAAAAGGAAACAAAGGTCATCGGTCTTTTAAGACGGGTGAAGTGTAAAACAGGTGTCTTCTGTGCTACTGTAAGGACAAATTAATTGTGGGAATTTTTCAGTGTTAAGTGATGAATGATGCAGTCTCAGTCTGTCATATGGCAGTTTTTTTTAAGGTATGTGTGTACTTGGTGGATTGACTTCCATAATTTTCTAGATAATGAATGGACCTGGACTATAGAGAAAACTCACTGAATCACTAGGTTTCCTCTTTTTAGTACACTGCAAGCAAGTCTAAAGCTGAGCAGGCAGTGGGATATTATATTTTTATTATGACGCTGTTCTCAAACATACCACAATGTCAATAACAAAATTAAGAAAACACATTGTGGTTATTGCTTTTGTTCATGTTGCATCTGACTGGGCTCAAAGACTTCATTTTTCAAGGCTGTGAACAGAAATGTTTCTGAAACACTAGATCAATTTAAAATTCAAACATGTTTCAAAAGACGAATAAACACATTTGATCAGATCATTCCATACTACTGAGGGGATTATATTTTCCTCTGTTCAGAAATCTGGAGTCAGACAGTCAAAGGTACAGTCCAAACATACCATTTGAGAGACCATTGTAATTACGGGGAGCTAGGCTACCCGTGGGGTGTTTATACGCCTTGTCAGCGCATCAGTATGATGGGTCTCTGCTATTGTAGAGGGCTGCAGGTAGGAAAAGGAACAGGCAAGTGGGTACACTGGGCACTGACTACAGGCAGTGGTCTACAGCGCTGGTGTAGCACTGTGCTTTGAAAGTCTGATGCTGTGTTGTTTGTAAATGAAGCCTTTTGTTCCATGAGATTTACAGACATGTTTGGGCAAATAAAACATCTAATTTGAGTGATCTAATTGCTGACTCTAAAATGCTGTTTGCACATTACACTGTTTAATTACTTCAGTCTAGTAGTTGTCTAGCAATGTCTCAATCTGTTATATCTGCCAGAATTAAGAGGGGAAGAAAGGAATTTATTTGGGTATCATTCACTGTGCAACAATTGTACGAAGCCATAAATGGAGAAGCAGTGTTTGTCCATTTTAATATTTTTTGTGACAGTGCCACAATAGCATAGAATAAGGAAAAAAAGACTGTGGAGCTTCTCTTGAAAGTTTTATGGCTCTTGACAGCAGTAATATGTAGTCTCAGAATGCAGTTCATAAAATAAATGCTAACAAAATACAAACTATCATAGTCTCTTCATTGTTCCAATGCAGCTCTTAATATGAAAGGAAATTGAATATGAGCATAAAGGGAAGAATATATGCAATTAGCCACATTGTGCACTCTACTTAATTCAAATGGTGAGAGCACAACTTGTGTTAGGTTTATATATAGCCCCATATAACTCACAACTCTCAGCAGTTCTACTGCAGTTATGCACATTCTGTACAAGGGATGAAAAAATAACAAGACTGGCTATCTTTTTCAGGACATCACACTCCCTACTGTATGTGCACGTGCGTGTTTGTAATTTATTGTCCTCTTGGCAACGTCTATCTATGAAAAGAACTGGAGTTGGAATAGAGTCTCTCTATAAAGCTGCACATCTCAAGGTTTTAAAATCAAAGACTGCTTAACCTTGTGCGGAAATATACAGATCATTACTATGGTATTTTCCCTTTGACTTCTTAGTTGGTTATGAACATCGGGTGTTTATTACTTGGATCCTTTCCAATATAAATTGTTTTCACTTATTGGAACTTCTACAAATGTTTCATGAGGGGACCATGCAATGTCTCGAAGGTTTCTAGGAGAAGGAAGACTGATTCTCTAGTGCTTTCTTGAAGAACAGTATCTCACATAGATCACACAGCTACAAAACATGATGTGCTTGGAGTGCTTCTTTGTTGTCTTTGTTGCCTTCTCCCATTTAATGGGATCACCACCCTGGAGGGCACAGCCAGAGCCAGAGAGAAGGATTTGTTTCTTACACTGAGTTAGACCTTGGTGTCACACTCTTCTCTGTACAACTGGCTTCTGCTGCTGCTTGGGAGCTTTAGATATAAGATCATAAATGCTGCAGGAACAACGTTATTTGTATTTCTAAGAGTGACATGTGGCACTGGTTTGTTTTGAAAGAGCTGCATGTGTAATAGAAGCATCTGACCTTTCTGTAACTTCTCAAATCTTGACTCCTTTCTTCCCCTCCTTGCAAAACCTCATCTGTTCACAGCTGAAATCCTAGTCTTTGCTACAAGTCGCAGTCTGTGTTTGTTTCTGCGGGATCTTTCCTGTGTTGCAAGACAGGAACTAGCAGAAATGTAGGCGCTGAAGTATATTCCCTGAAGCTTCTCTAAAATGTTTATGCTAGTGGCAAAGATCCTGTTTGACATTTTAGCACAATGGAGTTGAATGCAAGAGCTGGAGGCGACCGCCACACATGCTGGTGACATTCACTTGCTTGCAGTGGTTGGAGGAGGAGAAAACTCCGGTTGTACTTGGTCTCTACTCCAAACTTGCCAAACAACTCAGCTCCTGTCTTTGTTAGGCTCTGCTCTTAAACTGCTTTTTGCTCAGATCACTTGAGCTGCACCTCAGCTAGCAGACACATCGGCACCCTGGAGCTGTCAGGTCGTGCCTTGTCTGCTGCTCTGTGGCCACATCTCAAGTCCACGCCAGGCTGCAGGGCACACGCTCACCACACTGTGTGATGTACTTCTGCTTTCTGTGCAAGGAAATTTGGGAGCACAGCCTGGAAGAGGGTGTGGGAATTTTGACCAGGTCTCTGATTTGCTGAATCTGCAAATGAAAAGCTGATGCTAACTCGAAGCTGGGTCTTCTGTGAACAAAGCAATTTTCAGTGACCTGCTATGATAACTTCTAAGTACCCACCCTCCTTGGATATATTACTTAACTGAATTCTGACTTGACTCCTTCTGCATACATCTAAGACCCTTCTAACTCCCCCTCTGCATCAGTCATCTCTTAACCTGTGTCCAGAGGATACTTTTAATTTGAGCTGATGGGCCAGTCCATGGGAACAAACTAATGCTTGAGTTGGCACTGTTGCCAGCTACTACAGTAACCACTCTGCACCACATTTTATCCATGTTCTTTTCTTGTGAGGTTTTTTTTGACAGTTGTGGATGTTCTTGGATCTATAAGTAAAATATATGCCAATCATGTTGTCTCCTCATCTCACCTCTAAATAATTTTTGAAAGCTGCAGCGAAGCTGAACAAATTAAAATCCCAAATCAGACCCGGACTATTCAGACCTGGAAATACTGAAGATGAAAATGTGGCTAAAAATAATAATAATGTCTTGGTTCTGACCATATGGGAGACTTGGAGTCTTTGCAGTCTTAATTCTGATACAGATGTACACTTTCTCCAGTGTTGATTGTGGACTTTATTATTTCTCCTGTATGTAATAAAATGGTGTCCTACTAATATGTATCATACTCATCCATTCTGGCTGCTACAGTGAAGGGTCTCTCACTTCCCCCTTTCTCTTTCCTCTCTGTAAACAAATGAAGGAATTCTCAGTCTTCTACATTCTGATCAACTGTATTTATTTTCATTGCAGTATTAGGACTGTCCCAATTGGTTAAATATGCTGCAGAAATGCACTGTTGTTCTTTAAATGAGAATTAGTTTAAAAATCTCCTACTGCTTATGATATGCTTTTCATTTTGCTTTTCTATTGACCATAATTTTAATAAATCTCCTCCAACTTAGGAGAGTACTTATAATGTACTAAGATATTTTCTGATCTTTCTTTGACTAGGTTAATGTTGAAGTCTCACATCCATTTTTAGCAGTTCTCTATAGCTTTGGTGTTGTACAGAGAAAGCAGATATTAGAAGCTCTTTCTTTAAATATGTATTTTTAATGGTGAGTATAATAGTTTGGACAAACAAAACAAACTGTTTTGTCTCTATGACTTACTGCAATGTATCTGCTTCCAAAATTTTTGAATTTTTGAAACTGTAAAATTTGGTAGGTTTTCCTTTTTATTTTATTTTGTGCTCCTCCTATTCTTTTATGTCCAGGTAATCCAAGTTCTGCACAGGAGTTGCTTTCACAAACTCAAGATTAGGAGATTTGAGGTAGGTTCTGAAATTCCTTACATGTTTAGCCACATTCACCGAGAGAAAGCTGCATGAGAAGTAGTAGTGTTCATGAATGTTCATTTCATGTCTGGGATGAATTGAGTTTGAGAAAGTGTTTGCAACTGATTTATGAGAAAAAAATGTCAGAAATGTTTACCAAAAGAGCAAATTTTATTGCAAATGTTGCAGAAAATTTCCAGAAAATTAAGTATTTAATTTTTTTTTTTTAATTAGACATTGTGGAAACATGTAATGTCTCTTCCATTTCCTATAAATAGCTTGTCTTTCTGATTAAATTATTAATATTGAATAAACAGAGGAAAGGAAGGGGAATAGGCCATGATTGATAAAGGACAATTCACAGATGGAATATGTTTGTTTAGCTCATTAATGAAGCAGTTTCAACCTGCTGATATATTCTTTGAAAATTTGAAGTTTAATTGGGAGTATGTGATAAAACAGACTAAATTCAATATCTACCTTGAATAATAGGGAAGGCTTGCTTGGATTTCCTTATTAGCGAAAATTACATGTATAATTTTTTTAAGGAAACGGGGTTTGTGACAAATGGAATTGGTCTCAAGAGTGAATTAGAATCTGTAAAAAAAAAAGAAGTTCAAGGGAAAGAAAGATCTGTTTATAACAGGAAATTAGGAGGGACGGCTTTTTACACTGATAAAATAATGAATTCCACAGTTTTCAAATTAATAACGGAGAAAAAAATCCCAGTTGACATCAATCAAAAATTGTAAAATTGGTGTATGAGGGGAGTCTAAAATGCCTTGTGGACAGGACAAAAAAAGTTGATCTCAGTAATGCTGCGGGATTTTAAAATTCTAATATATCAAACCCCTTTTCATTTCCTCAATAAACAGTATGTATCTTAAGGCATTTTTTTGCTTTAGAGAAGGAATGTGAGGTGAACAACAGAGGTCCAAAGCTCCTCCGATACCTTTGGAAAGTATCTGGAGATAACAGGCAAAAAAAGACGAAAAGTCCTTCTTCATGACATGTTTTTTTTTTGTCAGAATAATAGTGAAATAATTTTTAGAATGTTTAAACTATTACATCATAATTGTAAAATACTTTCTAGAATTACCCTGTGTTTTAAATTCCTTTCTTTTGGAAGGTGTAAACATTCACATTTTCTATATTCCATGGGCAAATTCACTGTTCTTCTTAATTTTATGTATTGTAATGAGTACATATAAAGGCATAGTGTTTTTTCCCAGACTTTGACTCTGAAACTGCAAGTTTCTTATATATTGGTATTTGGAGTCTGTTCATATAATGTTAGTAGACTGTGGATGTCTTCCTTTTAGCTGATAAATGAACAGTATAGCTGCTGTCCATTTTCAGTGCTTTAATTTTGCACCTATTTTAGAAACATGCCTAGAGGCAAAATCCATACTTAGGCCTTTCCTATGCAGCATTGCAATTTCTTGCACATTTCTCAGACTTGAAAATAAAAAATACCTAGTTATTTGCGTGCTAAACTTAGCTACAGCATACAATGTATGCTAACAAAGCTATGCACTTTTTTTTTTTCATTTCATTGACTCATTTTAATAAATAACTTCTACTGCCTTCTTTCTACCCTGATTTTCCTCTTTTTGAGAGGAAAAACTTAACAGGAATTCTTTCTTTTTCATGACTTTGAATTTACTGGAAGTCTTTCTCTCCTAAGAGTGGGAGGCAATCATTTTAGAGATTGCTTCAAGTTTCTAGAAAACTGAAACAAGTAGATAGGAGCAGGAAGTTACGAAAAATAAAACACTATTAGAGAATGTCTGATGTCTTGCAACGCGACCTAGCTCTAATTCATTTTGTGCATCTGCGACGCTGTTGGAGAGACAGAGTTGAATCCTGCTGGCATGGGTGAGAAGCGGCCGTTATCTTTTTAATGAACAGGTGCAAGAGAGTGGTTTGTTGGTCGTTCAGCCTCTAAAGGTCCTACCTGTTCCTGGGCTGTAGGTGTGGTGGTTCTTAGAGTTGCTCATGTTTTGGCTAATGTGCTCGTGCTGCTGCCAGGTACCATTGCTCCTTCAATTATCCTCTTTACTTTCACTTAGAAAAATGCGACACCAGGATGGTTCTGCCTGTGAGAGCCAAGGTCCCCTATATTTCCTGGTGATCAACATTGGTTTTGACGCAGCTGGTTTGTTCTGAGGAAGGGATTCAGCCTTGCTATCTTTAGCCATCCACGAGTTCGCTGACTCACGTGCTTCTATATAAAGTGCAGAGAGAGGGAGGCACTTCTAGTCCCATGCTAAGATAAGAGGAATGAATCACCTTTCGACATGCCAGCCTGATGCACAGTCAGCACTGATGTGTAGTACTGGTTGTTTAGCTGCTGAATTAATTAAGTTTTATAGGATGATTCTTGTGAAGAATGCAGGTGTTTGCAGAAGTACATAGCAAAGTCAGCTTGCCAGTTAGCTCTGGTTTTCTTTTATTCTCCATGCAACTGTTTGTATTCAGGGGGATTGAAAACAGTGTCAAAAAGTACAAGTAAATACTTGTGTATGTTTGCCACCAGGTGACTTAAATGTGTGCCCCCTCATCTTTCATGGCATGGTGCATAAACAGAAAAAAACAGAGTAATAGGTCAGAAAGTTAACTATTAGCCAAGTATCAATACTTGCTGATGAGTGATGGTTGGCATTTCACTGATTTGGCGGCTTTCTTGTGGTGCTGGTGAAGCAGGTGCTTTAAGCCAGTCATCAATATCTGATACAGCCTTTAAATAAACTGATCTGACATGAGTATTCATGTTTGGGCAGTGGTTACCCAGCTGTCCTTAGACTGTGGCGCTGAACATGTCAGGAGATGGCTAGTGCCACCTGGCATGAACAAACCCAGGAAAAGCCCAGGGTTGATAATACACTCGTCAATGCAAGTCAACAGCCACCTTTGGACAAAGTAGGGGAAGGAGCGAGGGGAGGTAAATGTGCTGTATGAGCTGATATAAACTCAGGCTGTGCAAAGTCCCTGTGGGCTCCAAAGCAGAACCAGTGTTTGAGAAGGATTGCAGGTAATCCTCTGGTGATGGAGGATGAGAGGGGTGAGCATCTGACCAGGTATAAAGGGTTTAGCAGATCAAATGTTTTGCTTCTGTCAAACAAACAAACAAAAACAAAAAAGGGCTTTTAATTAACAAACTATTTAATGAAGAACCACAGAAAACAGAAACATGAGCATTGAACCTCTGCCCCCTTGTGAGGGGTTTTGAGTCTGTGTGTGTTCTTGCTTTATCTCCACAGAACAGACACACTTCTTTCATAGGAAAAACTCTGAAGATGAGCCCTGAGTACATTAAAATGTCATCTTACAAGCAGGGGTTTTAAAATGGGATTTTAACAGAGTATTGCCCAGACAGGCCATAAATAGTAAGCAGAAATATAATATGAAAGGAGATCATCTTACTTCAATGAAATGGGTTTCATTAGCCACCCTTTAAACACACTAGTTAGAGTAGACTGAAGTTACACATAGCATTCATAAGCTAGTTTTTCATACTGGGTCATTTTGATTTTTCTGCTACAGATTCATATTTAATGTGAAGTTTTCAGAATCACTCTAGGTTTAGATAATTAAGCATTCTTGAGAGGGAAATAGATACTCTTTTAATTTAAAGGGTAGTATGTCTTATCAGCATTAAAATACAAAAATAAAATTATTATGGAGGTGATAAAAGTGACATCAAGTTAAATAAACCTGGATCTTCAGTCAAACTTGAATTAATTTCTATCTAACGGTCTATCTCAGTGTATCCCAGTGAATTCCACTCTTAGGGTTTAATTATATATTAAATATAGCCTGATGAGGCCTTAAATTTAATTTGCTTCATTTCCTGTCCCTGAGGAGACAGTGGTACACCTGTATTTTTCTAGGGTGCTCTGAAGATAAATTAACTGGAATGCGTCACCTAGACTAAACCACAGAAGCTGTACAGATACTGAGGCAGCATAGGGTACACGTTGTATCACAGTACGTGGCAATGAACCTCTGGCTGGTAATGTCCATGTACAGAAACCTCTGCACTAGCTACAAAAGCAAATTTCGCCTGTGCTGCACTGATTTCCAAACTGTTGCCTGTGGAGGCACTTCTTTCTTTCTGTGCTATTCCACAGAGCCTGTGCCCTTGGTTTGTTTGAAGCAGTTGTACTGTACTGTGCATGTTGTTAGGGATGGGGAAAGAGTGAAACTCAGGGGAAAGAAGCGAAGCATTACATTGTATTTAAAAAATGCACTGGTGCTGCACAGAGGTAAATGTACCTAGTTGTCATCAGAAAGAGATTCCCAGTGCCAAAGTTTTTAAGTGAAAATCTGAAGTTGCACTTTGAACTTACCTGTCAGTAGCCCTCTCGTGTAGTAATTTGTATGTTTTTCTTCTAGCTGGGCTTTCTCTTTAGGATTTGTTTTTTTAGACTGCAATATTTGACCTGTTGTGTCCTTTTCCCATATGTATTTACAAGAAAAATATAGGCTAGTATCTCCGAAATACACCAAATCTGGGACCGCTTAGGTCAGATTGCAATCAGTGAAGGTTTTCCCAGGATTCAAATCCAAATTTGGCTTCAGATTGCGAAACATCCCCAGAATAAAACTCCCTAGAATTTAAAATATATGCTAATATATTCATACTAATTTGTATGGCAAGCCCTATTTCTGTCCTTGGGCTGAGAGTCTTAAACCAATAAAGTGGCCAGGGGATTATTGCTAGTTGAAGAAAAAGTATCAGCTACAGCTACACAGGTGTCTGAGAACTGTAAAATCTAGAGGAAAAAGCTTAGTAGAAGTTTCTTTGAGAAACAAAAGGGTGTGCAGGAAAGAATAAAAAAAGCCCTTAGCAATATTCATGTACTCCATGTATAATGCCATATATTCTATTGGCTCCTTAAGACTTTCTCATATTCCTCCTGTCCTGTTGCTTTTTCTTACCCATATGGGTAAGATGCTCAGATGTTGTGTAACTGAAACTACCACTTTTGATTTGCTGATTTCATCAGATGTCAGACAGTTGAGAATCTGGCTCAGGTTATCCGATGCACCTGTTGGTGACTTTGACTTCTGTGTACTTCAGAGAAGATCAGACCTATACCTGCTGAAGAAGGTTGGAAGTTGGAAGACTTAATTCTTATTTTCTGCTGGTGCAAGCAAGACCATTGAATTATGTAAATTAACCCTTCTCTGAAACCGCAAATTAAATGAGAACCAAAAGTTCTGTTGCTGTTCTGTTGTTGCAGTTTAATAACAACCTAGAAAATGGATAATTCAAAGTATGACAGAAGCAAATAAAGGGTGAATTCTAATTGCACAATCCCAAGAAAATAATAACCTTTTATGATAAATGCTCAAAGAAACCACAGTGAGATAACAGTTCCTTGCATGTCTGCTTAGATATTAAGATCTGTTATTGAAAGTGTAAACACTGTCTGTCTGTGGATACAGTGCCATTTGCGTAATTGAAACACCAGAGGGGACAGATTTAGTTTTAAGGAATTGGCAATGATACAAGGTGTTCTTCCCTCAATGTTCAAAAACTCTTGAAATTGGCTTAAAAATGAGACTTGACAAATAATCACTGTTTCCTTACATTTGGCTTCTGAGCCATTAGATTTGGGTCACATATTGTTTTCTCAGTCATATAATCCTAGGTACTCTAGTTCTTGCAGCTTGAAAAATACCTGTTATTGTCTGCCTGACAATGAAACTGTGAGAGCTAGCAATAACCTAAAAGTGACACTGAGTCTTAAAAAGATAGAATCAAGTTTTATAGTGTGTCAGACAAAACAGTCATTCAAATCAATAGGACTTCAACAGAGCAGATGATTAAAAAAGGGAAAAAAAAAGATCTTTTGATAGCTGGAAACTAAAATTAATGCTTAGAAACAGAGATACAAGTGGAAAATTTGGTTAGCTTTCAGCTGCAGCCTGTCTCCCATCTAATCCGGTTGCTGCTAATTCATTAGGATAACCTCCGAGAGGATTAGTCTGTATGAGCCTGTACAATGGCCAGGAGTGGCACTTGGTGCTGTGTTGCTGCCCACCAACAAAGGCACAGTGATTGCAGCTGGGGCGGGTTTCCAGGGCAGCCCGGGTGCTCGGGCTGCCATCCTGGCATGGAGCAGATTGGGCTTGTCTTTGTCTTCACAGGGGCTGCACGCTGCCAGTGTTGCGCCAGGATGAAAAGCCTGGTACTGGGACCTCCATAGAACGTGGTTGGAGGCATGACATCTCTCCCTGCACCTGCTCCCTCCTCTCCACTGAGGACTGTTATCTCCTCTTGCCCCCCTGTTCCCTCCCACCCCTGTTTTCTTTTTTTTCCTTTTTCTTTTAAATTTGATTTAATCCTTCCAACACTTGTCCCAGCTTTTGGGAACTTGTGATAAAGGGAGATGAAAAGACAGCTTTCCAAATCTAGCAAAATCTGGCGCAGGCACAGAACAGGCTATGGGTCATTAACCAGGAGCTGTTGCATGAGCACTGGGTGGGTGGCTGAGAAGCGTGTGTGCGTGCACACGCCACGTCCCATGCGTGGAAAATGCAAGGATGTGTATTTGCGGTGAGAATCTGCTTGCAAGTCCTGGGTTAGATCTTTTGCTTCCTGGGCATGTGGGGAATAATTTCTCGTGACATGATTAAAATTTGATCCAACTTCTTCAGACCTCATCCCTTTAACTGTTTGAAACCACCACATTTCACTCTCCCTGAGTCTCTTCCACACTCTTTTAGACAGATGCTCACTGCATTTCTGAACAATGTTTCTGCTGCTTTAATATGTCAGAAATGGAATGTTAAGGTAGATGAAGTGGCTGACCCAAAGTCACAGAGAGCCTGAGGCACTCAGTTTGTCCCTAGCCATGCTGCTCTTCTGTTCCTGGTGTACAGGATAGCAAGGGGCCCTGCAGATGCAGAGCTCTTTGGGTAGCTCCTGTACCAGCAGCCGTACATCCTTGGCTTTAGCGGAGCCTAGACAACTGAGGCAGCTGTTGCTCAACCTCCTTTAGACTGTTATTGGCCATTTAGTGCCCCATCAAGAGGCAGAGTAGAGTAACAGGGGTTGCCTACTGAGGTAGGTGAGAATAAATTTCCAAAGCAGAGGTGCAGAAAGATAAAAGATGTAATGGCATTTCTTTGTCAGCTGGAGAGCAGGCACAAATGGAAGGACTGAGATTTTGAAGGGCACTCAAGGTTGTGGTTATCTGTTGATACTTGGCAACAAAATGAAAAGTTGAGTAGAAGGGACTCTGATAAACTGGCTTGCATGGGCATTGTGGCCAGTCAACTGTGGAGATAAGGAGCAAGTAAAGGCTGAGAGGGGAAAAATGGGCAAGGAGAAGCTGGCAAACTGTGGGAACAAATAAGAGAAATGTAGGCTTTGGAGAACAACTAGACTCATGGTTTAAAGCTGTCCAAGCTCAGATGTAAAGTCCCTCTGTAGGCATCAACTACCCTTCCAAAATTCAGTCCTTGGTAGGACAGAAAACACTTTTTCATTTTATTTTTTTTGTGTAGAATGAGTAAGCAGCTGACTAATCTTCTCTTTCTTCTGTTGTCCTCTTTTCTGGGGCTAATAGCAGTAAAGCTCGAGGAGAATATTTGGATCAAGTCACTGGTCTACTATTAACTGCAATGCGAGTTTAAGTGCTGGGGAATAGTGCTGTCTGCATACAGCTGAAAATATTCAGTGCACTGAGAAGAACTGTACACTGAGAGGTAGACACCTGATAAACATGTAATTTTTCCTGTCTTTTGCAGCGCTGTGTAAAATATGTATAGCAGCACAACATTATTCCTGGCAAAATATTCCTGTCAAGCTATTGCTCCTTGTAAATCATCAAAAAGGTGAGAAACAGATGCTTATGTTGCTAAGACAGGCTGTGCAGGTCCCACTTAAGAAAAAGTTGCTCTGAAACATCTTGACACGTTTGGGAATTTTCCTTTGTACCTTGTGTAGTGAAGACATAGTATTTTGAGTACGGTGCACCCTTGTGTAAAATCATCAACTTTCTCAGTTTGTTGTAATGGGAATCTGGTGCTAGGGTCTGTGTGCTACAGCTGTGTCTTCAGCGTGGCTCTGGCAAGAGTTCCCTGGCTGTGGGCAGATTCCTTCCACTCACTGTTGCCCTTTTCCTCCTCTGGAGGAGATGTTTGCAGAAACAAGCCCTCTTTCCCTCCACTCCTTCCTTTCCTTAGTCGTCAGCACTGTAAAATCCATAAACTAATCACTGCCTACTAATTTCAAACCTGCTATGTGCAGCACACCAGCAGGCACCCTTGATGCAAGATGTTTTAGCTCCAGCTGATAATTCTGCTCCATTGATTTTTACATGTGATTTGGGGAGAAGCACTGGCTGCACTGCATATATGGGCTAGCTCCCTGTTAAGAGCAGTGGTACAGGATGGCAGTGGCTGTTGTGCCTTGTGCTTTGATACCTTTTCTTTAATGATAATAAATTCATTTTCAGGAAAGAACAACGTGGTATGGCCCTGCTAATGGGTTTTCAGTGGCCTTATGAGGTAGGGCGTGTGCTGCCTGAAATCTTTCTACTCCGGCTATTTCCAGCTCTTCCCCTGGGCTGTAGTAGTAATTATCTATTTGGGGTGCCTGTGATATTCGTAACATGAAAGCACATCACTACAGAAGAGCTCCTCCACTTCCCAGCAGGATGAAACCCAGGGCCCGAATGCCTCGACCACTGTCACAAGGTTGGCCATCGAAAAAAAATTGATTTCTAAATGTGTCTGAACCTTGGGTGACCTGAAATATAGCAGCAAGTATTATAAATTGAGACATCTGGTGGACAATAAAACTTTTTTTTTTTTGTTGTTTTTACATGAAGCAGCTGTACTTAAGCAGATGACCAGGGGCTGTGCAATTGAAGTGTGAATAGCTGAATTAGCTAATTATATTAGGCTTCTTAGGCACTTATTTGAATGCTGCATGCTCTTTTTAAATTTTGCTTTATTAACATCTACCAAAAACACAGCAGTGTTGGCATTATGGTTATTAGTGACTTATTTGCTTCATTAAAATTTACAGCACGTTTTACATTCACCATCTGGGACAGCTTCTCCCATGTTTATAGTTAAATTTTAACTTAAAGCCAGGCCTAATAGTATAAAATAAAAGATTTTATAGATAAAACTCTTCAGATGCCAGTGTTACCTCTTTTTCTCTAGCGTGCAAACAGAATGCTATTTTGTCCAGTCACCATGGTACAACTTAGTGCTAGGATACGGACAAATAGTTCAGCTCTCAATAAAAGATGATGTTGCATGCAAGGAAAAGGTCGATCATGCTGTTATTTGGAAAGCTGCAGCTTATGGAGTATGGCTGGCGAGGAAATTGGACTACTCGGAGTAACTTCAGACTAAAGGACCTTCTGGGTCACTGAAGGTCACTTGACTTGTTATTGCAAGTAACTACCTTGGATAATCCCTTTCCAAAGGACTGGAGCAAGAATAATCAATGCAAGAGAAATGTGAGCCTGTTGAAAGGCAGCATATATGAGCACAGCTCTGAACCCAGGCTGATGTACCTCTATGGTTTCCAGATTTGAGTTGCCTTGTTCCTAAGTATTTCAAAGCATGGACAGAGTGTGTTCAAGTATGTCTTTGCTTAACAGCATACACATAGCTTTTAGTTCTTCTTCCCTTTTCCTGCTTTTATTTACTGTTGAGTAATGAGGATGGAAAACCCACTTTCTTCTTGTTCAGGTGGGAATGTGGCAAAGTTGTTGGGTGCTGAGAGGGCAAAGTGAAGGCAGGAGGAGAGAAGTGTGTGATATACTAGTTGTTGTGGTTTTGTTAGTGAGGGGGGGCCTAAGGTGGTAGCTTCTGTAGGAAACTGCTAGAAGTTGCTCCCCTTTGTTCAGTGGACTTGGCCAGGCCTAGGGCGGACCTGCTGCTGGTCAAGGCCGAGCCAATTGGTAGCAGAATGTCCTGTGATAACGCCTCTGTTATAACGTATTTAAGAAGGGGAAAACAGGAGAAAAAAAAAAAAAAAAAAAAAAAAAAAAAAG